>CM065899.1:63105081-63622581 GCA_033439115.1 Firmiana major
TTTTCCCTTTTCTTAAATACTTTTGAAAATGTCAAAAGTTTCTTCCAAAGCATAAATATAGGGCTACAAACCATCATAAAACTCTCATGCATTTTCATACTTCAAGAAATTCATTTCATAAACACAGATGTACTTAGTGAACATTTCATAAAACGAAATCATGTTTCGTAAATCGTTCCATAAGTATGAAAACAATCATAAATCATTTCAAAACATAACATTGCTTCATAAAGATCATTTTATCAATGCAATGAGTGTTCATTATCAGAACTAAATTAAATTATACCCCTTACCTTGATTTATCGGAAATTCCAAGTTCGAATAGTGACACCTCTAAGTATCTTCCTCAAATCCTTCTGCGATTTGCCTACACCGAAATTTGTATTCCTAGTATCCTATTTATTCGAATTGTCCACAATGCGTCAAAATGGTAACCTTATTCGTCTAAGAAAATATACTTGAAATTTAAATTCTAACTTTCTAAGATTGCATCAAAATATATAATCAACCTCATGGAGTTTACCAAATTCCCTCTTTTCTTCCAGTTCCATCATACATTTTGAAATTTAATCCTACTACAAAGTCTTTAGCTACATTCCTAATTAAATCATCTTTTTGTCTTATCATCTTATATATTTCCTACTTGCTACTACTTTGTGTGTGTATATAATTGTACATACCTAGGCTAAAACATGTATATTTATATTTTGTTCATATGCACTTATACTAACACGCACATTTATTTTATATATATATATATATATATATATATACACATAAGTATGTATATATATATATATATATATTTATTTATTTATTATTATTATTATTATTATTATTATTATTATTATTATTATTATTATTATTGTCTACTTCTCGTTTCTTCTCTGGTTTTGTCGATTCAAGACCCGTTTTAAGCTACCCATAAAAAATTTATTTCCCCTACTTTCATCTTCATCATTAGAATTGTAAGACCCGGTTTTATCATAAGGGTAAAAAAGGGAATAAATAGAAATTTTGAGTGCATTTAAAAATGCAAAAGGATCGAAATGACATTCCTGAATACGTGCAAGGGTAAAATGGTCAAAAGATCAAAATTCGGTATTAATCGGGACAAAAAATTTAATTAAAAATATGAGAATGAGAAATCTTGATCAATGATGAAGAAATAATTAAATTTCGTGTTAAATTGATCAAGATATGAATTTATTGGGATAAACCGAAATTTTCGTATCGAAAAATAATCCCGAAAATAATCAAAAAATATATCGAAAAGGTAAAATCGGACTGAGAAATTTATTACGGATTAAATGAATAAAATAGAATTATTTTAGACATTTTTGGGAATTTTATTATTATTTTATTGAATAAAATAATAATAATATTTAATTATAAATAAATAAATAATGTTTAAAAAAAAACGAAAAGTCTGAAACAGAAGAGAAAAGAAACAGAGAAGGCGAAACGCGAAGAGACAGAACCGAGGGTGTCGGTTCCCTCCGTCCGACGGTCACCGGCGGCCTAGGACCCCAGGCGAGGGTCGGCGAAGGTCGACCGACCTCAGGCGAACCCACCGGTGGCATCGACGCGTGGCCAGGTGGCCGAAAAAAGCCAGATCGACGGAGTGAGGTCGCGGGAGAGAAAACTGGTTTCGCCGGCGATGGCTGCGATTCGACCCCAGCCGAGGCCCGATTTAGGGAGCCCATGCGATGGCGCGCCGAACGGCGGTGGAATCGGTCGGAGAACCGGCCAGACGACGTCGGCACGACCAAAGGATGACTGGACCGGCCCAACCAGACTGAACCGGCCAAATCGGACCGAGCTGAACCGACGATCCGAACCGGGTTGAACCGGACCGGACCGGTTCAGCCAAAAAGAGAGGGAAAAAAGGAAGAAAAAGGGAAAAAGAAAAAGAGAAAAAAATTGGGAAAAATTTCAGTGATGCAATCGAGTTTCGGGTAAGTCGGTAAGCGGTCAAATTGACCGATTTAATTTTCAGAATATTTAATTTGATAAATAATCGACTGAAAGTTTACCCGAAAATATATTTAATTGTGTAGCTCGACAATTGGCATCCACCGAGAGCTCGAGACAGCCTCGATTTGTGTACGATCATGGAATAACGGGTAAGTAACCCTTATTTACGACAATTTTATATCGTTATGCGTGATTGATATTTAACGCATAAATTACGGATTTAATTTTCGCATAAATGAATTAAATTCTGGAAATTGGATAAATTATCGTAAATATTAAATTGAGATATCCGAAAATTTAGAACGAGGCTAAATAAATACTGATGGGCCCAATGAGCCCAATAGGCCTCGATAAAGTGTGGTAAACGGGCTTAAGGCCGATTAAGGCCCATTATGGTGCAATCGGGCCCAATATGGGTAAACGGGCCCAATGATTTAAATTAAGCCCAGAAAATTGTGAAATACAATTAATTGTATTGTAATTGACCTGATGAATATGTATCCGCAGTGCCAGAGATTTGATTTGAATTCGGAGCAAATCGGACTGCGTGACGAGTCATCAGTGGAAAGGTCAGACTGTACAGAAAAATGAGGTAAGGGAATTATGTGAGTAGCTAGAGGTAGCTACGCGTATTTTTAATAGCTTTTCTGTACACTGAATATGTATGTATACATTGATATCGTATAATGATCCTAAAAATGGTTTGAATGATTTTATGGATCGAAATAGGTAAAAAGTCTATTTTACCCCTATTGAGGGAAGTTCACCTAAGGATGGTGAAAGCATGACATGCATGAAATGCATGATTTAAGAAAATTGTGATTTAAGGAATTTTATTGGTTTTTAAGCAAAGTAAATCGATAGATTGGCCAATAATTGCATAAGTTTCCCAAAATAACACTACGTAGGTGTTATTAATAATTAAACGGAAATTTCTTTGGAAAACGGCCAACTATCAAGTTTGTATGAAAACAGATAGTGCCGACATGTAGTTCGCACTATATCTACGTTTGTGATTGTGCATAAATGTGCTTGAGCGCTTGTTCGCACCGACTTGTGTGACATCATATGCATGAAATGTGCTAGAGCATGGTGCTCGCACTGATTTTTATTATTGTGAAATGAGAGCTGCTGGAGCCTAGCTCGCACTCTGTTTTGACATGTTTTGACATGTTTTGAATTGTTTTGACGGGGTATGCATAAAATGGTGCTGGAGCGATTGCTCGCACTAGTTTTTATGATTTGACATGCATGAGAGATGCTAGAGCTTAGCTCGCATCCTGTTTTGATTTGATATTGCATAAAGCCGTGCTGGAGTGAATCTCGCACGAGATTTGATTTAATTATGCATAAAGCCGTGCTGGAGGGTAACTCGCACGAGATTTGATTTAATTATGCATAAAGCCGTGCTGGAGTGTAACTCGCACGAGATTTGATTTACTTGAGCATTCATTTGTGCTGGAGCGTTGCTCACACAAAGTTTTATATGGTTTTCATAATTCATTTGAATGTCGTACTGAAGTTTTTCTCGTACGAGATTTTCACAGAATTTCTATACATATCCGTACTAGAGCATTGCTCGTACGTGGATTTTACTTGAATTTATAATCAGTTTAAGTCGTACTGGAGCGCTGCTCGTACGCAGAATTTACTGATTTTTATGAAACCGTGTTAGAGCTTCGATCGCACGAGTTTTTCTGATATCATGAATATGCATGGAGCCGTGCTTAAGCTTCGCTCGCACAGGGATTTATATTACATGCATATAGCCGTGTTGGAGCCTCCTGTAGACTGTGTCACAGTGAGATGATATGCTCACACGTGCACTCTGAGACAGATATGATATGGGTGGATAAGACTTATTACAGGCACCCCTGATTGAGCTTGGGTTCACGGAGTACGTTGTACCGTGTATGTCACGCGGAGTACGCTGTACCGTGGGGATTGTTGGAGTGGAGTGGCATTAGCCACGAGGCAGCAAGCCTTACCCTCGCAATCCTGGTGTTATGCTGTTCTGGCGGGTAGGACGACCCACCTCCCGTTTCAGGTGTGATACCCCGCACACTAGGTACCGTGTTGTCAGGGATCACTAGGATATGGCCATAGTCCTCGATGTTACTGATAATTACCTGATTGTCTCACATGATATAACTTGTGGTCTGTTAGACCAGGGTAGACCCGAAGGAGGGGTCAGGCCCCCGATTTCATGATTTTATGATTTGTGACCCTGAAAGAAGGGTGGTTTTATAACTGAAGTTTTATAATGAAATTTATTGAATTGTTTTTTGAATTGATTGACCCGAAAGGGTTAGTTTTTACTGCAGTTTTAATGTATTGATTTAAATGCCGTAGCATGTGAAGTTTTCCATGCTTTCATTTGAAATCCATGTTTTGTCTTACATGGCATAAAAGACTGCATGATCTTGATCTAATTCATGCCTAATATGATTTAATGATGTCACATGAAATGCTTTGAATGCATGAATTACATGATTTGTATATGCACAAATAGTTTTGGATAAACTAAGTCATTGATGTTTGCATGACTTTGTGCTTGATGATTTTAATGAAAAGAAATGGATTTAAGGGCATGGCATTATGAGCATGTAGATAGTGAAGCTATCTACTTACTTGCATAATTGCCTTACTGAGCGTGTGGTTTGCTCACCCCCTTATTTTCCCATCTTTTCAGAGCACTTGAAATAATTATTGAGCGGCTGAGGACTTGCATACTTGGTATCTGCTGCTTCCCATCGAGAGACAGGTATACACATTTGTATAGTTCTGTATCTAAATATGTAATGCACAGTACTGTAAACGGACATTGATGTCGGGGATGTAGAGTTATAAATACCAATGAGTATGTATTTAATTAAAGTCAAAGGATAGTAAACTCTGATGTATAAATGTGATTATAGGAATGAAATGTTAAATAATGTGAGGTGACTAACACCGAATCATAGCCCAACTGTGTTTGTAGGATGGTCATGACGAGAGAAACGTAAGAATTAAATAATAAATGAAAAAGCGAAAAATTTACTCTGATTTTTAGGTAATTCGGGTCGTGACAGGTTAAATGGTATCAGAGCTTGAGTTGTCCTGATATGAGTCGGTGTTAGTGGTTAAGAAAGTTTACATCCCCATGTACTGTGCATTGCTTAGATACAGTTGTGTATATCGAGATGGATGTGCAGCTAAGAATTTGATTTTAAATGCAAGAATAGACTCATTGACTGTTAGCCGCTATGGTTGAGAGGCGAGTACATGAGCTCGAGGTCGTAGAGATAGGCTCGAGAGTTGTACTGAGTCGCCACATGATACTCGTGATGAGATTGACGTGGAGGCTGATGTTGCGCATGCCCCACAGAGTCCGACAGAGAGATCGGACAGAGTCCGACAGAGAGATCGGACAGAGTCTGACAGAGAGATCAGACAGTATTGAGATACGCTTCGCGAGGTTGGAGCGGAGTGTGGAGAATATTTTGCGAGCTAATTGCTCAGGATATGTATGAGATTTGAGGGCGAGTTGGAGCATTAATTGAAGTTCGCTCGACCCATCTTAAGAGTTAGACATCCAGAATGGACATAAAAAAAGTAATTCTTGATGTATTCCGGTGACAGAATATCCCGGACACTGTTTAAAGGAAATTTTAGATGAAATTCTTTACTCTGACCCAGAGGAACTGATTGATCGATGAGTATGAAACTCAGATTATATTCCTAGGTAAATATGACTCGGACACTATGAACTGTGAGAGTCGAGATGTCTGAAAGTTCATGGAAGGACTTAGATTATCAATTAGAGTCCGATTAGCCCGTTTGATATCACTACCTATGCCGAGGCAGTGCGCAGACTACAATTGTGTAAATAAGATCATGAGTTGCACGCCTCTGAGATTGGAAAAGGTAGTAAGGGCTGAAATTGAGACAAAAAGAGAATAAAGAATGACAGAGATGTCAGAATGGAAAAAGGTAATTGGTAAAAAGCTTAGAGCTGATAAATCACGGGGTAAGTTGATTGATAAACCCCAGTATATCTAATTACAGTATTTACGAGGGGTATTATGATTTGAGGACCTCGACTTGCTACGTAACAGTATAACAGAGTAGCAATGTGAACAGTGTAAGATGTGTGGTAGTTACCACGGAAATAAAATGTTAGATGAGGGTGAGTGTATGCCTTGGACCAGGACACCATTGATGATTAATATGATGTGGTGAAAGATACCACACTGGTTGTGAATAATGAAGTAATTATTTTAAATTGATCCTGGTGCCACGCATTTATTTATACCGCCTTCAATTACTTACAAGTTAGTGAAAAATGTGAAGCCTATACCCTTAGGCATGAGGATGATGGTTAGCTGATTTTCACTAACTGAAAATAGTGGTGAAAACAGCACTGAAATGTGAATTATAAGTTTGACAAGTAAGGAAAGAGTTGGTCATAAGTGATATATGAAAGGAGATGAGCTCGGAGATATGATAGATCCTGCATACGAAATATATTGGAATAAGAGGCGTATGCAAGGTAAGGATGTCCTTGATATGCAAAGTAATCTGGAGATCTTTAATAGGTAGTGTATATGGATTGCGACCAAGATAAGGGGTAGATATATCTACACCCAGTCGATATGGTCAAGTCAAAAGGGTTAATAAGGGTATTTTAAAATACTTCCCGGCCTGAAGATTTGACAGCGTCTGGAAGCGCACGCATAATCTATAAACTAAAATCGACAGTCACTGGATATGTATTTAAATTTGGGTATCTTTACTGGTATGATAAAAAGATATAGAAATTCATTAATCATGAAAGTTTAAAAATTTAAAATTTTACAAAAGCCGTTACTATAAGGAAAAAGGAAATGACGCGGGTTAGTAGCTTGACCAGAAGCTATTTCAAAACGACTTTATACATTTATGCGTACATAGGTCAAGGATATTGGTGATTGAATAATGAGTGGAACTCAACTATGATATAGTATTTAAAGCTTACCTGAACCGATTGGTTATCATTTTTAATGATGATATTATGATATATTCGAAGTCCAGGGAAAAGTATGAGTAACAACAGGAAACTGTCTTACAGACAAGGTGTTATGAGTTTCTTAAAATGGGCTGCTCAGTTGACACGTCTCGTTTGGAAAAAGATTTCATACGAGTGTTATGATATATATGAAAGTAGCTTCGGTAAAGTTTTGGTATATTGGAGTAATGAACTGACCACCGTAAGTATTCTCACCATAACTAACAGCTCAAGAGGTTTCAGTGTGTAAGGATACCTCAAAATTATGAGTGAGCTGTGTATTGATATAAAATGGGAAGATAGTCGTTTATGGATCCAGATATGTTCAAGGACCATAAGAGAAACTATCCGACCCATGATTTAGAGTTGGCAGCCGTAGCGTTTACATTAAAAGTATGGCGTCGCCACTTAAATGGTAAGAAATTTCGGGTATGCACTGATCGTAAAAGCCCCAAGTATCTCTTTTCACAGAAAGAGTAGAATGTGAGATAACCAAGAGGGTTAGAGCTTCTAAGGATTATGATTATGAACATTGTACCACCCAGGAAAGGCTAATGTAATGGCTGATGCTTTGAGCAGAAAGAGCCTCGGGATGGTATTACATGTGATGGTCAGGGAGCGTGAGCTGCTAGAGCAGTTGTGAACCTCAGTAGTGATGTGGATCCCTTCTGATGATGACAGTGATTTTATGACAGCTAGCCTGAGGATAGAACCAGATTTGTGTGACCGGATTTGCCAGGCTTAGCGTGATAATCGGCATGGTGTCGATAATGTGGGTTAGATTCAGAAGGGTGTAGTGACAGAGTTCACAATGTATGATGATGACTTACAGAGGTTCAGAGAAAGTATAAGTGCTCCCCATGACCACAGTTGATGATATAGTGTTATTGTCAGAAGCTCACTCTTCGGGATATACAGTGCATCCGAGAAATAATAAATAGATATCGAAATCCTTGAAAAGGGTATTGGTGGTCAGATAGGGAAAGAAATATTGTAGAGTTGTGGACAAGTGTCTCGTATGTCAGCGGATTAAGGTAGAGTACAAGAAGTTGCAGGGTTATTGCAGCCTCTACCTATAGTGACACGGATAATGGGAACAAGTTATCATGAATTGCGTGATGGGTTACAGAGGACCCTAATAAATCACGAGGCTATCTGGGTGATAGTCGATATATTGATTTAGTCTACCCACCTTCTGGTTATGAAAATCCCTAGATACTCTAAGTGTGTAGGCGAATTTGTATGTATGAAAAATTGTGGAACAATATGTAGCGTTCCAGGGAGCATGATATCAGATAGGGATTCCCGCTTCACTTCCCACTTGGGGGAATGTTTTTCAGGAACCTATGGGACCCTGATTGTGTGTTAGCACAGCTTCCATCCTCATACAGATGGTCAGTCAGAGAGGACTGTACAGGTTCTGGAGGATGTGATGAGAGCGTGTGCCATTGATTTTATGAGCTCCTGGGATGATCAGTTGCTACTAATCAAATTCGCCAATGATGACAGTTGTCAGTTGAGTATCGGGATGAGATTAAATGAGGCATTGTATGGCCGTAGGGAGTTATTCCCCGATTTGGATAAGAGAAGTGGGTGACAGATAGAAAATTGTTCCCGAATTGGTAAGACAAACCTCTGAGGATGTTCAGTTGATTTATGAGAGATTAAGAACACCTCAGAGCAGATAGAAAAGCTATGCTGACAAGAGACAGAAACCATTGGAAATTCACTGAGGGTGAATTAGTATCGTTGATAGTTACTTGTCTTAAGGACGTAACGAAATTCGGATAGAGATATTGGACAAGTGGGAGATAAGACCTGTAGGTTGGTGTTACCACTTGAATAAACAGGCATCCACAATGTGTCCTATCTTAAGATGTTTCGAAAATAATATCCGGATCCAGTATATGTAATTAGATAGGAGCTCCAACAGTTTAGTTCAATGAAAGTATAAGGTATGATTGGAAAGATCGATTTCGGGTATTAGATGGAAGGAGAAAGTGTTGAGGGTTAAGATGATCTCCCTAGTTAAGCACGATGGTAGTATTACACTCCGGAGAAAGTCACTTGAGGATGACAGTATGATACGATAGACGTACCCAGAGTTATGTATGGACCCATTTTACTTGGTTCTAATTTGGAGGACCAAATTTCTTAAGTGGGGGAGATTGTAAGACCCGGTTAATAAATAGAAATTTTTGAGTGCATTTAAAAATGCAAAAGGATTGAAATGACATTTTCGAATACGTGCAAGGGTAAAATGGTCAAAAGACCAAAATTCGATATTAATCGGGACAAGAAAATTTAATTAAAAATATGAGAATGAGAAATCTTGATCAATGATGAAGAAATAATTAAATTTCGGGTTAAATTGATCAAGATATGAATTTATTGGGATAAACCGAAATTTTCGTATCGAAAAATAATCTCGAAAACAATCGAAAAATATATCGGAAAGGTAAAATCGGACTGAGAAATTTATTACGGATTAAATGAATAAAATAGAATTATTTTAGACATTTTTGGGAATTTTATTATTATTTTATTGAATAAAATAATAATAATATTTAATTATAAATAAATAAATAATGTTAAAAAAAATTGAAAAGTCTGAAACAGAAGAGAAAAGAAACAGAGAAGGCGAAACGCGAAGAGACAGAACCGAGGGTGTCGGTTCCCTCCGTCCGACGATCACCGGCGGCCTAGGACCCCAGGCGAGGGTCAATGAAGGTCGGCCGACCTCAGGCGAACCCACCGGTGGCATCGACGCGCGGCCAGGTGGCCGAAAAACGCCAGATCGACGGAGTGAGGTCGCGGGAGAGAAACTGGTTTCACCGTCGATGGCTGCGATTCGACCCCAGTCGAGGCCCGATTTAGGGAGCCCATGCGACGGCGCGCCGAACGGCGGTGGAATCGGTCGGAGAACCGGCCGGACGGCGCCGCACGAGCAAAGGATGACTGGACCGATCGAACCGGACTGAACCGACCGAACCGGACTGAACCGACCGAACCGAACCAAGCTGAACCGGCGGTCCGAACCGGGTTGAACCGGACCGGACCGGTTCAGCCAAAAAGAGAGGGAAAAAAGGAAGAAAAAGGGAAAAAGAAAAAGAGAAAAAAATTGGGAAAAATTTCAGTGATGCAATCGAGTTTCGGGTAAGTCGGTAAGCGGTCAAATTGACCGATTTAATTTTCAGAATATTTAATTTGATAAATAATCGACTGAAAGTTTACCCGAAAATATATTTAATTGTGTAGCTCGACAATTGGCATCCACCGAGAGCTCGAGACAGCCTCGATTTGTGTACGATCATGCAATAACGGGTAAGTAACCCTTATTTATGACAATTTTATATCGTTATGCGTGATTGATATTTAACGCATAAATTACGGATTTAATTTCCGCATAAATGAATTAAATTCTGGAAATTGGATAAATTGTCGTAAATATTAAATTGAGATATCCGAAAATTTAGAACGAGGCTAAATAAATACTGATGGGCCCAATGAGCCCAATAGGCCTCGATAAAGTGTGGTAAACGGGCTTAAGGTCGATTAAGGCCCATTATGGTGCAATCGGGCCCAATATGGGTAAACGGGCCCAATGATTTAAATTAAGCCCAGAAAATTGTGAAATACAATTAATTGTATTGTAATTGACCTGATGAATATGTATCCGCAGTGCCAGAGATTTGATTTGAATTCGGAGCAAATCGGACTGCGTGACGAGTCATCAGTGGAAAGGTCAGACTGTACAAAAAAATGAGGTAAGGGAATTATGTGAGTAGCTAGAGGTAGCTACGCGTATTTTTAATAGCTTTTCTGTACACTGAATATGTATGTATACATTGATATCGTATAATGATCCTAAAAATGGTTTGAATGATTTTATGGATCGAAATAGGTAAAAAGTCTATTTTACCCCTATTGAGGGAAGTTCACCTAAGGATGGTGAAAGCATGACATGCATGAAATGCATGATTTAAGAAAATTGTGATTTAAGGAATTTTATTGGTTTTTAAGCAAAGTAAATCGATAGATTGGCCAATAATTGCATAAGTTTCCCAAAATAACACTACGTAGGTGTTATTAATAATTAAATGGAAATTTCTTTGGAAAACGGCCAACTATCAAGTTTGTATGAAAACAGATAGTGCCGACACGTAGTTCGCACTATATCTACGTTTGTGATTGTGCATAAATGTGCTTGAGCGCTTGCTCGCACCGACTTGTGTGACATCATATGCATGAAATGTGCTAGAGCATGGTGCTCGCACTGATTTTTATTATTGTGAAATGAGAGCTGCTGGAGCCTAGCTCGCACTCTGTTTTGACATGTTTTGACATGTTTTGAATTGTTTTGACGTGCTATGCATAAAATGGTGCTGGAGCGATTGCTCGCACTAGTTTTTATGATTTGACATGCATGAGAGATGCTAGAGCTTAGCTCGCATCCTGTTTTGATTTGATATTGCATAAAGCCGTGCTGGAGTGAATCTCGCACGAGATTTGATTTAATTATGCATAAAGCCGTGCTGGAGGGTAACTCGCACGAGATTTGATTTAATTATGCATAAAGCCGTGCTGGAGTGTAACTCGTACAAGATTTGATTTACTTGAGCATTCATTTGTGCTGGAGCGTTGCTCACACAAAGTTTTATATGGTTTTCATAATTCATTTGAATTTCGTACTGGAGTTTTTCTCGTACGAGGTTTTCACAGAATTTCTATACATATCCGTACTAGAGCATTGCTCGTACGTGGATTTTACTTAAATTTATAATCAGTTTAAGTCGTACTGGAGCGCTGCTTGTACGCAGATTTTACTGATTTTTATGAAATCGTGTTAGAGCTTCGCTCGCACGAGTTTTTCTGATATCATGAATATGCATGGAGCCGTGCTTGAGCTTCGCTCGCACAGGGATTTATATTACATGCATATAGCCGTGTTGGAGCCTCTTGTAGACTGTGTGTCACAGTGAGATGATATGCTCACACGTGCACTCTGAGACAGATATGATATGGGTGGATAAGACCTATTACAGGCACCCCTGATTGAGCTTGGGTTCACGGAGTACGTTGTACCATGTATGTCACGCGGAGTACGTTGTACCGTGGGGATTGTTGGAGTGGAGTGGCATTAGCCACGAGGCAGCAAGCCTTGCCCTCGCAATCCTGGTGTTATGCTGTTCTGGCGGGTAGGACGACCCACCTCCCATTTCAGGTGTGATACCCCGCACACTAGGTACCGTGTTGCCAGGGATCACTAGGATATGGCCATAGTCCTCGATGTTACTGATAATTACCCTATTGTCTCACATGATATAACTTGTGGTCTGTTAGACCAGGGTAGACCCGAAGGAGGGGTCAGGCCCCCGATTTCATGATTTTATGATTTGTGACCCTGAAAGAAGGGTGGTTTTATAACTGAAGTTTTATAATAAAATTTATTGAATTGTTTTATGAGTTGATTGACCCGAAAGGGTTAGTTTTTACTGCAGTTTTAATGTATTGATTTAAATGTCGTAGCATGTGAAGTTTTCCATGCTTTCATTTGAAATCCATGTTTTGTCTTACATGGCATAAAAGACTGCATGATCTTGATCTAATTCATGCCTAATATGATTTAATGATGTCACATGAAATGCTTTGAATGCATGAATTACATGATTTGTATATGCACAAATAGTTTTAGATAAACTAAGTCATTGATGTTTGCATGACTTTGTGCTTGATGATTTTAATGAAAAGAAATGGATTTAAGGGCATGGCATTATGAGCATGTAGATAGTGGAGCTATCTACTTACTTGCATAATTGCCTTACTGAGCGTGTGGTTTGCTCACCCCCTTATTTTCCCATCTTTTCATAGCACTTGAAATAATTATTGAGCGGCTGAGGACTTGCATACTTGGTATCTGCTGCTTCCCATCGAGAGACAGGTATACACATTTGTATAGTTTTGTATCTAAATATGTAATGCACAGTACTGTAAACGGACATTGATGTCGGGGATGTAGAGTTATAAATACCAATGAGTATGTATTTAATTAAAGTCAAAGGATAGTAAAATCTGATGTATAAATGTGATTATGGGAATGAAATGTTAAATAGTGTGAGGTGACTAACACCGAATCATAGCCCAACTGTGTTTGTAGGATGGTCACGACGAGAGAAAGGTAAGAATTAAATAATAAATGAAAAAGCGAAAAATTTACTCTGATTTTTAGGTAATTCGGGTCGTGACAAGAATAACTCAAATATATCATCCACAAAAATGACCAAATACATACTTAATTTATCATCTTCAACCTTCAATTCCAATTCTTAATAATTCAACTCCTAATGTCTAATTCCTTGCCTAATTCTCAAAATCCCCAATTTGTCATATTAATCCCTAGTTCCTTAATTTCTTCACAATCAAATTTAAATTAATTCATACAATAATCATGCTTCTATAATATAATTTATACAAACATTAAACTAGATAAAGCTTGGGTTTTTACCTAGGAATCCACTGGTACAAAAATGGGAAAGTAGAAATTAAGCCTGGTGGTGAAAGACAGGGCAAGGGAGGTCATCGGGGCTCGCGGTTCGGTCGTCGGCGGTCGACGGTTCGCGAAACAGAGGAAAGCTCCTCTGTTTCGTTTTGGTTTCAGGCGAGGGGATGGGGAGAAGGAAAGGGGAAATGGTTACCAGTGGTCGAAAGGGAAGGGATGGCTGTCGGTTAGGCTGGTTCTCGGTTGTTGGTGTCCTAGACTGTGATCGAAAGGAAATTGGGGAGGTCTGCGTTTGGGTCGTCGGTTTTGGGGTCTCGGTTCAGTCGATCGGTGGTCTAGATGGTGATCGGCAGGGGAGAATCAGGGAGAGGGGATCGGTGAACAGAAGAGAAAAGAGGGGAAGCGGGGGGGGGGAGGTGAGAGGGCTGGTCGTGCGATGGGGTTTTCCTATCGCCCGATCCGACCCCGATTTTCCCCCTTTTTTTTCTTTCTTTTCTTTTTATCTTTTTCTTTTTTTTCCTTTTTTTTATTTTTTTATTTTTTACTTATATATTTTCATTGTATATATATTATATATGTATATTTTTAAAAATTACATTTTCAAAATAACAAAAATATATATTTTGTATTTATTTTTATTATTTTTAAATACATTTTAACAAATATATATATTCTTATAACATATTTTCATTTAATTTTATTATCTAATTAAGTAAAGAAAATTTTGTGGTGTTTACATCACAGAAGTTTCCTTACAAACATACAAAAAATATTCATTCCCAAAACATTATCAGAGGCTTTAAATTGTTAAAATTGGAAGAATGCTATGAATGTTTAAATGCAGGCCCTAGAGAAGAACAATACTTGGGTGATTGTGGATCTATCGAGAGGAAAGAAATAGGTCGGATGTAAGTGGGTCTTTACAGTCAAGTATAGAGCAGATGGAACGCTTGAGAGGCACAAAGCTAGGCTAGTAGTTAAAGGATACACACAAACATATGGAATAGATTACCAAGTAACCTTTGCCTTGGTTGCCAAGATGAACATGATGAGAATTCTTCTGTCTCTAGCAGTTAACTTTGATTGGCCTTTACAACAGTTTAATGTGAAAAATGCATTCTTGCACAGAGATCTTGAGGAGAAAATCTACATGAAAATACCCCCTAGATTCGACAGAAATGTGGTTGCGAACAAGGTTTGCAAGCTCCAAAAGGCACTATATGGCATAAAACAGTCACCCAGAGCTTGGTTTTGGGACATTTTTTAACGTAATACATTCAGTGGGGGTACAAGTAGAGCCAAGGGTATCACACCCTATTCATAGAACACTCAGGTTTAGAGGGAATTACTACTCTCATCGTTTACATTGATAACATTGTAGTGACGGGAAACAATGAGAAAGAAAGGCAGAACTTGGGAAGGTGTTTGGAAAAGGAGTTTGGGATTAAGGAACTAGGACACTTGAAATATTTTCTGGGCATTGAAGTGGTACGGTCGAGACAAGGGATCTTTATATCCCAATATAAGTATGTCCTTGATCTCTTGAAAGACACGGGAAAATTGGCTTGCAAACCATGCAACACCCTGATTGATCGTAATCATAAACTTGGGGAAACAGAGGGAGACAGTGCCACAGATAGAGAATCATATCAGAGGCTGGTTGGCAGATTAATCTACCTATCCCACACACGTCCCGATATCGCATATGCAATTATTGTAGGACCCAATTTATGGACTGAACCATATTTCACTGAACCTTATCTTCAGAGGGAGACAACATTTGTGGAAGATAAGGATGGAGACTTCTTTCTCCTTGACTTGCCACCTTCATCTTATAAATTTCAACTTGAGACCAAGACCTACCCTGAAGTTACAATTGAGCAATTTAAGCCTCCTCCTTTACAAACCCAAAATGAGTCGTCCTTACAATTTGGTTCACAAGCAGATGTGGGAAAGGCCACTAGTGATAATTGATTCTCACATGTTTACTCAAGAAGGAAAAATTGATTCTCACACACTGCCCGATATCGCATATGCAGTTATTGTAGTGAGCCAATTTATGGACTGAACCATATTTCACTAAACCTTATCTTCAGAGGGAGACAACATTTGTGGAAGATAAGGATGGAGACTTCTTTCTCCTTGACTTGCGACCTTCATCTTATAAATTTCAACTTGAGACCAAGACCTCCCCTGAAGTTACAATTAAGCAATTTGAGCCTCTTCCTTTACAAACCCAAAATGAGCGGTCCTTACAACTTGGTTCATAAGTAGATGGGGGAAAGGCCATTACTGATAATTGATTCTCACATGTTTACTCAAGAAGGAAAAATTCAGCTCCTAAACGAAGGCCACATCAGTCATCAGACCCAAAACTTTGAAATGATGTAATATCTTCTAGCTCTCCTCCGCAAAGTGATTCCTTATTCGACATTGATTTGCCCATAGAACTTAGGAAAGGAACTAGAGAGTGCATAAAACATCCATTATATCCAATATCCCATTGTGTCCTTTGAAAAATGCTCTCCATCTCACAGAAGTTTCCTTACAAACATAAACACAAAATCCATTCCCAAAACATTATCAGAGGCTTTAAATTGGGAAAATTGGAAGAATGCTATGAATGTTGAAATGCAGGCCCTGGAGAAAAATAATACTTAGGAGATTGTGGATCTACCGAGAGGAAAGAATCCGGTGGGATGTAAGTAGGTTTTCATAGTCAAGTATAAAGCAGATGGAACGCTTGAGAGGCACAAAGTTAGGCTAGTTGCTAAAGGATACACACAGACATATGTAATAGATTACCAAGAAACCTTTGCCCCGATTACCAAGATTAACACAGTGAGAATTCTTCTATCTCTAGTAGTTAACTTTGATTGGCCTTTACAACAGTTTGACGTAAAAAATGCGTTCTTACACGAAGATCTTGAGGAAGAAATCTACATGGAAATATCCCCTGGATTCAACAGAAACGTGACTACGAATAAGGTTTGCAAGCTCAAAAAGGCATTTTATGACCTAAAACAGTCACCAAGAGCTTGGTTTGAGAGATTTTCTAAGGTAGTGCATTCAATGGGGTACAAGCAGAGCCAAGGAGATCACACCCTATTCATAAAACCCTCAGGTTCAGAGGGAGCTGCTGCTCTCACTGTTTCGTTGATGACATCATAGTAACAAGAAACAATGAGAAGGAAAGGTGGAACTAGGGAAGTTGTTTGGCAAAGGAGTTTGAGATTAAAAAACTAGGAAACTTGAAATATTTCTTGGGCATTAAAGTGGCATAGTTAAGACAAGGGATCTTTATATCCCAACATAAGTATGTCCTCGATCTCTTGAAAGACACAAGAAAATTGGCTTGCAAATCATGTAACACCCGATTGATCCTAATCATAAACTTGAGGAAGCAGAGGGAAACAGTGCCACAAACAAAGAATCATATCAGAGACTAGTTGGCAGATTAATCTACCTATCCCACACACGGCCCGATATGGCATATGCAGTTAGCATAGTGAGCCAATTTACGCACAACCCCAAGGAACTCCATTTGCATGCAATTCACAGAATATTGCACTATCTCAAGGGGACTCTAGGAAATGGGATTTTATTCAAAAAGGGTGATAAGCTCACTCTAGAGGCCTACACCGATGCAGACTATGCAAGCTTTGTGATTGATAAAAGATCCACCACGGGATATTGTAGCTCTTTGGGAGGAAACTTAGTTACTTGGAGGAGTAAAAAGCAGAATGTCGTGGCGAGATCAAGTGCAGAGTCAGAATTTCGGGCAATGGCCCAAGGTGTATGTGAGCTACTATGGTTGAAGATCATTTTGGAAGATCTAAGACTCAAGTGGGATGGCCCTATGAAGCTCTAATGTGACAACAAGTCTGCGATTAGCATTGCACACAATCTTTTGCAGCATGACCAAACAAAACATATTGAAGTTGACTGACACTCCATCAAGGAGAAACTTAACAGTGGTGTCATTTGCACACCCTATGTACCGAGCGAATCACAACTAGCAAATGTCTTTACCAAGGGACTTAACAGTCCACTATTCTACAAGATTGTAACCAAGCTGGGAATGGACAATGTTTATTCACCAGCTTGAGAGGGAGTGTCAAAAATCGTACTCCAAGGCAACTGTTTTAATTGATTTGTTATTTTAGGAAATCTGTAAATATTTGTATCCCTAGAGTTAAGATTAGAGAATCACTCAATTATAGATTCCAGAATAATATCTAGGATTATGGGTGATATACTTTCCTGTTTGGTTAGAGTTCTTTTTGTATAAATAGGACACCCATGTACAGTTTTATTTAAGCCTTTCGATACAATACTTTGATTTCCTATAAGGATGATGATAGGAATGAGTGGATGAGGAGAATTCATGTTGACAACTTAGCGTGAGTTCATATTTTGGTTCATATAACCTACTCTGATATTGTGATAAAGGCTCTGATGATAATGATGCCTTAAATCTTGCACAAATAATTCCATCTCAGATCCAAATGATTTTTAGGTGGGCAAGTGCCATAATCTTGAAGTTATTTACATTTCCATTGATGGGAAAATAAATAGCAAATGTGGAGCTGAATCTGCTAGAATACCGCGGTTTAAGGCTCATGAGGTTGTGTTTGAAGCAAAGCAGAAGAAGGTATCTGATTTCACTGTTATATATTTGGAAGACTTATCTTTCAATTTAAGATTATGCATTGTTTTGTTCAATTCATTTTTCCTGCTGCATATATTGACCACTGGATAGTTGCTAGAGATGACAAACAGGATTTGGCAGAAGCTAAGCAGAAATATTATGAGAAGAAGTTTGAGATGTGTCAAGATCCTGATGCACTTGACACTTTGTTTTATAGATGATTTAAAAGCATATTATCCAACATCAATTCTTGACACCGGGCATGACATTCTCTTTTTCTGGGATGCTCTAATGGTTATGTTGGGAATTAGGTTGGGCGGTGATGTGCCATTCATAAAGTGGATCAATATTTCTCTCAAACTATATGCGGCACTTTTATGATGGGTCTTTGGTTTCTGGTTGCCTCTTTTTCTGATCCCTTGATGGTTTTCACGTTGTGCAGGTTTACTTGCGTCCTATTATCTGAGATGCACATGGGCGTAAGATGTCAGTCTTTTGGAAATGTATTTGATCTTATTGAGTAATAAATGGTATATCACTTGAAGGTACTCAAAAGAGGCTGGAGGAGGGAAATTTGGATCCTAATGAGCTGGCCACTGCCAAAGCAGGGCAGGTGAAAGATTTTGCTAATGGTATTGCTAATTGTGGTGCAGATGCTCTACAATTTGCCCTTGTTCACTATATTGCTCAGGTTCATGCTTCTACTGGGTTATTTTGTTATAATTTATTTCCACAAATATAGAACTTTTTGTTCCTTAATATTTATTCTCAAGTGCTGTCATGCATTTCTCAACTAGTACTGCCTTATAATTTTCTCATTTCGGTCAGATCAAATAAATTTAGACATTCAAAGACTGGTTGGCTATCATCAGTGCTGTAACAAATTAAAGAATGTTTCATTTTGCTATGAGCAAGCTTCCAAATGATTATTTGCAACAAAGAAGTTGAAGAAGATAGTGAATCTATCTGGATGCCAGGAAAAAGGTTCCATACTTCCACTGCATATCCCAGAAGCTAATTGCAACAAAGCTGGCAAAACTTATCGAGGAATTTAAATCTTTTGAAAATGAAAGTGAACGTCCAGAAGCTGAAGCAGAGCAATGAGAGTAGTAAGGATAACATTCTGAGTTTCTTTGTATGATGCCAAAACAGTGAATGTTTTATTTGGTAGGGGGCATCAACATACACGTCTGGCATGCACGAGTTTTCTAGTAAATACAACGAAATCTTGTTATCAGTTCTTACAGTTTAAGTGATGTCGTTAAAAGTTTGTTATTTATTCTTGAAGAATTCTCCTTGCTAGAAACTTTAAAATTAGGAGAAATTGGTTTTTGTTTCCATCTAATGAGAATTGCAGTTTTCAACTCTTGAATATTTATATTTTGTCAGCTCAGATTCTTGTCGGTTAGATTTATTAAGAATTTAAATCTATGGGACTCAACTTGGACATGAGATGATAATTACTGAAGCGGTTGAATTTTGCAAACGATATCTAATCTAATGTTTATTCAACTTTCAATGAACTTGTTAACCCTTGTCAATCCAATTCCGAGAAGAGACCACTTTCCCTTTAATAATGGCGAACACTCCATTGCTATAGGAAAACTAGGCTTATAGGAAGGGTAGAAAGAAACCGATGTAGAAGGGTCAAATATCATTACAAATAGAAATAGTAAACAGAACTTCACTTCTTCTGGTTAAAAGAGTGTGTTGCAGAAGGAAATTTCCAAGTTAGTCATCATTGTTTCACAGGCAGAGTTCCCCGCCTTGGATTGTACATCAATTGCGACATGGATATGGCATCAAATCCAACAATCCATTTGATTGCAATGGCATAACCAACAGTGCCTCTCAAGTCTCAATCTAGCTTCACCGAAAGAAAGCTGCCAAGTATTTCCACTATTTAAGCTCCAACTTTGCAGCAAGAATGTTGTCCTCAAATTCCAAATCCGGAACAAGTCTGATAGTGAAGGTCAACCTCATATCATTTTTAATAGTCTCCTTCACCAATTCCATATTCATTTCTTGTGGCAATTTCTAGCCTTTCCACAATCTTGTGGGACATCAAATTCTGCAAGATGAGCATTTTATGGACCGACAAATCTTTCAGAATGATACTTAAGTTTCTGCTTGATTCGTGAGACTTGCATGTCAGCAACAGTTGGAAAATTATTCATTTCTTGAATTTGTATTTGGCTTGAATCCACTAACACATTTTAGCTCCCCCTCTCCCTCAAAGGACACAGTTGTTGATATCTCTTACGTGGCGCTTCTTTTGTCTGATACAATCACATGATCCCTTATCAATTTCCATTGAAAAGGACTTTAAGCTTTGCTGCTGAATACAGGGAGAAACTCAAACAATTGCAAGTGGAAAAATAAATTAGGCACTATTCATTATATTGATAGAAGAAAATGACTAATCAACCACCAGCACATATAGATGGCAGCAGAGTCCAGCTTCAGCTCTCACCTGGTTGGCTGTGCCTAGAGAAATTTGTTCCCAAAGTCCCTTTGTGAACTACTTGAAGTTCTAGAATTTCAGTAGCAGCATCAGTAGGGTGAGGGTCCTGTGATTGTTAGGCCAAGTCAACTTTCATTTGAGAAATTTGATGTTTTTGATGGCATCAATTCGAAGGTTCTATGTATCACAACTACAACATTTACCATACCATTTTCGTAATCAAAATCTATGTTGTTCTAACTCTTCATTTCTCTTCAACTATATGTGTGTTTCATGCATGTTGAAAAGATATGGATTCAAAAATCCAACCCTCTAAAGATGCAATAAAACTCAAAAGAAGTTGAATAGACTCTATTGGACACATGTTCATCCCTTGAAAATGAGTAACATAAATCAAATTATCAACAAGGGAACAACTCAAGCTGTTTTTACATCTTCTTAGAATAGTTGCAATCCATCATTCTGAGTTTTGAAAATTTACATTTAAAGATAACCCAAAAAAAAAAAAAGAGAGACTTTTTTTAGTTATTACGTTAATCCCCCTTTTTTTTTAAATCAAAACACAATATCCATTAAAATCACATAATTTAATGTAACAAGTACTAAATTTTATATAACTAGTACTATTTCATCACTTATTATTTGCTTTTGGTTATCTAAAAAATAAAAATAAAAAATTAACAAAAAACCAGGTGAGTACAATGCTAATATGTTATATTTTAACTTATCAACGCTTCAAAGACATCAATATTTGCTTTCATCCAAGCATTTTTTTTTCGAATCTAACTGTAAGTACATAGGAAAATAACGGCCAAACAGAACCTAATTTAAGTTATGAGAATAACGTGTATGAAAATTCCTCTAACCCTCAAAATCAAAGTTATTGATGAGAAAAAAATTAGTTTCCACATTGGTGATCAGTGATGATCAGTGAGGAATGAGAATAAAAATTTAATATAAGAGAATTAAATTATTAATGGGGTCACTTCACTTCACATCACTTCACTTCACTTCACTTCACTTCAGTCGGGGGAGAGTGGTTTCTTACGAATGTAAGAAGCCAAGTTTGTGACACCCATTTGCTTTTCTTTTTTCATTTTCCCTCATCATCACAACCCGTTTTCAGCAGCAAAATGTAAACAAAGAAAAGACGATATATTTTCTCTCTCATTGCTTTCTAATGTTCATGTTGACTCTCGCAATATTATGACAGTTTAAAACCACCCAATGAATTTTTGACCATTTTATTGGCACAGTTCAATCGGAGATAATTAGCTATTGATTAATTTCTTTCTATGTTTGACTTTGCTTCCTTGAGATCCCAAAGCCCAAGCCACTGTCAAATTGAGTCAACGATTTACTGCAATTATTATGTTTGTACACACTAAAATCTCAACATGGATATATGGTACATTTAGATTTTGTGGGGGAAATGGAAGTAGAATTTTATTTTTTTTTTTTTTTGTGTTCTTTATTTTGATTATTATAGAATTCATATGATGTTTATTTTCTAAAATTTATATGTGGTGCTAGTAACTGTTGTAACTATTTTAATTTTAATAATAAGACCAATTACTCTTTAATATTAAAAACAAATAGCGTTTGAAAGTTATCAAATTAATCTTGTATAACATTTGCAAGTTTTTAGTGTTTTTATATTTAGAAAATAACGTTGCAAACTGCTGTATTTTTTTTACTAAGGCTAATGTTTATTTCAAAATTGAGATGCTCAGCTGTTAATTGCTATTTGAATGATAGCCGTTTCTAAGCTTTCAATATTCAGGGGTTAACAGTTTGTTTTATGTATTAAATGGATATATTCAAAATTTTATACTTGATATTTGATGAAAGTTACAAAATCTTAAGCCTATAAATAGAGGTATTAAACCCAAACAAAGAAAAAATTCATTATGATCCTTTTATTCTTAGATAAGAGAAAAATGTTTATATTTGAGCTCTTTATGCTATTGTTAGTACAAAACTTTAGAGTGTACATTGAAAATAAAGTTCGACTGTTATATTTTGGAAGCGATATGCTTTGAATTCTTGGTGCATCGGTTGAAACAATCTATCAGGGACATAAATCATTTAATTGAAAGCAAAACATCTATGTCTCAGTTGAATTCTTCATATTATTAGTGAACAAATTTGAATTTTTCCTTTATTATATTATTTTTATTATTAACTTTTTTGTTAATTTTATTTCTAGTTCCAATAATTTTAAGACGTTTCATAAATCTTTGAATTCAACTCAAGAAGACAAAGATCTTTGAATTCAACTCAAAAAAACAATGTATGCAAATTAATTTTATATGATTTTAAATAAGCTCTTAAATAATGACATACAAAATTTGATGAGTGCATGAAATATAATGATCTCAAATTTTGATCGTAGTAATTTAACCGGCAAAATACCTGTTTCAAATGATTGTTCCCTTTTCAACATTTTAAATGCTTCGGTTTTTGGGATATAGAAAATTTTGAATTTCTTATCTCTATGAATTTCCTCAAATCCAAGATCTGCAAAGCCAAATGAATGGCATGAAGCAATCTTTAACTTGGTTGTAAGATGGTATTGGTAAAATGAAAGACTTGTTAAGGCAGATTAGCAGCTTCATGGCGTTTGATATGAGTAATCTAGGACATCTCGGAAATGAACCGTCTGGATTGAGAGACAATACTCAGCAACACCACCCCCCCCCCCCCCCCTTTTTTTTTATAATTTTGTTTCATATGAATAATAGATGATACTGATCAAGACGATGATGATATGATGAAGATGAATATGATGATGATACTTTGTGTTTTGGTTGATATGTGATGAATAACTTTTATGTTTGATGGATGTTTGTTGAACAAAAATTTCGGATGTTTAATGAATATGGTGTATATTTAATGGATGCTTAATGTTACGGATTAATTGTTTTCATGTCTTGCTTTGTGGGTTTGAGTAGGGGTGTAATCGAGTCGAGGCGAGTCGATACAGTGAAGTATTCGATTTCGAGCTCGAACTCGACTCGAAAATTCGGTGCTCGATACTCGACTCGAGCTCGGTTGAGTCTTATTTTTTTAACTCGAACTCGGCTCGAGATCGAGTTCGAGCTACTCGAGCTCGCTCGATTAGGCTCGATTATATAAATTCGATTTTTTGTTCGAACTCGAACTTGATTCTAAGGTTCCACTCGAGCTCGAATTCAAGCTCGTTCTTACACTCATTATATAAATATTATTATATAATAATATATATTATTAAAATATATAAAAACTCGAGATTCGATTAGGCTCGCGAG
Organism: Firmiana major; assembly: GCA_033439115.1. Taxonomy (NCBI): domain Eukaryota; kingdom Viridiplantae; phylum Streptophyta; class Magnoliopsida; order Malvales; family Malvaceae; genus Firmiana; species Firmiana major. Next base: position 63,128,989 of record CM065899.1, read on the forward strand.
CTACCCAAGTCAGGTATCTAAGTACTCGAATTCGACTCGCTCGATAGCTCGAGTAGCTCGAGTTCGAGCTCGACTCGACTAAAATCGAACCGAATTCGAGTTTTACTCGAGTCGAGTCCGAATAGCTTGCGAGCACCACTGTATCATTTACACAGCTAGGTTTGAGGTGTATATCTGAATATATTTGAGATGTAATCACGCAAGCAAATGCATTTAGGTACACCAAAATTTTTCTTAAAATGTTAAAAAAAAAAAAATTGGAAGGCAATTTATGCCATTAATAACCTTTAGCGACGAGATTACATCATAAATAATAAGAAATAATTTTATTATATATAAAAAACAGTTTTTATAGTATTAAAGATGAAATTATATTGCTAAAAGCTTTTAATGACAGAATTTTGTGATTTACTTTTTTAAAACAATAAAATCATAGTATTAAAGACGATCCGCCACTAAAACATTTTAACGATGAAATCTTATGTTTAGTTTACTTTTATAAAATAAAATCATATTATTAAAGATAGAATTTCGACTCTAAAAGCCTTTACCAAAGGAATTTAACTTTTTATTTCTTAAAAAAATAAAAAAATATTTTTAAATATGGAATTTTGTCACTAAAAGCTTTTAGAGATGAAATTCCAACTTTTATTTATTTTTAAAAAAATAAAATCATGTAATTAAAATTAGATTTTGTCGCTAAAAGCCTTTATTGATGGAATTTTGCCTTTTATTTTTTTTTAAAAAAAATCATGTTATTAATGACGCAATTTCATTGCTAAAAGCCTTTAGCGATGAAATTATATTTTCTTTAATTTATGTGTAAAATTAAAAATAAAAATAAAAATTTAAGATGAAATTCCATTGCTAAAAGTCTTTAGCGACAAAATTTTTATTTTCTTAAATTTGAAATTCAAAAATAAAAATATCTTGATTTGTGATGGAAATTTGTTGTTAATAAAAAAATCCATCTCTAAAATGGCGACGAAATTTATAATGGAACGCATTGGTTGTGACAGACTAATTTTAGTGACTGCGATTTTGGAGACGAAATCGCAGCGGAAAATTCCAGTGCAAAGGAATATGTCTCTAATACAATTTTGTGATGAAAAATCAAGATTAACAATAGAATTTCCATTGCAACTTCTGTCACTATTGGGTAGAACCTTGTAGTGATAATATCTTCCCTTTGAAACTTGTTCTCGATGATTAAAAGCTAGAAATTGATTTTTTTCAACTCATAAAAACTTTCATAGGTAAAACCTTCTAGAAAACGATTGTTCTATTTCACTGAAGCCCTCGAGATCATTTGTCCTCTTTTCTTATGAGGATTAATGTTGGATCCCCAAGGACAAATGATTGATTTACCCATTCAAAGCAATTTACGCAGAGGATTGTCTTTAACAGAATATATCATTTCTTGCTGTGAAGCTTGAAAAGGTGTTGTGGATACCGCCGTGTGAACATAAGATGTTGGATATCTATTGTGCATACTAGTTGACGTAGTTCAACACATTGTTGCACGTAGAATAGATTATGGCATCAATCGAGGGATGTGAGTTCTCAAAAGAGGATGCTTTCAGAAAGAATTTTTATCCATTAATTGGTTGCATATTAGCAGACAATATATATATATATATATATATACATGGAGAGGCCGCCTCACAAATATTGATTAATAGAAATTTATTCTTATTCCTTGTTTTTTTTTTAATGTATATCTAATACTAACATCTATTCTTACTTGTTATTGGATGACTAAGCAATTCCTTAAACTAAAAAATAATAAAATAATAAAAAAAGGATCGCTTACAACAAAAAACAAAACCTCTCATGCAACTACAAAAAAAGTCAATTTTTAGATTTCACATCTAATTGACTTGCGAAAATATGATATGATAATTTCCTTCATCAATTATTATAAACCAATTCATTGAATTCACAGGTTACCTGATCTTCCATTTCTAGCCCCAAGCCAATAATAGAACCCTCTATATTATATTTATAGGAATTTGAGGAATTTTTTATTGCATGATACGTGGTTATACATTGACAAGCAAGAAGAAGAAATAAATTATCTAGCACTTTAAGTCGATGTTTGAAATTGCGTTACTGTGTCAGAGGAAGGATAGTTATACTAATTTGGTATACTCTATAAATACCTTTGGTATCTTGTATTGGTTCCATAGAAATAATCTCATCCACATCTAACATTGGCAATTGGTATTAAGCAGGATTTAAGCCTACACATTACTTCAATTGTGATACTTGAAACACTATATGTACTTTAGCTCCAAGAGGTAATTGAAGCTGGTAAGCCATAACTCCTACCTTAGTTAACACCTTATAAGACTCAAAGCACTTAGCAATAAGTTTCATGCAAAACATGTTAGCCATTGAATTCTATTTGTAAGGTTGTAATTTAGCATAAACAATGTCTCCCACCTCTAATTGTTTATATATTCTTTTTTTGGTTTAGACCCCCTAGTATCCTGTTGTAACGACCTACATTTACGGACATTTTCGTTGGGCTATAAGTCGATATTAGATCAAAACATTACTCAGTCTGATTAATTTTTTTATTAGTAACAAATTTAAACAAAATATGTTCACATTCTCCATACATTTCTCATATGCATTACTGTACTTATAAAAATTTTAGATACAAAAGAATTTCCTACAACTAGGTATACCTTCGACGCAGGAAAATACTCTGCGAAAACATATCTGTGTGATATGCCTTACTAACGGAAGCGTCTAAGTTACTGATTGGACTCTATGGAGGAAAGTAAGGAGTGAGCTTAACGTGCTCAGTAAGAAACTTATGTAAGCAGTAGACAACCATATTATCTACATGCTTATAATGTATGTCATGATCAGTTATAAAACACTGTAAAACTCTTGAATATAATTCAATTCGTTACTACTGAAAACGATTCACAATCAATGTACTTTCTTTGAAAAACACTCTCAATCACACTCCATAATATACATTATCATATGTAAAACATATGCATTCAATATAGTCGGTACGATGAAACCATTTACTGTTTAATCAATGCAGTAAAACACCTGAATTTGTTTCTTTAAAATGATTCATTTAATCAGTAAAACAGTTTAGTTCGCTTTTCTTTCTATCAATAAACAATTCAGTTCGCTGAGACTAGGCTGAGATTTAATCAATAACAGTAGGATTCAATCAATAATAGTACAGTTGACATATAACCATAGTCAGTGACTCTGCGGCTTACGGGCCAAGTGTGCGCGAGTGTCATACGCCTCAGGGGGGATGGGTCAGTCCAGTTCATTGACCAATTAATACAGTATAGTTCAGTTTAGTAGTTTGAAGACTCAATATATGGTGCAACGTACTCCATGTACGTCCACATGGTACAATGTGCTCCGTGGACCCTGATACAGTACAATATGACTGAGGGTACCGAGTAGTCTCAAGGATTTACCCCCTAGCATCAATATCAACCATCACCTTAGTCTTAGAATCTAGTGCGAGTAGGTCAGTACAAGATCACACAGCAATACACGATGGCTCCAACATGATTTTTCTCATAAATCATATAAAAATCTAGTGCGAGCAATTCAGTGTGACACACATTCTATACAAGGGCTCTAGCACTGTTTTGAATCGAAAATCAATAGGTGGTTCAATACTTTCAAAAATGATATAAAAATCATTATTCAGTACAAAAACTGTGCATAAACTATATGTGAATGGAGACTTCTCGGAAGGTCACCCATCATGAAATTTCTCCACTTTTCTCTTTTCTTTCCTTTCATTCTTTCTCTCTTCCACGTTCTCTATTTCTTCACTGTTTCTTCTCATTCTTCACGGCTACTGCTCACTGTTGCTTCCAAGAGCTCGGCGCAACACTTTCTTTCTCCCCTGATCCTTTTTCGTCTGGCGCTTATAGTTCCTCTAAACACGCCTCTTCCAGCCACCCATTTTCGATTCCCAAGTTCGGCCTCCATCACTCGCTCTACCTCTCTCGGTTTCCCTGCTTTAGCCTTCTGCCTCCAAACCACCGCAGCTCTCTCGGTTTCACTCTCTGTTTCCAATTTCTCTTTCTCATCTCCTACTTCTATCCCTTATCCTCTCGGCCTGTCCTCTTCTTCACCACCTCACCACCTTGTCAACCTGTGTCCCCCCCAGTTCACCTCTGTTTTTGGCTCCCCAACAACCAGCCAAGAGCTATCATGGCTGTTCCCATTGTAGCCTCATGTTTCATCGCATTTTGAATTCCTCATGATTTTTCTTTAGCCTCTTTCGTTTGCCATTGCTTCTACCCGAGATCCACATTTTCTGCTCTGGTTTTCAATCTTCCTCTTATGTCTCTGCGAGCTTCATTTTCGATCTATCCTCCCTTATGTTCCCTCTTACTAAGCAACAACATCAACCCTTCAGCTTCCCTCTTGCTGCAGCTGCATGCATTTGTACAGCCTCATACCTTCTCTTCTTCCAGCTTCAGTTTCAGTTTTTCTCTCTGCCTCTTTTTTCTTTTCTCATTCCTTTGCTGCTTTCCTGCCTCCATACTTTCTGTGTTGATATATTTATATAAATACCTCAGTACTTGGTTTCCTTGTATGTCGACTATTCCTACTGTTGTTAGGTCTATTGCCATCGGTTCTCTCTCTTCCATTGCAAGTTTTCGATGCCAGGAGTTGGTGAATGATGGGATCGGGTTGATGGGAAGTGATGAAGAGAGGGGTGCGGGTATGGCAGGATGCTCAGTGTGCAGAGGGAGTTGGTGAACAGGGCATGGTATTTCAGTCTCTTCACTGTCGTCACCCCTTTGTACTCTGTTTAATTCTCTATTCCGGTTTCCATTTTCCTAGGCTGCTGCTATAGTATTATATATATATATATATATATTTTTGGCAGGTTCTCATTTCTTTCACTTTTCTGCACCAAGATCCACTCTCACATCCACCTTTCTTCACACATCTCTTCAGTACAAATGGTTTGGTTTCATCAGAAACCAAACCAGCTGGCTTCTCCTTTGCTTAAACCGAGAGCATCCATCTATGCTCCTATTAAGTATATTTCAATATGTATGCACATATATATTTTACTTCCTTAGCTATAGCCATAATATATATATACTTATCTATTTTTGTATATATATATTGGCTCTGATACCAACAAACTCACCAAGATCGATAAAGAGGTTAGTAGATAAAACAATTAACAAAGCAAACAAAATATTAAAAACAAGAAATTAAAACATAAACTAAAACCTAAAAATATTAAAACATTAGGTGGTAGAGCCAGCCATTAAAATAAAAGCATAGACGGCAAAGCCAACCATTAGAATAAATAAAGAAAACATAAAGAAAAGCATAAAGATAAATCTTATTATAAAAATACTTACATAGGTTTTGGATATGAATCCAGAGAAAGGTGGAAGAGGATTGAAAGAGGGAGAGAGAGAGAGAATGAGTTTTCTTGAGAGAAACTTACAAAGAGGAACTAAAAAAATATGATTCTTCTCTTGGGAGAGGGGTCACACCTATTTATAACCAAATTTTGGAACTGTAGGTGAACAGTGCCTTGTCGATTAACTGTTTTGTCATGCGGACACTGTAGAGAAATATATTTTGTCTGCAGGTGGGGCACTGTGTATGAATAGTGTCTGGTTTGCTTGTCGACAGTCTACTATTTTTGTTTTATTGGGGGCAGTATCCCAAAACAGTCGTCTTCGTTGTCATCTGCTAGGTTAATAGATGCCATGGACGAAACTTTTGAAGCAATGGAGGTTGCCGAAGATTCTGAGTCTTCTTGGAGAAGTTCCTTCATTATTCTGAAGTATTCTTCCGTTATTTTTACCGCTGCTAGTAGGGCACTGGATTGTGTCTTTTGGGCCGGAACTGAGAGTGTTCTGGTCCTGGATGGAGTAAGCCCTGGTTCATGAGCCATTTCTGGACTCCTGGTGTTGTCAGGGTTTCTGGGATCTTGAAAGAGGTCCACCATTTTATCTTGAATCTCCTTTGGATCACAGTGATGCTATTTTCGATTTTATATTCTAAGTTCCATGCTGATACCCAAGGAACAAAGAATTTTACCGATAGATGGCAGATTGGAGGAAATCTTCTTTCCAGATCGGTTGGTTTGAAATGGGTTTTAAACAGGTTGTAACTTTCCTGTAATTTCAGGGGAAGGATATCAGGGATGGCTCCATAAAGGTTCCACCAATGGACGAACAAAGAGGGTAGGATGAAAATATTGATTTTGTTGTTTAGGTAAAACAACCACGTGTGAGTAAATTTTTAGTTTTGGATCAAAGGCATATTATACCAAGCCCATTGATAATCCCAATAATTAAAGATTTTACAGATTTGCTGGGATGAGTTTATAGGAAGGGTTTTTGGTTTAGCCAGATCTTGGTTCCAATCAGAAGGACTAAGAACCTTAAGGATTTTGTAGGTGGAATAAGAGGGGATTTTTGATTCAGCATAAGCAAAATGCTTAAAGGTAGTTGATCCAGTGGTTTCCAGATTGAACTGGTAATAATCCTGGGTTTTTGAAAGATCCCATGGCTTGAAAAACCAATTTTTCTCAAATATTTTTTTGATGGTAATAATTGGGTTTGGGTCAAAAAACCCCTATTCAACAGAGATAATATTTTGAAAAATGAGTTTTACAATAAAAGCGAATTTTCTTGGTAGTTTTGGTTATGACACAAAAATTTGTGAGGAACTAGATTGTTCCAAGCTATTATGCAAAACTGTTTTGGAAAGGGTTTTAGAGGAAAAAGAATCTCCTTTCCCTGGTTGAGAAACTAGATTTGGATTTTTACCTGCTTGGACTGTAACGGTGGTGTTCACCCTTTCATCTGTTAGCCGAAGAACTTCTTTTTTGATATAAGGAGCTTCCTCAATTTTAGAAATCTCTGAAGTGGGGATTTCTAGAGAGCTTTTGAGTGCTAACAGCAACTCTGGGTGTTTGGCTATTGATTGAAGCCATTCTGAGACCTGAGCGATTTTGCCTTCCTTGGAAGACTGAGATTTTTGTGCAGCTTGGGCTGCTTCATCATCTTCCACGATCTGTGACCATGGAACTACATTTTTTCTTTGGGAAGCTTTTTGTTTTCCTTTATCTTTTCTAGGTGGCATTTAGGTAGTCTGTTTTGGAGAAATTCTCTTGTTAGAAAATCAGGTAAAGAATTGGATTCTCCCGTTATATATTCAATATTAAAATCAAATATACTAAGTATAGCTTGCCATTTGGCAAAACTTTGTTTTGATGCAATATTTTGAACATCTTTTTGCAAAATTTCTTTTGCTGATTTACAATTAATTCTTAATAAAAATTTTTGATTTGATAAATCACTTTGAAATTTTGTAATGCATAAAACAATAGACAAAATTTCTTTTTGGATAGTAGAATAAGATTTTTGACAGTCATTCCAATGCCCTGAGGTGAACTGTACAACTACCTCTCTATAGTCTTGGACCTATTTAAGAATACCGCCGTAGACTATGTTACTAGCATCAGTTTCCACAATTTTAGGAAGATTGGGATTTGCTAAGTGAAGACAGGGTATTTTGGTGATCTGGGTTTTGATTTTTTGGACTAGATTGGTATGGTCTTCTGTCCAAGGTGAAGAGTGTTTTTTCAATCAATTATGAAGGGGTTTTGCCATTCGACTAATGTTTGGGTAGAAATCTAGGACGTAGTTCAGACTTCCTACGAATATTTGTAACTGGATTTTATCAAGAATTTTGTCTGAAAATTTAGAGGCAAACTCTAGACTTCTTTTTATGGGTGTGATGGTTCCTTGATGGATGTAGTGTCCAAGAAATCGGATTTTTGTTTGGAACAAAGTGATTTTTTTGGCTGATACAACTAAGTTGTTTTGTCTGATGACATAGAAGAAAGTTTTTAGGTGTTTTAGATATTGTTCAATAGTATTTGAGAAAACTAAAACATCATCAATATAAACAATACAGAATTCAGAATAAGGATTAAATATATCATTCATAATTCTTTGGAATTCTGAAGGGGCATTTTTTAAGCCAAAAGGCATAACATTCCATTCGTACTGACCGAACGGGACAGTAAAGGCAGTTTTATACCTATGGCTTGGTTCAATTTGGATTTGCCAGAAACCTGATTTCATCTCGAATTTTGAGAATACAAAAGAGGAATGAAGTTTTTGGAGTAAATTCTTTTTGTTTGGAATGGGATAACGAATCCATTTTAATGCTTGGTTAAGAGGTTTGTAGTTGATAACTAACCTAGGAGTATCTCGTTCTATCTCAGCAGGCTTGTTGACATAGAAAGTTGCGCAACTCCAAGGAGATCGAGATTTGGAAATTAATCTTTTAGAAAGAAGATTCTGTATTTCTATTCTACAGAATTGTTCTAACTCTCCATTCATTTGGATTGGCATAGCCTTAGTAGGAATATTCTTTTCATTAAAGTTGAGCTCATAAGGAAGGTCAACGACATGTTTTCTATTCCAGAAAGCATTTGGTAGGTCGGAGCAAACCTCGTTTTCAAATTGGGTTTTAAGTTTTAAAATCTGGCTTTGAAGAGTTTTTGTTTTGAGTTGTTGCTCAATTTTTTATGATTGAAGATTTTGTTTTAAAAACAAAATATCATTTTGCTTTCCTTTTATAAGTAAAGATATTTCATTGTTATAAATAGAATTGACTTTTATAATATCGAGATTTCGTGTTTTTGGTTTTTCCATAAAATCAAAATTTAATTTGACATTTTTTGTTTTGAAAGATATTTCATCATAAGTGACTTTATAGGGAGTAATTAAATTAATAAAAGGTGTCCCTAATATGACAGAATGATGAATATTATGAACTAAAACAAAAGAGGTTTTGATACGAAATCCATTATTTAAAATACTTGCTTTTGTTTTTCCCGTAAGATTCATTTTGGAATTATTTGCAGAAGTAAGTCTTTCAGAGGTGGATCGATAAAGGTATTTTGGTATTAAATCGGTTTTGATACAATTTAAATAAGCTCCTGTGTCAAACAAGGCAATAGTATCTAAATTAAAATCATTTGAGAAAACCAATGAAATTTTGATAATATATTTTCTAGAGGTAATTTCTTTTAAGACAAAAAGAAAATCTTCTGGAACAGTTTCAAGGTTTTCTAATTTGTCTGTTTTAGAATCATGTTCGCTGGTTTCACTATCGCTGGATTCTGGGTTTGCCCTAGTGAGGAGAGTTTGGATGATTTCAGAATCACTTTGTTATTTTTCTCTGAGTTGTTTTACTTCAAGTTTGAGTGTTTTAATATCTCTGTAGATATCGTTAATAGAAGATAATTTTGAAGGGTCTTTCCTTTTCTTTTCTATGATAGTTTTGAGATCATAGAGGTTGGTGGAGGTAGATGAAAGAGTAGTTTTAGTCTCTGGAGGACTTTCAAGAGAGGTTTTGAGTTGGTCAAGATATCTCTTTTGGATTTCTGGATTATTGATATGCTGGACCATGTCAAGAAGAAGGGTTTGCTCTTTGGTAAGCATATTGAGCGTTTTTTATGAATCAGATAAATCATATTGAGAGGCTATTTCATCGATATGGGGACCTGAGGATTCATCTGAGCTAGTTTCGGATTCAGAGGATTCTTGGATGAAAATAACTTGGAGTTTTTGAAGGGTTTCATGGTCAATTTGAAGTTGTTGGACCTTTTTGGATATCCGATAATATTTAGAGATATGGCCTTTGTTGCCACATTTGAAGCAGACAATATCTTTGTTTTTTGGATTGGACTTAAAAGGAGGTTTTGGGTAATTCCTGGGCCTATAAACAGGTTTTTCTTCAGGGGCTTGTTTCCAGAAAGGTTTTTTCTTATTGGTCCTGAAAGAATGTTTGGGTTTTTTGAAGTTGGGCCGTTCGGGTTTTTTGCTACATTGTCCCTGACATGGTTTTTCATGGTCAAAATAGTCTAACTGTTTGCAGAATAAACCTAATTCTTTTTTGGATTACCTGAGTTCCTTTTTCAGGCATTTCTTGATCTTGAGGTTTTGGCAGATTAGTTGACCTTGGTTTTGTGTGTAGCTAATCAATTCACCATAAGTCAATTGATCATAAGGGATAATATGGGTGCCCATTATTTCTCGAATTTTGGTTCTGACCTTTTCTCCTCGGAGAGCTGGAAGACCTGCAAGGAATTTCTCTTTCCAAAATGGTTGGTTTGAGTCGCCTCTGAGCATTACCCTAGTGAGGAAGGTGGATTTGTACCACTGGAATTCACTAAGATTTCTACATTTAAGATTTGACAATAAGTCAGCATTTTTATCTTTAAGATGTGAGGTATCTCCTATGAAGTGCTTGATGATCGCAAATATAAGAGTTGAAACAGCATCTTGGATAGGATTTCCTAGGTGATCTAAGATTGGTTCATCTTCATCACCGGTTTGGATAGCATTGAGGATTTCTAAATGATCGGCAGACTTTAAATGATAATCCTACCATCCTTTGAGTTAGCCTGAAAATTCTACTATAAGGAGTTCGGCAACTGTTTTATCAATCGTATTTTGTTGGGTTTTATACGCGTTTGATGCCATCGTCATTTATTGCAGAAGATTGATAATTTGGTATTCAGACATTCCATTAATATTCCATTCGTAGATAGAAGATGCATTATACCGGGGCTAGATTATGGTATTTGGTTGGGCTCCTACTTTTATCTCTGGATATCTGGGTTGTATAGCCAGAGGTTGTATAGCCATAGTTTGTTGGTATCAGAGCCAAGGGAGGTTGTATCATTTCTAATTGAAAATTTCATTTTAAAAACTTAAATTTCTATTTCTTGTGATATCATTCCGTCGTTCCACTAGTGGTCCCGACAGTAAGACCCGGAGAGGCAGTGAGGCCGTTGGTTTAGCTGGTGAGTTTGTTCGATATCATCAGAAAGAAAAAATTTATCCTTTCAAAATGGAGTCTTTGCTCAGGAGAAATACTTCTTCTTATTCATCTGCTACAAGCAAAACCCAGTCCTATCTAGTGAATAGTGATGAAACAATAAACTTTGAAAACATTTCTTCAAAAATTGATGATTGGGAAATTCCAGAAGCCCATCGAGACCAAATTTATAAGACTAATAGGTTAAATCTCTTCTCCGATTATGCAATCAGAACCCATAACATAGATATCCAACTCTCAAAACCTTTTGAAATCATTCTTCTACTTTCTCAGGAATCCTTAGACAAGCATTCCAAAAAAGGGTATAGATATATCCATATAGGACTTGTCCAAATAGGTCTCAAACCTTTAACCAAGGAAGGACTAAACACTTCAATCTTAGCAGCTTTTAGGGATGCAAGATTCAAAAATTTTCAAGACTCCCTTTTAGGAACTGTTGAGTCAAGTCTATGTAAAGGTCCAGTCTCTTTTGATTGTTATCCAAATTTTACAGTTTCTTTAAAAGACAAAAATATTTTGAAATCTTTAATCCTCCAGATTAAAACTCATAACTATCATATGTTAGAAGGATCAATCCCAGTAGCTTTGATTTTTCGAGTCCATTATAAAGCTATGATGATAGCCTTCAACACAAAACATAAAATCCAAAGTGAAAAGGGTCAAACACTCCTTTTGCAAACAGATCTATCCAAATCCCATGTTGTTATCCCAAAACCCATTCAATGGAAAGATATCCAACATCCCGATGATTGGATCCTAGATGGAGCGGTTTAGCCAGAAGAAGAACCCATCCTTTCTCCAGAACCAAATATTCTCATAAAAAATATCACCCAATTCCGTGATGGAAAGGTTAAGATCAGTTTTAATAGAGCTACAAGTTCTAGACTTTCTGATGTTTCTTCTTCTGAGTCCATAGATTTAGCAAGAAGCAAAAAACTCCCATCTGTCATAAATCTTCCATTTACTGAACAGGTTCCAGATTTCACTGATTTTTAGCTAAATCTTCCTTCGGTAATTAATCTCCCTTTTAAACCCAGGTATTCTACTTCTGATTTACCATCCACTACTTTAGAAAATATTGATTTTTCTAAAATTATTCCTCAACCTGTGTACCAACAAGCACAAAACCAATCCCCTCCAGAATCTCCTCCAGCCTTAGTCATAACTGAAAACATGGCGAATGAGCTAAATGTTCTTGAAAAAGAATTTGTTATTGACAAAACTTATCTGCATCATGATTTTTATTCTGCAGAAAACACTGAAAAAAATTATGGTTTTACAAAAACTTCCTCTCTACGAGAAAAGAAATTCAAGGTCATTATTATAATTTTATTTTAGAAATTAAAATTCACATCTTATTTTTTGATTGGTTTGAAATTTATGCGGAACAATAACATTTCTTCTCCTTTCAAAACCCTTAATCCAGTTACCCTTAGGAAAAAACAATTTCCCATCTGGGAAACCAACTCCGAAACTATTGTTTCTGAACGGAGGATAACATTTCTTCTCCTTTCAAAACCCTTAATCCAGTTACCCTTAGGAAAAAACAAGTTCCCATCTGGGAAACCAACTCCGAAACTATTGAATCTGATCATCCTCCGTTCAGAAATGTCTCTCTTTCACAAAGGACAAAAAATTGGCGCTTGTCCACTCAAAATTCCTTAGGATTCTGATTCCATTAATATAAAAAATATTGTTCTAGAAAATTTTTTTACTAATGTCTCTCTTAAAACCATTACTAAGCAACTTTCTCGTTTCAGTGATATTGCGCCTTCGGTATTTAGTAAAATAGCCAAAAGCAAAACCCACAGAACCCTGTAAGATAAATCCTGTGTTTAAACCTTTCCATGTTTCAAACTCTGCAAAAACTGAAATTTCCTCAAACAAACTTGAATTTCTTCAAGCTATCCAAGAAAAAATGGACTCTTTGATCATTCCTTCACCCAACCAAAAATCAAAACCAATTGAAGAATCCCAACAGAGTGTTTCTGTTCTTGAAAAAAATAGTTAGACCTCTGACCAAAACTCCTCTGAAGATGAACCTTCTTCATCCCCAGGAATTCATAAAATCTAGTGGTACAATCTAAAACCTCTGGCTATACAACCCAGATATCCAGAGATAGAATTAGGAACCCAACCAAATACCATAATCCAGCCCCGGTATAATGCATCTTCTATCTACGAATAGAATATTGATGGAATGTCTGAATACCAAATTCTCAATCTTCTACAGCAAATGACGATGGCGTCAAACGCGTATAAAACCCAACAAAATACGATAGATAAAATAGTTGCTGAACTCCTTATAGCAGGATTTTCGGGCCAACTCAAAGGATGGTGGGATTATCATTTAAAGTCTTCCGATCATTTAGAAATCCTCAATGCTATCCAAATCGGTGATGAAGATGAACCAATCTTAGATCACCTAGGACATCCTATCCAATATGCTATTTCAACTCTTATATTTGCGATCATCAAGCACTTCATAGGAGATACCTCACATCTTAAAGATAAAAATGCTGACTTATTGTCAAATCTTAAATGTAAAAATCTTAGTGAATTCTAGTGGTACAAATCCACTTTCTTCACTAGGGTTATGCTCAGAGGCGACTCAAACTAACCATTTTGGAAAGAGAAATTCCTTGCAGGTCTTCCAGCTCTCCGAGGAGAAAATGTCAGAACCAAAATTCGAGAAACAATGGGCACCCATATTATCCCTTATGATCAATTGACTTATGGTGAATTGATTAGCTACACACAAAACCAAGGTCAACTAATCTGCCAAAACCTCAAGATCAAGAAACGTTTGAAAAATGAACTCAGGTAATCCAAAAAAGATTTAGGCTTATTCTGCAAACAGTTTGACTACTTTGACCATGAAAAACCATATCAGGAACAATGTAGCAAAAAACTCGAAAGGCCCAACTTAAAAAAACCCAAACATTCTTTCAGGACCAATAAGAAAAAACCTTTCTAGAAACAAGCCCCTGAAGAAAAACCCGTTTATAGGCCCAGGAATTACCCAAAACCCCCTTTTAGGTCCAATCCAAAAAATAAAGATATTGTCTGCTTCAAATGTGGCAACAAAGGCCATAACTCTAAATATTGTCAAATATCTAAAAAAGTCTAACAACTTCAAATTGACCATGAAACCCTTCAAAAACTCCAGGTTATTTTCATCCAAGAATCCTCTGAATCCGAAACTAGCTCAGTTGAATCCTCAGGTCCCCATATCGATGAAATAGCCTCTCAATCTGATTCCTCTAATTCATAAAAAACGCTCAATATGCTTACCAAAGAGCAAACCCTTCTTCTTGACATGGTCCAGCATATCAATAATCCAAAAATCCAAAAGAGATATCTTGACCAACTCAAAACCTCTCTTGAAAGTCCTCTAGAGACTAAAACTACTCTTCCATCTACCTCCACCAACCTCTATGATCTCAAAACTATCATAGAAAAGAAAAGGAAAGACCCTTCAAAATTATCTTCTATTAACGATATCTACAGAGATATTAAAACACTCAAACTTGAAGTAAAACAACTCAGAGAAAAATAACAAAGTGATTCTGAAATCATCCAAACTCTCCTCACTAGGGTAAACCTAGAATCCAGCGATAGTGAAACCAGTGAACAAGATTCTAAAACAGACAAATTAGAAAACCTTGAAACAGTTCCAAAAGATTTTCTTTTTGTCTTAAAAGAAATTACCTCTAGAAAATATATTATCAAAATTTCTTTGGTTTTCTCAAAAGATTTCAATTTAGATACTATTGCCTTGTTTGACACATGAGCATATTTAAATTGTATCAAAACCGGTTTAATACCAAAATACCTTTATCAATCACCTCTGAAAGACTTACTTCTGCAAATAATTCCAAAATGAATCTTACGGGAAAAACAGAAGCAAGTATTTTAAATAATGGATTTCGTATCAAAACCTCTTTTGTTTTAGTTAATAATATTCATCATTTTGTCATATTAGGGACACCTTTTATTAATTTAATTACTCCCTATAAAGTCACTTATGATGGAATATCTTTAAAAAAAAAAGTCAAATTAAATTTTGATTTTATGGAAAAACCAAAAACACGAAATCTCAATATTATAAAAGCCAATTCTATTTATAACAATGAAATAGCTTTACTTATAAAAGGAAAGCAAAATGATATTTTGTTTTTAAAACAAAATCTTCAATCACCAAAAATTGAGCAACAACTCAAAACAAAAACTCTTCAAAGCCAGATTTTAAAACTTAAAACCCAATTTGAAAACGAGGTTTGCTCCGACCTACCAAATGCTTTCTGGAATAGAAAACAACATGTCGTTGACCTTCCTTATGAGCTCAACTTCAATGAAAAGAATATTCCTACTAAGGCTAAGCCAATCCAAATGAATGGAGAGCTAGAACAATTCTGTAGAATAGAAATACAGTATCTTCTTTCTAAAGGATTAATTTTCAAATCTCGATCCCCTTGGAGTTGCACAGCTTTCTATGTCAACAAGCCTGCTGAGATAGAACGAGGTACTTCTAGGTTAGTTATCAACTACAAACCTCTTAACCAAGCGTTAAAATGGATTCTTTATCCTATTCCAAACAAAAAAGATTTACTCCAAAAACTTCATTCCTCTTTTGTATTCTCAAAATTCGATATGAAATCAGGTTTCTGGCAAATCCAAATTGAACCAAGCCATAGGTATAAAACTGCCTTTACTGTCCCGTTCGGTCAGTACGAATGGAATGTTATGCCTTTCGACTTAATAAATGCCCCTTCAGAATTCTAAAGAATTATGAATGATATATTTAATCCTTATTCTGAATTTTGTATTGTTTATATTGATAATGTTTTAGTTTTCTCAAATACTATTGAACAGCATCTAAAACACCTAAAAACTTTCTTCTATGTCATCAGACAAAACGACTTAGTTGTATCAACCAAAAAAATTTCTTTGTTCCAAACAAAAATCCGATTTCTTGGACACTACATCCATCAAGGAACCATCACACCCATAGAAAGAAGTCTAGAGTTTGCCTCCACATTTCCAGACAAAATTCTTGATAAAACCCAGGTACAAAGATTCTTAGGAAGTCTGAGCTACGTCCTAGATTTCTGCCTAAACATTAGTCGAATGGCAAAACCCCTTCATAATAGATTGAAAAAACACCCTTCACCTTGGACAGAAGACCATACCAATCTAGTCCAAAAAATCAAAACCCAGATCACCAAAATACCCTGTCTTCACTTAGCAAATCTCAATCTTCCTAAAATTGTGAAAACTGATGCTAGTAACATAGGTTATGACGGTATTCTTAAACAGGTCCAAGACTATAGAGAGGTAGTTATACAATTCACCTCAGGACATTGGAATGACTGTCAAAAATCTTATTCTACTATCAAAAAAGAAATTTTTTCTATTGTTTTATGCATTACAAAATTTTAAAGTGATTTATTAAATCAAAAATTTTTATTAAGAATTGATTGTAAATTAGCAAAAGAAATTTTGCAAAAAAATGTTCAAAATATTGCATCAAAACAAATTTTTATCAGATGGCAGGCTATACTTAGTATATTTGATTTTAATATTGAATATATAACGAAAGAATCCAATTCTTTACCTGATTTTCTAACCAGAGAATTTCTTCAAAACAGACTACCTAAATGCATCTAGAAAAGACAAAGGAAAACAAAAAGCTTCCTAAAGCAAAAATGTAGTTCCATGGTCACAGATCGTGGAAGATAATGAAGCAGCTCAAGCTGCATAAAAAATCCAGTCTCCCAAGGAAGACAAAATCACTCAGGTCTCAGAATGGCTTCAATCAATAGCCAAACACCCAGAGTTGCTGTTAGCACTCAAAAGCTCTCTAGAAATCCCCACTTCAGAGATTTCTAAAACCGAGGAAGCTCCTTATATCAAAAAAGAAGTTCTTCGGCTAACGGATGAAATGGCGAACACCGCCGTTACAGTCCAAGCAGGTAAAAATCCAAAACTAGTTTCTCAACTAGGGAAAGGAGATTCATCTTCCTCTAAAACCCTTTCCAAAACAGTTTTGCATAACACCTTGGAACAGTCTAGTTCCTTACAAATTGTTGTGTCACAACCAAAACTACCAAGAAAATTCGTTTTTATTGCAAAACCCGTTTTTCAAAATATTATCTCTGTTGAACGAGGTTTTTTGACCCAAACCCAATTATTACCATCTAGAAAATATTTGGGAAAAATTGGTTTTTCAAGCCATGGGATCTTTCAAAAACCCAGGATTATTACCAGTTCATTCTGGAAGCCACTGGATCAGCTACCTTTTAGCATTTTGCTTATGCTGAATCAAAAACCCCCTCTTATTCCACCTGCAAAATCCTTAAGGTTCTTAGTCCTTCTGATTAGAACCAAGATCTGGCTAAACCAAAAACCCTTCCTATAAACTCATCCCAGCAAATCTGTAAAACCTTTAATTATTGGGATTATCAACAGGCTTGGTATAATATGCCTCTGATCCAAAACCAAAAATTTACTCACACGTGGTTGTTTTACCTAAACAACAAAATCAATATTTCCATCCTACCCTCTTGGTTCATCTAATTGTGGAACCTTTATGGAGCCATCCTTGATATCCATCCCCCGAAATTACAGGAAAGTTACAACCTGTTTAAAACCCATTTCAAACCAACCAATCTGGAAAGAAATTTTCCTCCAATCTGCCATCTATCGGTAAAATTCTTTGTTCCTTGGGTATCAGCATGGAACTTAGAATATAAAGTCGAAAATAGCATCACTGTGATCCAAAGGAGATTCAAGACAAAATGATGGACCTCTTTCAAGATCCCAAAAACCTTGACAACACCAGAAGTCCAGAAATGGCTCAAGAACCAGGGCTTACTCCATCCAGGACCAGAACACTCTCAGTTCCTGGCCCAAAAGACATAATCCAGTGCCCTATTAGCAGCAGCAAAAACAAAGGAAGAATACTTCAGAATAATAAAGGAACTCCTCCAAGAAGACTCAGAATCTTCGGCAGCCTCCATTGCTTCAGAAGCTTCGTCCATGACATCTATCAACCTAGCAGATGACAACGAAGACGACTGTTTTGGGATACTGCCCCCAATAAAACAAAAATAGTAGACTATCGACAAGCAGACCAGATACTATTCATACACAGTGCCCCACCTGCAGACAAAATACTATTTCTCTACAGTGTCCGCGTGACAAAACAGTTAACTGACAAGGCACTGTTCACCTACAGTTCCAAAATTTGGTTATAAATAGGTGTAACCCCTCTCCCAAGAGAAGAATCATATTTTTTTAGCTCTCTTTGTAAGTTTCTCTCAGGAAAACTCATTCTCTCTCTCTCTCACTCTTTCAATCCTCTTCCACCTTTCTCTGGATTCATATCCAAAACCTATGTAAGTATTTTTATAATAAGATTTGTCTTTATGCTTTTCTTTATGTTTTCTTTATTTGTTCTAATGGCTGGCTTTGCTGCCTATGCTTTTATTTTAAAGGCTGGCTCTCCCGCCTAATGTTTTAATATTTTTAGGTTTTATTTTATGTTTTAATTTCTTGTTTTTAATATTTTGTTTGCTTTGTTAATTGAACAAAAAATTGACGATTGTCCACTCAAAATTCCTCAGGATTCTGATTCCATTAATATAAAAAATTTTGTTATACAAAACAGTTTTACTAATGTCTCTCATATGCACACATCTATGTCCTTACTCATGTACATATTTATGTATTTATACACCCTTATTTATATCTTTTTTTTTATTCATGTTTATTCGTACATGCTTATACATATACTTGTACGTCTGATTATAAATATATACCTATAATTATATATATATATATATATATTTTGCACTCATACATATATTTACATGTGCATGCCTACATTCTTTACTTGAAATATCTAATTAATTACATCTTCCCCGGTTCTTCATATTACCAGTGGTTAAATTATTTTTCATTGACAAGTCAAATACATGAAAATTTTATGGTATTTACACTGGTGACCACATTGAGCCCCATTTAATTCGAAGTTGAGCATTTGTTAGACCTCATGAAGAGGGGCGGCTCTTCCAACGTTGTTTGCTACATTCACAAGGCTCAAACTCGAGACCTTACTTATATATTCTTTTTTTCTTAACTTATTGTTTCATCTTGTTTTTATCTCTTTGAAAGTGGAATTTAAGTACTTTAATGTAGAGCTGGTAATCTTAGACACAACACAATTATACGATATGAAAACGACACAAATAAAAGACACGAATGTGATACGGGCTAAAATTGAGTAAAAATTGTATATAAACATGGTAAAAGCTAAAAATAAAGTTTTATATTTCTCATGTCGACATAAATTTTGACATGAAATTTTCGTGTATTACACGACACGAACATGAATTATAAACACGAATTGCCAAGTCTAGTTTAATGGCACTCTCCCTAATTTGTAGACTTTTTATCGGCTACCTTAACTCTTAAATCACCAGCTGAAATAGGTAGGTGGATTAGTGTTACTTCGCTATAAATTGTTTGATAGATGGTTGTATGTCACGACCCAAATTACCTAAAAATCTCTACAAATTTTTCGCTTTTTCATTTCCTTAACCGTCGTGAACAGTTACACTACTAACAGTTGGGCTATGATTCGGTGTTAGTCACCTCTTCCCTATTTACCATTCAATTTTCATAATTTATTTACATATCAATTTATTTAAACTAAATACATCCCCAATATTACATCATATACAGTACTGTGCATCTATATGTTCAGATACGAAATTATATAAATGTGTATACCTGATCTTAATAAGAAGCAGCGGATAACCGAATTGCGAAGCTATTGTCGCTCTCTTCTACTGAGTGTACCCTGTGGGGTGGAAAATGAAAGGGTGAGCGAAACGTGCTCAGTAAGGCAATAATATAAGCAGGTAGATAACTATACTATCTACGTGCTGATAATAGCATGATATATAAAAAAATCATTTACATTGGGAGCATGAGATATGACTAAAACGATGCCATGTGAATGTATATCGTATAGAAGAAAACATGAAGTTACATATGAAGTCAACATGGAAAATCTTCATGTATGACATCTCATGCTCGTCACATCAAAATCTGTTAGTTTCATCGTAAATCATTCACCTTAAAACTTATTTGTTTAAATCAAAACTCTTTTTAAAAGCATAAATCACAAATCCCATCTCTTAAAAAAACACAAATCGGGACTACCCCTCCATCGGGTATGTCCTGGTCTATCTAGACCGTGTGATATCATGTGAGGCATGTAGGTTACTGTATGAAAAACGAGGACTATGGCCATACTATGTCCCTGTGATCCCAGGCACACGGATCCCGGTGTGCGGGGCATCACAACTGCAACGGGAGGTGGGGTCAAGTCCTACCCGCCAGAATATAGAGTAACATCGTAGTCATCATGACTGCACGGTACAGCGTACTCCGTGTGACATACACGGTACATCGTACTCCGTGAACCCATATCATAGTCTGGGGGGTGCCTGCCGTAGGTCTTAGCCAGCCCAATACTATGTCGATAACCAACCCATGTCTCAAAGTTTACGTGCGAGTATCTCAACTCTCTGCGACACACAGTCTACAGGAGGCTTCCGCACGACTATATGGATGTCAACTCGCGTCTAGTGCATATGTGAGCATCCTGCTGCCCGCCCCACACCAGGTCACAGGCTTACGGATCTCATCACATCACCACGCTATGCATATCATGATATCTAAAATCGCGTGCGAGCGAAGCTCCAGCACGGTGTTATGCACACACAAATTTCTCGTACGAGCAATGCTCCAGTACGGCTTTTCATGAGAATCAAATCAGTAAACTTGAGTGCGAGTAAGACTCTAACACTCCTTTTTACTTGTATCAATACGATAGGTGGCTAGATTTTGACAAAATATCTTTAAAATGGTAATCGGTACAAACTGGTACCCTTCGTATAGTTCACTAAATCAATAGCCAACCTATGTTCATATGTGCTTAAATCAGAACCATATAATCATATACAACATTAAAATCATGAAATTCATGCAATCCCATAGCCTTACTACCCTTTTTGAAATTTTCCTAACTGGGGGCAAAATGGTCATTTTTCACTATTTCCATATTTTTATCGTAAAAATTATTATTCTATTTTTGGGTAGCCTACTGAATTTAACGTACTGTAAATCCCCTTAAAATTACGTATAGCTACCTCTAAGTGCTCATAAAATTCCCTTACCTGGAATCGCGCGTAGACTTAGCTTATCTCGAAGCTACCGAACCTCTCGATCCAAGTGCGCACCAAACAAAGATACGTCACTGCATATAACCACGTAATCGAGGTTAATTCACTTATCTCGATCAGTATATCGCATCTACTGACCAACTTTAAAGTATTGGGCCCTATTTACCCTATTTGGTCTCGGCCCATTTCAGCCCTTTTATATTTATTAATTCCCTTCTTCGGGTATACCGGGCTTATGCGGTTTACTAATAATTATCGGGCTTCGATCCAAGTTCATTGGATAGCCCGTATACCATTTACGGCAATTTATTGCAATTACGAATTAATATTCCTTCCTATGTGAAATTAATCCGTAATTCCATAAAATACTTAAAATCAATATTTAAAGAAACCTTAATGCCGAATTTAAATCGTACTTACCCGATACGATGCGGGGTACGAAGATCAGAGCTCGATCGGCTCTCGTTCGGTCTCCGTCGTAAAACTGCATAATTAGGTAAATCCGGATTATTTTCCATTAAAATAATATTAAATTGAATTTCCGAAATTTACCCGTTGGTCAATATCGACCCTCGGTCAACTTACCCGAACCTCGAGTCGTCCCCCGAAAATTTTCTTTCTCTTTTTCCCTTCTTTTCCTTTCTTTTCTTTCCTTTTCTTTCCTTTTCCTTCCCCTTTTCCTTCCTTTTTCCTTCCCTTTCCTCCCCTTTCCTTCCAGCAAAACGGCACCGTTTTTGGACCCCCTCACTGCCTCTTGCCGTCGCCGGCGGTTCCGGCGGTCTTACCGGCCAAGACCGGTACCAAAATGACCGGCTTCCTCCCCTGAACTCACCGGTACCCTCCTTTCCGGCCCAGGTGCGGTGGTTCGCCGTCGGTAACCTCTTCTCTCCCGCGGATTTTCGGAGCTCGGATCGGGCTCCTCCGGCCACCTCGCGGCTCGGTTCCGGTACCTATGGGTTCGTCGGACTCTGCTCTTGCTCCTGGAAGCTTCGTCGGACGTCGAACGGTCGCCGGTGGTCGAGATCGGCAGTGGGTTCTTCTCGGGTGCGAACGGGTTGCGTTTTCTGGTTTTTTTTTCGGGTTTCAGTTCTTTTTTTTTTTATTATTATTATTTAACTATTCATTTATTATTAATTTAATCAATAAAATAGTCAAAAGAAATCTAAAAATATCTACAAAAAAATAATATTTTAATCCACCAATTTAATTTAATTAAATTAAATTAAATTTATTTAGTTTTTAAATTATTTTTCCGGTATAATTCTTCCGTATTTTCGGGATATCGTCCCGGGTGACATTTTCGGTATTTTTAAAAATTCCGGATCTTGATCAATTTGACTCGAAATTATAAAATTCCCCATTATTGATCAAGAAATCCTAATTCCTTATTTTTAATTAAATTTCTCTTATCGTATTTATCCCGAATTTCGGTCTTTTGACCGTTTTACCCCTACACTTATTTCGGGATTAAATTAACCTAGCTTTCCTTCATACTTCCACCATATTTTCCTATTTAATTTTGTATTTTCGATAAATTTTATTTTCTTCCCTTCCCGTTTGGCCTGTGGCCATTTCGATCCTTATTTTTAGTCCGAGTCTCATTCCTTTAAATTTTTGAATATTTTTCTACCTCGTAAAATTTACGATTAAATTTCGGGTCTTACAAATCTCCCCCACTTAAGAAATTTGGTCCTCCAAATTAGAACCAAGTCAGATGAGTCCATATACAACTCCGGGTACATTAATCGTATCATACTCTTAAAGTCTTATGTGACCTTCTCCGGAGTGTATTACTACCAAAGGACTTTAATCAGGGAGATTATCTTAAACCTCAATACTTTCTCTTTCTTGTTTAATGCCCGAATCAACTTCTTCAATATACTTATATTTTCATTATGCTGAACTGTTGGATCTCATATCCTATCACCTATGCTGGATCTGAATAGTATTGTCGAAGAATCAAAATCTGAGACACATTGTAGGTGCCCGTTACTTCAGGTGATAACACCAATCTACAGGTCTTATCTCCCACTTGTCTAATCTCTCAAAATCTTTCATCCAGCACAACTGAATTTACTTTTCCCAAAAGCTCACTATGTCCTTATCCTCTTAGGACGAATAGCTTTCAATCATATTAATTCACCATCAGTGAATTCCAATACTTATCTATCTGCTCTGAGGTGTTCTTAGTCTCTCAACCTTAACTAAACATCCTCAGAGACTTATTATCCAAAGTCAGAAATGATTCTATCTGTCACCCACTCTTTCTTATCCAATTTGGGGAACAACCCCTACAACCATACACTGCCTCATATCTTGTTATCCCGATACTCAAGTGACAACCGTCACCATTGGCTACTTCAATTAGAAATCAACTGCTTATTCCAGGAGCTTATAAAATCAATGGCATACGCTTCCATCAGATCCTCCAGAACTTGTACAGTCCTCTCTGACTGACCATCTGTCTGAGGACAAAAAGCTGTGCTAATACTCAGTCGGGTTCCCATAGCTTCCTTAAAATATCCTCATAGTAGGAAGTGAAGCGGGAATCCCTATATGATACCATGCTCACTGGAACGCTACTTACTGTTCCACAATCTACCTTACACATAAATCCTCATACACACTCTGAGTATCTGGGGAGTTCATAACCGGAAGGTGGGTGGACTTAGTCACTCTGTCGGCTATCATCCAAATAGCCTCATAATTCACATGGGTTCTCTGTAACCCATTATAAAATTCATGGAGGCTTGTTCTCGATTTTCGTGCCGTGTCAATATAGGTAGGTGCTGCAATAACTCTGCAGACTTTTAATACTCTACCTTACTCTGCTGACACACTAGGCACTTTTCTACAAGCTCCACCAATATCTCTTTCCACATCTGACCACCCATACCATTTTTGCGATTTCGATATATTTCTTTACTTTCCGTATGCACTGTATATCCCGAAGAGTGAGCTTCTGTCAATATTAATAACTCATCACTGTGGTCCTAGGGAGCACTTATACTGTCTCAGAACCTCTCTGTAAATCATCATCACACTCTCTGTGATCTCTGTCACTGTACCCTTCTGAATCAGACCCAAACTATCGACATCCGGTCGATCATCACGCTAAGCCTGGCAAATCCGGGCACTCTCATCCGGTACTAGTCATCAGGCTAGCTGTCACATAATCACTGTCATCATCAGAAGGGATCACATCTATACCGAGGCTCACAACTGCGTCTCGCAGCTCACGCTCCCTGACCATCATGTGTGGTACCATCCCGAGGCTGTTTATGCTCAATGCATCAGTCAGCACATTAGCCTTTCTTGGGTGGTACAATTTTCACAAATCAAAACTTCTCAGAAGCTCCAACCTAATATGTATTCTCATATTCGCCCCTTTCTGTGAAAACAGATACTCGGGCTTTATGATCAGTGCATATCCACAATTTCTCACCCTGTACATAATAGTACCATATCCTCGGTACAAATACTGTTGCCAACTTTAAATCATGGGTATCTTCCCATTATACATCAATACACAGCTCCTTCATAATTTTGAGGTATCCATACTCACTGAGGACCTCTTGAGCTGTTGGGTATGGCGAAATAAATCAAGGTGGTCAGTTCATACTTCACTACACCAAAATCCATGTCACATCTATCATCTTATTTATCATCTTATTCAAGACCACGTTTCTTAGTTAAACGTGTCAACAAGGTATATCCTCTTAGAACTCGCAGCAATCCATCTGTAAAAATCATCTTCCCATTATTGCTTATAAATCGCCCTAGACTTTAACTACACCCAACATATCATCGATAATGATGATTAC
The DNA here is from genome assembly GCA_033439115.1 of Firmiana major. Lineage (NCBI taxonomy): Eukaryota > Viridiplantae > Streptophyta > Magnoliopsida > Malvales > Malvaceae > Firmiana > Firmiana major. Next base: position 63,153,974 of record CM065899.1, read on the forward strand.
AAGTCGATCTAATCCTTGACTTATTTACGCATAAGCGTATAAAATCCTTCTCAATCCGCTTATGTTTTCAGGTACTAACCTGCGTCATTTCCTTTTCTTTACCTTAACGACTCTTATTAAATTCTACTCTGTTAAACTTTATGATTGTCGAATTTTTATATTCTTATCGTCTTATTAAAGGTATCCTAATGCTAAAAGTATTTATTACGGCAACCGGTTTCACGTAATAAGTTATATGTATATTTTTAGACGCTGTCAAGTCTTCAGGCGGGGAGGTATTTTGAAATACCTTTATTAACCCTTAGACTTAACCACAATTACTTTACGTATATGTCTTTGTGGTCACCATTTATATTCGCTACTAATGGCTTTAATCCTAATAACTTCATATCGTCAAAACGTTCTTACCTAGCATACGCCTCTTACTCCAATACATCTTGTATTTAGGATCAACATATCTCAAAGATCATCTCCTTCGTATATCAATCATGATAAAACTCTTTCATTATTGATTTCGTGAGTACAATCCTTTACTCCTTTAATTTCAACGGTTACACCCCTTTTTATTACTTGTCAACACTTACAATATGTTTTTCAGTGATGTTTTCACCCCTGTTTTCAACTTAAAATTTTCTATATCCATACTCCGTTAACTAATCCTCCTTTATTGGGGTACTCATTTATCAGTATTATACCTAATGATGTAGGCATTCATGCCCTTTTACTCACTTATATGTGAATGAAGGCGGTATGAATAAATATGTGGCACCAGGATCACTGAACATATGTACTTCATTATTCTTAATAAGTGTGATATCTTACACCACATCCATGAAACATCAATAGTGTCCTGGTCCAAGACATCCTCTCGCCTTCGTCCAACAACCTACTTTCCTTTTTTTTTTTCTTTTCGGCTATGACCTCCTTTTTCGTTGCAACTGTACCAACGAAATTTTTCTCTATCTCTTTACTTTCCTGTGGGGCAATCTCGCTCAACTTTGAGCAATCAAAAATCAATGGTCCGTCTTACCACACTTATCGGCCATTTTCATCAATACAGTGTAGGTATAGACCCTCCTTCCGTGGTATCCACCACTCATCTCCCACTGCTTACAGTGCTTACACTGCTACACTGCTATACTGCTTATCTTGCTTACCCTGCTACATTGCCACACTACTCTGTAGCAAGTCAGAGTCCTCAAATCACAATACCCCTCAAGAGTGCCAAAATCGGTTGCACTGGGGTCTTACCAATTATCTTACTCCATGACTCGTCAAATCTAATCTCTTACCAACTGGTCTCTTTCCCACTCTGACATCTTCGTCATTTCTCGATTCTCTTCTGTCTCTATTTCGGCCCTCACTAGCTTCCCCAATCTCAGAGGCGTGCAATTCATGTTCTTATTTACCCAACTGCAAATCTACGCACTGCCTCGGCATAGGTAATATTTCACGGGCCAATCGGATTCTAATTGAAAATTCGAGTCCTTACATGAACTTTTAGGTTTTTCGACTCTCACTGTCCATAATATCGGGTTCATACTTGCCCAGGGATGTATTTGAGATTCATACTCATCAATCAACCCATGACTATGGGCAGTGTAAGAAACTCTATCTGTAATTTTTCTTATACAGTGTCCGGGATATTCTGTCACCGGAATACATCCAGAATATTTCTCATCTTAGCTCTGTATATTTAACTCTTAAGATGGGTCGAGCGGACTTCCATCAATGCTCCGCCTCGCCCTCCAACATAAATGTATTTTAAAAGTCACTTCCTTAGTCGTCATACACCGAAAGAATTCATACATCTCTGCAATCTTATTCACCCAGTCCTCAACAAGTATTGGTTTCTTTACTTCGCTATATATCAGAAGTATGAAAATCTCTTTAGTCTGAGGCATCTGTTTAGGCTTTTCTCTGCCTATCCTCAACTATCTGCAATAGACTGTGTAAACAAGTCCGAAATATCTTCTACTATGTGACGGCCAACCCCTGCCCGGCCAATCCCCTGCCATCGGCCATGGCCACCCCTCATGGGCCCACGCACAACGATGGTGGTCTAACAACGGGTGGTCCAACAACGCCACAAGTCCAACGTATTGTCCGCTTTGGGCCTTCGGCCCGCACGGCTTTGTTCCATTCAGGGAAATTCCCCTCAGAACGCGTCCTCTGATCTCATACATAATCTGAGCAATTTGCTCCTCACAATAATCTCCACACTCCGCTCCAACATCGCGAAGCGCGTCTCAATACTGTCCGATCTCTCTGTCGGACTCTGTGGGGCATGCTCAACATCAGCCTCCACGTCATTCTCATCTTGAGTCTCATGTGACAACTCATTCAACTCTCAGGCCGATCTCTATGGCCTCTAGCATGTGTACTCGCCACTCTACCATAGCGGCTATCAGTTATAACAACTATTTTCTTGCAATCGAAACTAAATTCTTAGCTGCTGCTATTCCATCTTGATATACACAATTGTATCTAAACAATGCACAGTACCTGGGGATGTAAATTTACTTAACCACTAACACCGACTCATATCAGGCCAACTCTGCTCTGATACCATCTTTTCTGTCACGACCCAAATTACCTAAAAATCCCTACAAATTTTTCGCTTTTTCATTTCCTTAACCGTCGTGAACAGTTACACTACTAACAGTTGGGCTATGATTCGGTGTTAGTCACCTCTTCCCTATTTACCATTCAATTTTCATAATTTATTTACATATCAATTTATTTAAACTAAATACATCCCCAATATTACATCATATACAGTACTGTGCATCTATATGTTCAGATACGAAATTATATAAATGTGTATACCTGATCTTAATAAGAAGCAGCGGATAACCGAATTGCGAAGCTATTGTCGCTCTCTTCTACTGAGTGTACCCTGTGGGGTGGAAAATGAAAGGGTGAGCGAAACGTGCTCAGTAAGGCAATAATATAAGCAGGTAGATAACTATACTATCTACGTGCTGATAATAGCATGATATATAAAAAAATCATTTACATTGGGAGCATGAGATATGACTAAAACGATGCCATGTGAATGTATATCGTATAGAAGAAAACATGAAGTTACATATGAAGTCAACATGGAAAATCTTCATGTATGACATCTCATGCTCGTCACATCAAAATCTGTTAGTTTCATCGTAAATCATTCACCTTAAAACTTATTTGTTTAAATCAAAACTCTTTTTAAAAGCATAAATCACAAATCCCATCTCTTAAAAAAACACAAATCGGGACTACCCCTCCATCGGGTATGTCCTGGTCTATCTAGACCGTGTGATATCATGTGAGGCATGTAGGTTACTGTATGAAAAACGAGGACTATGGCCATACTATGTCCCTGTGATCCCAGGCACACGGATCCCGGTGTGCGGGGCATCACAACTGCAACGGGAGGTGGGGTCAAGTCCTACCCGCCAGAATATAGAGTAACATCGTAGTCATCATGACTGCACGGTACAGCGTACTCCGTGTGACATACACGGTACATCGTACTCCGTGAACCCATATCATAGTCTGGGGGGTGCCTGCCGTAGGTCTTAGCCAGCCCAATACTATGTCGATAACCAACCCATGTCTCAAAGTTTACGTGCGAGTATCTCAACTCTCTGCGACACACAGTCTACAGGAGGCTTCCGCACGACTATATGGATGTCAACTCGCGTCTAGTGCATATGTGAGCATCCTGCTGCCCGCCCCACACCAGGTCACAGGCTTACGGATCTCATCACATCACCACGCTATGCATATCATGATATCTAAAATCGCGTGCGAGCGAAGCTCCAGCACGGTGTTATGCACACACAAATTTCTCGTACGAGCAATGCTCCAGTACGGCTTTTCATGAGAATCAAATCAGTAAACTTGAGTGCGAGTAAGACTCTAACACTCCTTTTTACTTGTATCAATACGATAGGTGGCTAGATTTTGACAAAATATCTTTAAAATGGTAATCGGTACAAACTGGTACCCTTCGTATAGTTCACTAAATCAATAGCCAACCTATGTTCATATGTGCTTAAATCAGAACCATATAATCATATACAACATTAAAATCATGAAATTCATGCAATCTCATAGCCTTACTACCCTTTTTGAAATTTTCCTAACTGGGGGCAAAATGGTCATTTTTCACTATTTCCATATTTTTATCGTAAAAATTATTATTCTATTTTTGGGTAGCTTACTGAATTTAACGTACTGTAAATCCCCTTAAAATTACGTATAGCTACCTCTAAGTGCTCATAAAATTCCCTTACCTGGAATCGCGCGTAGACTTAGCTTATCTCGAAGCTACCGAACCTCTCGATCCAAGTGCGCACCAAACAAAGATACGTCACTGCATATAACCACGTAATCGAGGTTAATTCACTTATCTCGATCAGTATATCGCATCTACTGACCAACTTTAAAGTATTGGGCCCTATTTACCCTATTTGGTCTCGGCCCATTTCAGCCCTTTTATATTTATTAATTCCCTTCTTCGGGTATACCGGGCTTATGCGGTTTACTAATAATTATCGGGCTTCGATCCAAGTTCATTGGATAGCCCGTATACCATTTACGGCAATTTATTGCAATTACGAATTAATATTCCTTCCTATGTGAAATTAATCCGTAATTCCATAAAATACTTAAAATCAATATTTAAAGAAACCTTAATGCCGAATTTAAATCGTACTTACCCGATACGATGCGGGGTACGAAGATCAGAGCTCGATCGGCTCTCGTTCGGTCTCCGTCGTAAAACTGCATAATTAGGTAAATCCGGATTATTTTCCATTAAAATAATATTAAATTGAATTTCCGAAATTTACCCGTTGGTCAATATCGACCCTCGGTCAACTTACCCGAACCTCGAGTCGTCCCCCGAAAATTTTCTTTCTCTTTTTCCCTTCTTTTCCTTTCTTTTCTTTCCTTTTCTTTCCTTTTCCTTCCCCTTTTCCTTCCTTTTTCCTTCCCTTTCCTCCCCTTTCCTTCCAGCAAAACGGCACCGTTTTTGGACCCCCTCACTGCCTCTTGCCGTCGCCGGCGGTTCCGGCGGTCTTACCGGCCAAGACCGGTACCAAAATGACCGGCTTCCTCCCCTGAACTCACCGGTACCCTCCTTTCCGGCCCAGGTGCGGTGGTTCGCCGTCGGTAACCTCTTCTCTCCCGCGGATTTTCGGAGCTCGGATCGGGCTCCTTCGGCCACCTCGCGGCTCGGTTCCGGTACCTATGGGTTCGTCGGACTCTGCTCTTGCTCCTGGAAGCTTCGTCGGACGTCGAACGGTCGCCGGTGGTCGAGATCGGCAGTGGGTTCTTCTCGGGTGCGAACGGGTTGCGTTTTCTGGTTTTTTTTTCGGGTTTCAGTTCTTTTTTTTTTTATTATTATTATTTAACTATTCATTTATTATTAATTTAATCAATAAAATAGTCAAAAGAAATCTAAAAATATCTACAAAAAAATAATATTTTAATCCACCAATTTAATTTAATTAAATTAAATTAAATTTATTTAGTTTTTAAATTATTTTTCCGGTATAATTCTTCCGTATTTTCGGGATATCGTCCCGGGTGACATTTTCGGTATTTTTAAAAATTCCGGATCTTGATCAATTTGACTCGAAATTATAAAATTCCCCATTATTGATCAAGAAATCCTAATTCCTTATTTTTAATTAAATTTCTCTTATCGTATTTATCCCGAATTTCGGTCTTTTGACCGTTTTACCCCTACACTTATTTCGGGATTAAATTAACCTAGCTTTCCTTCATACTTCCACCATATTTTCCTATTTAATTTTGTATTTTCGATAAATTTTATTTTCTTCCCTTCCCGTTTGGCCTGTGGCCATTTCGATCCTTATTTTTAGTCCGAGTCTCATTCCTTTAAATTTTTGAATATTTTTCTACCTCGTAAAATTTACGATTAAATTTCGGGTCTTACATTGTATGAGTTAATAAGTAATAACTGGAGATTATTAGTACAAGCCATGCAAGCCAATCTTATATAAGGCTGCAATAAATAACATTTAGTTATTTCTTGTCAAACATTGAGTATCATTTAGGAATAATAATAATAGGTGTTTCTTTATTCATAGGTCATGTGAATAATTGTCATTACAATACTTATTTAGATAAAAACCCATGAGACATAATAGCCTTACAATGGAATTATAAAGTGTTTGCATCAAAGTTTTATTCCTAAAATTGTTCATGCTTGTTGTAGTGTTGAGAAAAGGCATCGAAATTATTCAATGATTGGTACATGCTAAGAATTCTCCCTTGTGAAATAAGCAACTGATATCATATGTTGTAAATATAGAGATATCGAAGATAAAATGTGGGTACTTATTAGATAATGAATTCACTGAACATGACCTCCATTAGAGTTTTATTTGGTAGTGCCAGTCAAGTATCTATGAAATATGCTCTCATATATCAATAGTGTTATTAATCATTTGACTTGAAATTCTTGGTCTTCTTATGTGTGACTTGCCACACTTTGATCTCACTTCTACGGGTTTGGATATTAGATGTCTAAAAAGGGTGGTTTTTGGTATGTCATGAAGTACATGAAGGTGGATGACAGTCAATATGAGGACTCATTATCCCAAGTGACTCAAGGGACATATCTCTATTGATTCTACCTCATATTAACTCACAAGTCTTTTTCCAAGATAATAATTGTTATGAAGTTAATATTAATAGCTTGATAACTAACATGGAAAGATATAAAGTAGACATTACACCATACTTTATACTTTTTAAGATATTCTTATGAAAAGATTGAATTGCACTAACATACTTCAAACTGAGTAGGTTAGTCAAACCGTATTAACTTTCTCAATATTTAGGTGGTCTTAATGTATTGCAATATACCTAGCTTGATCTATGAATGAAAATAAAGATTTAACTCATTGCCAATATGTTTGGGAGACCTAATAGATCACACACATGAAAGAAGTCGTAACAAGAATTAAATTGGATTGGATTTGCTTAGGGAAATTTAACATTTCCCATAGTGACTTTATTAAAAGCTTATAATTAAGAGGTATAATTAAGTTTTGGACCCTAATTATAATTTTAATAAGTTATGGGTCAAAGGGTAATAATACCAAAAATTGGAACATAAAATACCTTACTTATATAAGTAATATTGCAATCGTCCATCCAAGACCTAATTGAGGCTACTAGGTGCAACTAGCTTCAAGGCTTTTGCTGCCCCCATTGCTTCTCTCATAGTTTTTGAAGAAAAATGTTTTCTTCCTTGTTTTGAGCTTGAAAAGGTTAAGAAACTTTGGATGGTGAATTTGTAAACTTAATCTACCATCATAAAAACGATCAAATACAATCTTACCTTACCTAAAGGTTCTAAAATTAGTTTGGATTATCATAAGAGGCCAGATAATTGTTTGTCTTTGGTTCCACAACCTAGCGTCTATGTGCAAAGGCAAAAAGAGATTTCAAGTTCTAAGATTGCAAGCTCTCTAAACAAAAAGTATGATAAAATTTGAAACCCGATTGTTTGCCCAAAGCATGCTTGCCAATTTCTATAGAGAGAAAAATGTTAATTTTGATCTTTATTATTTAGCTGTTTCCTTGTTTACTTCTATTGTGCATGTAGGCTTTTTGGGTCATGCGGAGGTGAATCATACATATAAAATCAAAATATATGCAACAAAATAATAAGCAGAATTAAAATTTTTACAACCAAGAAACCAATCCTAATGGATTTCTTTAATTAAGAACATTCAAAACATGTAAATCAATAAGTTTTAAATATCGTAATCGGAGGCTTACTCCTTATTGATAATGCTTGATCTTCTTGTCTTGAATCATAAGGTAAGTTGTCAATGTGTCCAGCCTCTAATAGTGATCCATACAAGTAGCAACAGAGCCTTTAGGAGGTTGGGTTGTATTATGACTGTCACCATGCTAGTGGCTTGAGTTTCATAAACTTATCTTCATTCATTCTCCATCTCTTGAAGATCAAGAACCATGAAGAAAACAATTTTTTTTCTTGATCAAGAAAGAAAAGAACACGAGAGAGATTAGAGAAGAGGTAGTAATGGGCATAAGCTACTCTAACTTTTGCCACATGCGCTATTTCTCCTGTAGGGTTATCGCTCGATGGATGTTATGTTACATAAAAGGAAGCCAACCATGACAAAGTTATTATAGGCTAAGGTTTTCCTTGATCATTTTAACTTTTGGATATTTTAAGAATATATCTAATCACTATTCAATGAACCCTTTAATGATAAATAAGCCCACAACTTAATTAAATCCTTTAACTAATATTGGACCTTATGATTTAATTAAACCATTTAGTTAAATCCATTAATTAATTAAGTATACTGATTTAATTAAACTCTTTAATTAAATCCAATAATTATTTTCTGTTTTTTAATAAGTCCATGAGAAATTTCAAATTCTTCTAAACCTTTTTCAATCTAATTTAATCCATTCACTACTCTTTTTTGTGTAACCCATTAGGCACCTAGCAAGTTGGCAATGAATTAAATTTTTATTTAATTCATAGATTATGAGTAGCATTAGCAATGCATCATGACTCTTAAATATTAGAGAGGTTAAGAGTGTATCTTAACTTGATTAAAGAGATCCATGAGAGTTGGTTTCTTGGTGTAAAAATTTTAAATTTCGTTGCACTCACCTATGATATTCATGCTTTAATCTGCTTACTTAGAAACCAATAGTCATAACCCTTTTTGCCATCACCGGAATCACTGCTCTAATACCAAAATGATGTAACCAACATCTTCCACAAAATAAAGGCTTAGCAATGTCAATCCAGAAAATTTAAAAACTTTTAAAAGAATTTTAGAGTAGAGAAAGATGAAAAGAAAAAGAGAGGAGAATACGAAAGAAAAGAGGATAGAAATGAGTGCTGAATTCTACATTTCCAAAATTATTAGCGACATTTGTGGATTGGGTACCAATAGTAACAACAATGTTGACTCATCATTTAAAGTGGTTACCACATGGTGAGCAAATAAAAGAGATAACATAAAATAAAAAAATAAAATTTTTTTTTTAAAAATCCCAACATTCGTATTAAAATAATTTGTCTTTCTCTTAACATTTTTGTTTTTGGTTACAAAGAAAATATTTAATAATTGAAGATGGAGTGAGTTTGTTTGGATTTGAATCGAAACTTTAAAATGTGTCTTAACACTTCTTTAACTACTCCGTCAAAAAATTGTTCGCTTTTTCTTAACATTTTTAATTAATCCATTATATAAGTTTCACAATAAAATATAGTTTTTTAATTAGCTGGAACTCAAAATATCAAATTCTTCAAAGAAATATATTATGCAATCACTAAAACTAAAATATAAGTGAGCATTCTCTTTTGTCCACATACGAAATTTGTACATGTACCACTTTCATAATCAGATGAATATGAAACTACCATAAGTGTAACGAGGTAAAAGAAATGGATCACATTCATAATTAGCTTCTTGGAAAATAAATAGGATTTTGAAGGTTGTTGCTGATTGCGGCTGATCATGGGGAGGTTAGAAAAGACGCGGAGAACAAACCTAGAGGGGCCTATGATCTATATAGTATATGAGAGAGATGGAATCAAAATGATGTGATCATTTTGGCATCAAATAAAAATGTGATTGGAATTTGAAGGTAGAGATGAACCGCAACTTGAACTACTAAAAGTAGTAGTACAAGGCAAAGACTTAGCCAATCAAATATTCCCCTTTCATTTCATAATAATCTTACCTTCCTTCTTACTATATATTACAATATTTCATTTCATTTCAAAGGCCTAATTTCTCCTATTTATATATATATACATATATATAGTAACAATTAGGATATCAATCCATTTCCCTTTTAGCATCCAATGCCATAATGTCACATTAGCTTTCAATCGCTATCAATACTATTGGCATTGGCAACCAAGACCTAGCTAGCACCATTTTAATTGCCCAATAATATTAATTAGTCCGGTTTTTGCTTCCTATCCTTTTGACTTGTTTCATTTATTCGTCAATTCCTTCTGTTGCCTTCCTTTGCTTTTGTTGCAAAACAAGTTACCTCATCTTTTTATACTACCGACTAAATGTAACATTTATACTTTCAAATTTGACCAAATCTAAACATTTTATTTATTTATTTGGATTTCATATTCTTTCACTCTCACCAGCTTGTCATATCTCTATGGGAAATTTTATTATTAAATATGTCTGCATGAGTAATATTAAATGTGAAATTTCTTCTTTCTTCAATATTGGTAGGAGAAATGAAAAAGAAAAGACCAAACATTTATCAAATAACGTCAATTATAACCCATTAAATTCGCTGGTTAGTAATTAAATTTTAGACTACAAATTTACCCTTAGCGACTATGTATTGAAAATTTTTACAACCATGACCTTTGCTCTAAATTAATTGGGTAAATTTTACTTAAGTTCTTTAGGCTTGAACCTAATTCAATGTCAGTCCATTAGTATTAAAAATGAAAACTTCATCCAAAATAATTTAACACCGTTAACAAAAGTAAATGGAATACGAGTAATTACAAAATTATCAAACTCTAAACCTTTTAATATATATAATATTCTTTATTCTTCTATTTTTCTTCTATCTTCCACGATTCTTTACTATTTTTTACAATTTTTTTTACTACTTTTCACAAGTTGTTAAATTCATGATTTTCTTCTCAAATGTATTAATTAGAAAAAATAAAATTATACTTAATTTAAATTTTAATAATTTCAATTAATGTTTTAAATTTTTAAATTTTAAATTATTGTGATTTTGAATAATTTTAAATATAAATAATTTATTTTATGTTATTTTAAATTAAGTCATTTACATTTTTATTAGAAGTAAATAAATAAAAAATAAATTAGAAGTAAAAAAGAAAATAAAATTTTCAAAATCCAATAGTTTTTCAGCATTTTCTTTTTTATTTTTATTTGATTTTGAATATTTAAAGTATTCAAAATAATTTAACGCAAAATGATTTCAATTTTAAGTTTTTAACATTTTACTTAACGGATTACAAGCAGAAGTACTTTTGTCCTGTGAAATAGAAAAGTTTGAGACAAAGTGTCCATTTTGGATACTAATGCACTAAAATTGAATTAAGTACAAACTTTAGAAACTTAAATAGAATTTACCTAAATTAATTTTAGTTTAAACAATTTTACTTATTTTTCCATACTTTTAAGAATCTCAATACCATTTTCATGTCTTTTTCTAAGCAGCATTAAATTCATGAAAATGAAAGTAGCATGCTTTGAGTTGATGACTCCTTTTGTTAATACTTCATAGGAGAATAAAGTTCATTCGAGAACATTTGCTTGGTTAGAGTACTTGTACAAAATTAGAAAAGCAAAGAAAAAAGAAGGTAAGCTTGCCATTAGTAAATCATTAGATACAAGCAAGCTCTAATATATATTAACCAGCAATATAAGGTAAATACATGAGATTTGCCATAGCCTCTTGCAGCCATACATCCTCGTCATGCTTGATCTGTAAAGAAAATTTTAAAATATGATCAAACATCACTACCAGAAGTGTGAACTTCCATCTAAATGCCAAATAATTGAATATTTTCTGACATAATGAGATGATAAACTCATGTAAATATATATATATATATATATATATGAAGGAATGAAGTACCTGGACTGCATCACAGCTATACAAGTTTTTGTCATTGGATGAATTGTCATCTTCCTTTTTCATTACCATTTCTTCTTCGCACAGTTCAGTGTTCCTTGCAAATCTTCCCCGGACTCTAACTCTTCTGTCAGCTAGGGTTTTTCGGCAAGCATACTGCATATATATGGAATGAAATAGAGTCAATGGACTTTCATTTTGTATATAACATTTTCAGAAAAAAGAGAGATGAGAGAAAAGGAAGAGACCTTAATAGTCTTGTTAAAGTTCCTTTGATTTCTCTTCTTCAAGTATCTAAGAATTCTGTCTTTCCTTTCTTCTACTGAATACCGGCCAACCTTAAGATTGCTGCCATCCATAGCCGGCGGCAGTCGATTCCCTTGAATTCCCTGTTAATAATAGATACAACGAAAATAAGTACCCAAAACATTTCTTGTTTGTAATTATTGCTTTATATCATTTCATGAAATTGTACAAAAACATGCAAATGGAATGCAGAAGAGTCAAGAGAGAGAATTTATACCCAATTTTCCCCCACAGTTGGATCAATTGGCTTGAAATCCTGATGAACAACAAATCCATTGCATTCCTCTCCAAACTCACAGACATCTTGCATCTTATATCTGCCACCAAAATTTTGAACGGTTCCAATGCCACAGAAGCTTGCAACGTTATTGTCAGGCAATGCTGTTGGGACAGCCAAGTCTGATGAAATCCCAAATAGCTCCGGGAAAAATGCCGCTGGAACTGAAGATGTTAGATTAGATTCTTGTTGAAAAACATCAACTCCCGCGTTCATGTTATCAAAAAACACTGGAAAACTAATTTCTTCACCCCATGTTGCACCAGGAATTGCAGCAGCACCACCGATACAGTTTTCTTGGGAAATTAGCGATGGATTTGGAAACTGGGAAACATCATTGGAAAATGAATAATTAGAATACAGCTGAGGAATAGAAGCCATTGGAAAAAGAGAACAAAAAGGAATAGGAAAGCTGGTTGAAAAGGAATTAATTTAAAGGGGGTGAGGTTATTGGATTGTTCTAGTCACTAAGGCTTTTAAGGCTTCCTATATATAGTCATTGTAAAGTGCTGTTTTTTCTTGCAAGTTGTGGTGATTGGGTCATAACTAATTAATTCTTAACTCTCACTACTGTATTAGCTGTTTTCTACAGCTGTAATTGTGATAACAAATGGAAGTAGTTTCACTGGCTCCATTCTTTTGTTACTTAGTATTTTATATTTTTGAAACGTATGTTGCTAGAAAGTAATTAAAGAGATAAATACCGATTTTGTCTTTGTACGACGACTTTATTATTCAATATAGAAATTTATCATTGTATTTTAGTCATGCATTTTTGCCTAATTTTTGTCATCTTATTTTTATATTTGACTTAGTTTTGAACAAATCAATGGAACAGTGCTTATAATATCACATGACCTTTATCTCGGGATTTTTTCATAAGCTTGCAGTAAAAATTTTAAAAAAAAAAATAATTTGATGGTAAAAATAAAATTAAAAAAAATTATATAATTACCTTGGGCCCATGTAAAATTTTAACATCATAATTTTTTCTTCAAAATTATTTAATCTGCATAAATGAAATATTTTTAATTTTATCCAAATATCAACCAAAACAAGAAAATAGTAAAAATTCAACTCAAATTGAAGTATAGTCACAAAAATACAATATTGAGCCATGTTATAGTGATCAATTAACGATAGATTTTATGTTTATCCTTAAATTAAATATATTGAAGATATTATTTAGATGCAATCTAGCTAATTTTGAGTGGAAGATGTATGACTTCAATTATGTCGTTTGTGTTACGCATGTGTGTATGCAGACAAAATTAAATGAAGCGGAAATTATGGCCAAATAAATAAAATCAAAGAAACTAATTATTAAATCCATTTGTGATAATCAAATCAAAGAAACTAATTATTAAACTACAATCCTTAAATTCTCTCTTTCTCTCACAATTTTATGACTAAGCAGCTATCGTATCATTTAATTTTGTCCACATATATGCCAACGTGCAAAACTTAACTAATTGTATCATTAGTGGCATCAAGATTTTCCCTTCACATTAAATTTGATAGGACCAAAATAATAAGTGTATGGTTGAATTAATTGGATATCAAATAAAAAATTGCAACTCAATTGCGTACTCGACCCGAGTAAAAGGGCTTTTTTTTGTATCTCTTTTTTTTGGTATAATTACGTCTTCCTTTTCCATTTTTAAAATCTTTTTTTCCTCGAATTTTTTTCACCAAACTAGCTAATAAGTGTGTGCATATATATATATATATATATATATATATATATATAGAGAGAGAGAGAGAGAGAGAGAGAGAAGAAAATAGAAGCTGGAAAAGTGATTTTTATGTTCATTTGCATGATCAAAGTTAAAGGCCAAGGGACCCAAATAAAGGTAAAATAAAGAGGCAGCATGAGATTACTATTCCTTATACTGTAAAAGCTGTACACCACACATTAGTACTAAAGCTCTAGCCTACTTATGTAGCCACAGAATCTAACACATGGCTTGTAAGATTTTGCTTTCAAATTCAAGTACTAACCCCATCCCCCCAAGTTGTCTTTTTTTAAATAAAAAATAAAAAAATTCTTCAGCCTCTCCAACCTTTTATAGCAGTAACCCATGAAGTGAATTGGCTTATATGTCTTCTCAAATCTCATTAAACTATCTTTGGTTGGTATAAATATTTATATAGAATGAACTACTATTAAGTACCATTTGTTCTTTTACACCTAAAAAATATAAACATAGGATTTAGATTCCCCACACAAGGTCATATTGAAGTTGCTTTTAAAATGAGAAAGTTTCTGGATGGAACATGTTCTATTGATCATTCATCAGTACAATTTGGAGAGAAAAGGTTCACATTCAGGAAGTTCAATGCGCTTGAATTAAATTTTTTTTATCAACTATTAAGGTTTGACTTAGAGAATATTACCTCTTTTTTTTAAAAAAAAATAGGTTCATGATTTAAATCTCTCTTCTCTTTTTATACATCTCTATGAATAAAAAAAATTCTCTTATCAATGTAATTAAACTAATTTATTTCCCTCTTTTCCCTATTTTTGTCCAAAAATTCCTACTCAAGTTCCTGTTCGGGATAACTGTTGAAGTGTAGAAAAACTAGAAGAATAGTATAAAAATAGTAAGAGAATTTAGTCACTTCTTTTCAAAGAAATTCGTTCAAGCCAGCAAGTTAGAAACACCCTCTCTTTTGGAGCTAATTATTGAATAATTAATTATTAAATCTATCTACCACAACTCAAGTTTGACCTTACAATTATCTCTCATTTTTAAGATGGTTATGATTTAAAGTTTAACTCTCCTCATTCTCTTAAATGTCTTCATATGTGTAAAAAAGAAAATCAAATGATTAGAACAATTTTATTTTGGCATTAACACTATATATATATATATATATATATATATATATGATAAGAAGAAAAAAAGAAAACTAGTAGGAAACAAGAGAAAAAGATAAAAAAATAATAAAAACATTTCACTCAATATTTTTAGGATATATACTTAATATGGTATGGTAGTTTGGGCTTATTTTGTTCTTCCAATATCATATGGTAAGCTTGTTTATTTTCTATTAAGTTGTGTAATCTCATAGATACTAAATCTTAAAATTTTTTTATCTTATATTCAAATTAAAACACTCCACTTATCAAATAATTTTAGATTAAATACTTGATTTTAATTGAATAAATCTATGATTTTATTAGAAATAGAAAAACATAAATTTATATAGTGTTCTTTTCAACTTTTGCTTCCTTTTTTACTAAAAGATGGAATATATTTTTATCCTCCGTTTGCTTCCACCTTTTTTGTTCCTTCCTTTACTATCCAATTGAGGCAGCATAAATTTGAGGTAAAAAAAGATGAAGCTGTGGTTACTCTTGTATCCTTTAGAGCAGGTAAGAAATGTTCTGCCCATACTGAACGCAATTCTATATCATTGGCAGATGTCTCTTTCACTCTAGACAGGGATTTAAATTACGGTTGCGATCACGTTTTCGGTTACATTGCGTTTATTATGGTTTCGGACATAACGGAGATTATTGCGGTCATAACGGTCATCGCAGTCGTAAATTTTTTTAATATCGCATAACTTTTTTAACGGACAATAGCGACAATAACGGTCGATTGCGGTAATAACGATCCTCGATAACGGTAATAACAGTCGATAACGATAATAACGGTTCTCGATAACGGTAATAACGGATCAATTAAATCATTGCGGGTGTGACACCCGTTATTTTACGCGTAACGATAATGATAGTGGCCGCTACCGCTATATGGCGGCCGCTATTTAAAACTATGACCCAGATGCTGGAAATAGTAAAGCTCTGAAATAGTTGCACCAATGGTAATGATCAGCATTATCCAAAAACCAGGTTAGCCTTTCAAAAAGGCCACAAGTTGGAGAATTTCGGCTGGATTTCCATATCAAATACTATTGTACTGTTCAATTGTCGATACCCTTTTGTAGAAACCTGAAAGAGTATTAATTTATAGAATTGAAAGGCTCTCTCTAACTTTATTCTGTAAGCTTTCTTATGAATTTGAAAGGGTATCTGGTTCAGCATGATTTATCGAAAAAGGTATAGTATTTATTATCTTAAAAATGATTCCTAGCTTTCCTTATTTTTTATTTTCCTTTAATCCCTGCATATAAGCAAATTATATAAGGGCAGGCTTGGATTCTACATTTTCTTAAAATACAACCCTGAGTAAAGGGGAAATTCAAACCTGGAGTAATAGTAATAATAATAATAATAATAATAATAATAATAACCATCGATACAATAATTTGTCTTGAATAGTTAAGGGTACTACAATCCTACTAGAAAATGGGTCTGACAGAAATTTTATCTTTCGACTGACAAAGGGAGAATTTAAAGAGAGGCTGGCAATGGAAGAAGTTGAGGCAAGTACGTATCAGGTGCCTCTGATAAACGTCCCCTAGGCCTATCCACAACCAAGCCATAATTCAGAAATACATTTTCCACTTGTATCTCGTAACAACGCTTCCCCTTCAACTCATCACTTATTTTCTTGTAAACCTTTGTTAGGGCTTCTTTGGAAATGACTTCTTGGACTATCTTCCCATAATCATGCTTCTTTGGACTCTTGTGCACACTAGGTTTTCTTAGAAGTTGGACAAATATTTTTGGCAAGATTTCTTTTGATTTTAACTTCCAAGAATTATTTTTCAATGTAACCACACTAGATAAAATTAATTGCTCAGGAAAGAATTCTATAGATAAATGTATTGTCTGTTTTTTAAATTTATTAAATGAATCATCATCATCATCAGAGCCTCTATCCCAATACTGTGGTAAGTTATATGAACCAATATATAAACTCACGCTAAATTGTCAACATGAATTCTCATTTTTCACTTATTATTTTTTAATGCAATTTGTTCTTCAAACTCTTATTCTGCTATATTTTCTAGGTTACTTCTTTCAAAATCTTTTTCGATCTTCTCCTAGCCTTAACCATTTTTTACATCATTCATAGCCTCCAGTCATCTTACTAGAGTGTCCATAAGTCTATGTCGTATGTGTCCAAACCAACGTAAATAACATTTACTCATCTTGTCTTCGATAGGTGTCACTTCAATATTTTTTCGAATGCCCCCATTTCTCATTCTATTTTTTCTGGTATATCCACACATCTATCGCAGTATTCACATTTCTGTTACACTCATCTTCTGTGTAAGCAATGCGTTAGTTGCCCAACATTCACTGCCATAGAGTAATGTTGGTCGAACAACTGTTATGTAAAACTTGTCTTTCAATCCTATAGGAATTCCTTTGTCACACAACACACCTGTAGCTTCTCCACTTACTATAACCAGCTTGTATCCTATGGGTCACATAACCATCAATCTTTCCATCCATCTGTAAGATCGACCCAAATATTTAAAATGATCTCGTTTAGAGATCTCCACCCCATCTAGCATTGCTATGTTTCTATCTCCCTCTTTGTATAGACTAAATTTACACTTCATATATTCAGTTTTTGCTCTGCTTAGTTTGAATCCTCTTGACTCTAACATCTGTCTCCATAATTCTAACTTGATATTAACCTCCAATCTAGTCTTAGCACACAAGATAATATTATCTGCAAACATCATACACCAATGTACATTATCCTGGATGGATTATATTAGCTCGTCTATTACTGTAGCGAATAAAAATGGACTTAACACTGACCCTTGATGTAGCCCTATTATGACAAAGAATTCACTTGTTTGCCCTCGACACGTCATCACATGTGTTCTCCTATCTCCATACATATCCTTAATCATTTCAATATATACATGTGTTCATTAAAGACTAGCATAACACATCTCTAAGCACTTTTGTCATATGCTTTTTTCAAGTCTATAAAGCCCACATGAACATCTTTCCCTTCTACTCGAGAAAGCTTTACAAGTTGTCTAAGTGAGTGTATTGCTTCCATAGTTGACCGTCTTGGCATAAAACAAAACGGATTCTCCGATACCTCTATAGTCTTCTTTAATCTTCGCTCTATCACTCTTTCCCATAATTTCATCGTGAGACTCATTAGTTTCATGCCTCGATAGTTGAAGCAACTTTGAATATCTCTTTTGTTCTTATGGAGAGGTACCAACACACTCTTTCTCCATTATTCAAGCATCTTGTTAGTGTGCCAAATCTTAGTAAAAAGATTTTCCAACCATCTAACTTCGACCTCTCCAAGGCATTTCCAAATTTCAATAGGAATGTCATCAGGCCCAATAGCTTTCCTTATCGTTGTCCTCTTTAATGCCTCCTTTACCTCTATCTCTTTGATTCTGTGCATAAAGTATCAGTTCAAATCTTCAGGAGACAATGAGATATTGTCCATAATTTAGCTTTGTCCATCGTTAAATAGTTTGTTGAAATAATCGGCCCATCTTTCTTTAATATCATTATCCTTAGTTAGAGTCCTTTGGTACTCATCCTTGATACATTTCACAACTCCTAAATCTGGACTCTTCTCTCTTACTCGTGACAATCATATATCTTTTTCTCTCAATCCTTTATGTCCAATTTGTTGTAAATCTCTTTCACAACCTTCGCCTTAGCTTCTGCCATCGCCTTCTTTAGCTCATTCCTAGTTATCTTGTATTTTGTAAAACTCTCTTCGGTATCGTTTGTCTTCAAAAACCTATAACAATCTCTCTTAGCCTTTATAGCTTTCTTAACTAATTCAGTCCACTATGTTGCATCCTTTTCAATTGGTGTTTTTCTGTTTGATACTTTTAGTATCTCCTTGCCCTCTCCGAATGTGTTTTGTTATCTTATTCCACATTGTATTCGAGTTCTCCTCTATTGTCTAGTCTTCTTTTTGGGTTCAACTATTTCTACATACTACATGACACTCTTCTTTTAGCTTCCACCATCGAATCCTTATAGCTCTTTCTTATTGGTTCTTACGATATCGTTTATGAATTTTTAAATCTAGGACAAGCAGTCTATGTTGCATGGTAACATTCTCACTTGTGATAACTTTGCAGTCCAAACAACTGCATCTATCTTTTCTCATAGTAAAAAATAAATCTATTTAACTTGCATTCGATCCACTCTTAAATAAGTTTATTTGACTTGCATTCGATCCATTCTTAAAGAAGTCTGTTTGACTTACATTCCACTCTTAAAGAAGTCTCTCTGACATGCATTAAAAAAATTCTAAATGAACCCAACTTTTCCTCTTTAAACCACATTTTCCTCAACAATGATAATATTTAATGTAAAGAACAAAAGTATGAGTATATTTAGAATACTTTAAACATTAAACAACAACAACAACAACAACAACAACAACAACAACAACAACAACAACAACAATAATAATAATAATAATAATAATAATAATAATAATAATAATAATAATTTTAAAATAAAAGTGTAATCATATATATTTTAAAACATTTGTTAATAAGACCCTTTTAGCTATCTTTTACTCTTTGGTTATAAGGGAAATATGTTAGAAAAAATTCAATTTCAAAACTTCAAAGTACATTCAACTCATTGCAATAATTTTGACATTAGCTAGGCTACATATTTTTCATTAGTGTTGTTATAAAAATTGGCAAATAGGTAGGTTATGTTGAGCTTGAGTTTGAATTAGGTCATTTTGAACGGATTTATCTTGGGTCAAGAAAATTTTGGATAAATTCTAATTCAAGTTAATTTAGGTTCAAGTCAATTGGGGTTTTAATTTGGCAATTTGAGTTCTCATCGATTTGATTTCAGATCATTTCGGTCTCAAACTATTTCAATCTCGAACAAAAAGTTATTATTTTAAGTACATTATTTAAATTGTTAGTTATCTATTTTCTTTGTTATATTGTTACAGTTAAAAAATAAGGAAAAGATTTTTTCTTTTATGATGTTTAAACATAGAAATTTATTTTAATCATAATAATTGAAATAATTATTTAAATTGTTTTAAACTTAGTTAAAAAATAATATTCTTAAAAGTCAAATTATATTCAATTTAATTTTCAAAATTTTTTTATCAGTTAGGTTTGAATTAATTTGAGTTCAAATCATTTCAAGTTCAGGTGAATTTTTTTTTATTTAAACGATATGGCAAGATTTTTATTTACTTAAAAGCAAATTTTACAACTCTAAGTACACCTTCCTGTGTGGTATCAAAATGTATGATCGACAGTAGGATATCAGGTGCATAGTTATCTATCTCCGTAGTAGTCATTGTTGTTGTTCCCACCGCTAAGGTATCTACTGCTTGGTTTGCTTCTTGATAGACAAAAGTGATGTCTAGGATGTCAAATCCTACCACTAGTGCCAAGATATCAGTACAGATAGTCTCCTAGAGCGGATGGGTCCTGGTTACTATTTAGAAAGTGTAAAGACACATAGGAGTCAGTTTCTTCTTAGAGATATCATGTTCTTAACCTGCTTACTAATAGCATGTCTATACGGATGCCTTGAAGTTCAACAATCACATTAGTAATTATGCTTAGTGAAGAAGAATAAGCCATAATGAAGTTACCAATTTCATTCTGTAAAATTCCTCCACAACCTACATGTTCAAAATTTTCAAGGTTAGATTCATCTATGTTAAGTTTGAGGAAATGATATATTGAGGGTATCCATGAAATCATTTTAATATATGGTAGAGGAGAATTATGGTCTATATGGTCGTTTTCAGCACGTAACAGGTTACAAAGATGATAGATATTGTGTAGTAGTGAGGGATTAATGTTGTGTTGTTGAACACTACCTTATTACGTTGATTCCATACATGCCATAGTAGGTTTGGTATAAATAAGGAGTATGGTATGGCTATGTTGGAGTAAGTATAATGAGAAAAAGAGGACTATAAGGTCAATAAAAGTGTAGTTAGTTGATAGTGTTTGAAATTCCAAATCCATTTTAAGGATTGCAATAGGGGATGTAATTAAAGACAAAAATTAAATATATGGTTTAGTGTTTCCTCTGATTTGTAGTTGAGGTTGCAAATTAATGAAAGGGTATTTCTTTGATATAAGAAAATTGATGTGGAAATGATGTTATGTGTTAGTCTCCATAAGCAAAATTTTACTTTTGGCATCATTTGAGTTGTCCATATCTTATTCCAGTTCGACGACAGCTTGTCTGAAATAGGTCTATATAATGATAACGCTGTATAGAGAGATTTTGTGATAAATGGTCATTGTTTAGACAACGCTTAAAAAGGGATATCAGTATTGGTTTTGGGTTATATAGGCCACGATATACCTTTTATGTGTTCTAGTGCATTAGTTGGTAAGTAAAGGGTAATAATGTCTAATTTCGAATTATCGTATGTTATTAGTTTATTGACAATTAGAGATTGAAGTTCATTTGGTATTTCTTATGTAGTTAATGAGTTAAGTCTTAGGAGCGACGTCCAATTATCTGTCTAAATACAGACTTATCTATCATTTACTATTTTTTATTTTAAATTGTCTTGTACAAATTCTAGACATTTAGTGATGCCTTTCCATATAACTAACCTATTAGGTTTGAATTGTACTTGGAAAAGTGGTGTGTTTGGAAAATACTTCTGTTTTAAAAGGGTATTGCAAAGGGTGTGGGGTTGAGTATACAATTTCCATATGATTTTTGATATTAAACATTTATTAAAATTTTTTAAGTTCTTAGTTCCAAGTCTTCCTTGGGATAGGGGTAGGAAAATGATTTTCCATGGGAGAAAGGATTTTTTTTTATTGATTTGGCGTGAAGTTCCATAAAAATTTTTTGGATACACTATTTAGTTTATCAATAAATATTTTTAGCATAAGGAATGTTGATATGCATATAGGATGGTTGATAGTGTAGATTTATAAGTGTCGTTCGTCTTACATATGATAGAAGTTTATTGTACCATATCTTGATTTTATTCAAGTATCGTTGGGTAATATATTGGAATTAGTCATATTGCAGTCTACCATTGAATATGGGAAGTCCTAAATATTTTTTCATGTATGAGTGTATTGATATGTTTAAAATTGATAAGATAATTTGTTTGGTTTTAATAGAATTGCTTTGAGAAGATGAACATATCAGAGGATAAGTTTAAGCTTTCTATAACGCCACTGTATGACTTTACTAAAGAGAAGGTGAAAGTGGTTGGGTCTATTCAACTGCCCATAACTTTGGGAAAAGTCACAAGGATGTAACTTGGTAGGTGCTGTTTATGGTCATGAAATTAGATTCAGTGGCATATAAAATGATTCTGGGAGACCTTTGTTGAATGAACTGAGAATGGTGATCTCCACCTATTATTTGTTGATGAAGTTACCTACTCCCAAACGGAGTGGGACAAGTGATAGGAGACAAAAAGAAGGCTCGCACATGTTACATCTCTTCCACCACTTGTAAAGGGATACATAGAAAGGAGACCTTGAAGATAACCGATCCCTTGAAGCCTCAACCTATTGAAGAGATGAAAGTTATCAGTTGGTGGAAGGAGATAGAGAGAAGAAGTCTTTGTGGAGAGTCCACTAGATGAGTAGACGAAGAAGGAAATAATAGAATGTCTTAATGAGAACTCTGATATTTTCTCTTGGGCTCTTGCTAATATGCTTGGAATTAGTCCTAAGGTAATCTACCATAAACTCAACATTTTACTTAGGGCTAAGGCCGTGAAACAGAAGAAGAGGAATTATGCTCCTGAAAGATAGTGGGCAATCTTATAGAGGCTAGCTTTATTAGAGAAGTAAGCAAACCTAAATGGTTGGCTAATGTGGTGATGGTGAAAAAATTCAATGGAAAATGGAAAATGTGTGTGGACTTCACCGATGTCAACAAAACATGTCTCAAAGATTCAAATCCCCTACACTGAATTGATCAGTTGGGAGATGAAACATTGAGATATGAACTCCTCATTTTTTTGGATGCTTTTTCGAGATACCATCATAGTATGATGCATCTTGAAGATGAGTAAAAAACTTCTTTCATTAATGACGATGAGACATATTGTTATCATGTGATGCCTTTAGTTTGAAAAATATTGGAGCCATATATCAACGAATAGTCAACAAGGTCTTTACAAAATTCTTGGGAAATACAATGAAGGTTTATGTCGACGACATGATCATCAACAGCATAGGAAGGAGTCTTATGCTCAACAAATGTCTAAAGTGTTTGAGGTGCTGAAGAAATTTAATATGAGACTAAACCCCAATAAATGTTCTTTTAGGTTTAGATTGGGGAAGTTTATGAGGTTTATGATCACCAACAAAGGCATTGAAGCTAACCCTGGGAAAGTCTAGACCATCATAGACATGAAACCTTACACCATCGTATGAGAAGTTCAAAGGTTGATATGAAGGATAACTGCCTTGAATCGTCTTCTGTTAAAGTTTACTAAGAGAAAGCTATCATTCCTTAAAACCTTGCAGGGTGGAAATAATTTTAAGTGGACAGATAAATATCAGTCAACTTTTGATGATTTAAAAGAATATTTGAAGGTGTTTCCCTTATTCACGAGACCTTAAACTGATGAGTACTAGTTTATGAACTTAGGGGTTAGAGACTATGCTGTCAGTTCGGTGTTTTGAGAAAAAATGAGATGCTAGATAGCCTTATTTATTATGTTAGTAAAGTACTATTGCATCTTGAGACGCACTATCCGCTGACTGAGAAACTTGCATTGATTCTTATGATGACCTTTCGAAAGTTATGCCCATACTTTTAGGCACATCCCATTACGGTTCTGACTGATCAGCCATTGAGGCAAATCATCCAAACACTAAAACCCATAGGGGGATTAGTGAAGCGGGCGATAGAACTTGGAGAATATGACATTACCTTTTAGCCTAGACAAGCCATTTAGGGCCAAGCTCTGGAAGACTTCATAGTTGAATGCACCAACAAAAAAAAAAAAAACAACGGTAAGGAAGAACCTCGACAATTGACATTGCACATTGATGGAGCATCAACTGCAAATGGTAGCAAAGTCGGTAGAGCTCTAGTATCTCTTGAGGGAAGATCTTTGTAATATTCCCGCACTTTAGATTCCCTAGTTCCATCAACGTAGCCGAGTATGAAGCTTTGATTGTGAGGATGAAGTTGGCGTAGAGGTTGCAAGTCCATATTCTAATTGCACACAGTGATTTGCAATTAGTGGTATTTCAGTTCAACAGGTAATATGAAACATGGGAACCTACACTGGTTTTATACTTGAAGAAGGTTCAATCATTAGCCCAAACCTTTTAGAGCTTTTAGCTAGTTCAAAAACACACATGTGGACTTATTGCCTAAACTAGTTTCTCATAATGAAACCGAGGGAAGATGGGTGAAAGTAGAGAGACTAAAGAGGCCCAACATTGAGGAAGATGAGTATGTGCTATCGAAATCGGAGGTGATTGGAGGACATCTTTCAAGCAGTATCTAATGGACAGAGTGCTTTTTGCTGATAAGGAGGAAACCCGATGCTTGAAAATATAAGGAGATAAGTTCACATTGGTAAATGGAGAGCTATACAAGAGAGGACATACGTCACCTCTATTGAAGCTAGAACATGCAAATTATATCTTGGTAAAGGTGCACTAAGGGATTAGTGGTGAGCACTTGGGAGCTAGAACTCTCGCTTCTAATATACTTCGGTCTAGTTTCTATTGGCCAACCTTGAAAAAGGATGTGATAGATAAAGTCCACAAGTGTGATAAATGTCAAAGGTTTGCTTCAGTAACCCCGCTTTAGAGTACGGTGTAACCAACATCCTTTGCATAATATGGGCTAGACATTTTTGGACCTTTCCCTTAAACTACGAGACAAAGAAAGTTTTTACTGGTAGCCACCAATTACTTCATAAAGTGGATAGTGGCAAAGCCGTTGGTTACTATCATTGAGAAGAAGGTTGAAATAATGGTCTAGAAGGACATCATTTGTCGATTTGGGATTCCACACGTCTTAAATGCTGATCATGGAACGAGTTTGACTGTGACGCTTTTTCAAGAATTCTGTAAAGGCCTTAATATTCAGCTGAGGATCTCTTCTGTATATACCCGTAGGCTAATTGGTAGGCCAAAGTTATCAACCGAACCACTCTCCACGGTTTGAAAGCCAGGTTGGACAAAACTAAAGGAGTTTGGGTAGATGAATTGCCTAATGTCTTAGGGGCATACCGAATTGCTAGCTTGTCAATAGGAAAAACACCTTTCAACCTAGTTTATGGTACTAAAGCTTTAATACCAGTAAAGATTAGGGTACTCTCACAAGAGTAGTTCTGCTCGTGGAAGAAGAGAATTCACAGAGGTTACCAAAAAATTTAGATTTTCTTGTTGAATATATAGAAATGACGACTATCCGGTTAACATCCTATCACTAGAGAGTAGCCAATTACTACAACAGCTGAGTCAAAGATAGACCCATGCATGAAGGACATTTGTTATTAAGAAAATCCTCCATAACCAATGCCTTAAAAGAAAATGGGAAACTTCAAGCCAACTTAGTAGACCTTACTGAATCAAAAGGATGATTGGACCTAGCACTTGTGTCTTGGAGACCTTGCAAGGAAAGAAGATAGGGAATACCTAAAACTTAAGCTATTTGAAGATATATTGGAGTTAATCATTTTTTTGTATTGGAATTGCATTTATTCTTTATAAAATTTCAATATTATCATGTTTTTCATACTATTATCCGTTATTTTGAGTATATTGTCACAAGATAATATTAATTGATCATTATGCAATAAATAAGTATAGGAATCTCCTTATTTTCTTCAATTATTCTAACCCTTGTGAATGTACATAAATCTTGTGAAAGGATCAATTAAAACATGTCATAGTGCTAAAGGCGTAAAAGGAGTCACGGAGGTCGACCACTCGAAGATAATGTGCCACAGTGGCAGAGGTACCAAGTACATCACGGAGGTTGGGCACCCAAAGATAACGTGCCACAGTACGAAAGGCCCGAAATGCATCATGGGAGTTGGGCACCCAAAGATTATGTGCCACAGTGTCAGAGGCATGAAATGCGTCACAGAGGTCGGGCACCGAAAAATGACTTGTCATAGTGTCGAAGGTACGAAATGCGTCACGAAGGTCAAGCACCCGAAGAAAACATGTCATAGTGTCAGAGGCGCGAAATGCATCACAGAGGCCACCAGAGGTGCGAAATGAGTCACGGAGGTCGGGCATTCAAAAAAAAATGCTATAGTGCCAAAGGCGCAAAATGCATTCGGGCACCCGAAGATAATATGCTATAGTGCTTAAGGCGCGAAATGCATCATGGAAGCCGTTCACTCGAAGATAGTATACTTAAGATGTGAAATGCATCACGAAGGTTAAACATCAAAGAAATCAGACCAAAATGAGTCAATCGATCAGGTATGTTTAAATCATGTGTACAAAAACGAGAAGTTCTTCGTAAAAGATGTTAATCTTTCACTGGGAACTTGGGGAGCACATGGTATACATACGTAAGAGAAATATAAAATATAAGATATACAATAATTGCAAAGTAAAGTATAAAAATGGAGTATATCGTCTATTGGGTCGGCAGCAGCAGCAGCTTGAGGCTTAACTCCTCTATCTCCTTTTAGAGGTGTGACAACAGATAAATCTGTAACACTAGAAGCATTAGCTATCATAGGAAGCAAAGTGGAATTCGAAGAAGGTGGGACATCTGATGCAAATGGGTCTTCAACATCCAACCCATCAAGTACACTGATCGCCTCAGAGCATCATCAGGAATAAAAGGAGCCCAAATCCTATTACGGTTAACTAAGTCGTCATAAGTGCCTTTCTTCAAAAACGTATTTGAGGTTTTAGAGTCAAGCTCATAGTTAGTCCAACCAGGAGCCTCAAACAACTCAACCTCTAGAGTGTACATGAGTTATGGGAATTTCTCGCCCTCCCTTTATTTCTCTAGCTAGAATCGGGCAAGGTAGAAACCATACATTATGAATCCTACTAGATAGTCTCTTTCCTCCAAAAGCAATCCTTAAAAAAGTCAATACTCCTTATAGCTTTTGCCATAATACGATCTACCTCAGAACAGCTAAGTAAAGAGGTAGGTCAACTCTCCATTTAAGTGATATGCCACTTTAACTCATGCCACTTTAACTCCTAATTGTTGGTAGCTAACCCGTCGAAGTTTGTAAAAAGGAATCATATTTAAACTGTAATTTCTCCAGCTTTGCTTGGGTCTTATGAAAATCCTCTTTAAATTTGTTGGCTTTAGTAATCTCTACAGTAAGATCCTTTTTTGTGTGAGTCAGCTCTTGAGATGCCTTTGCGAGTTTTTCCACCAAGCCCTTCACCTCCTCTAGTAACCTAATCAACTGGTTATTGGTATTTACTAGCTCCATGTTTTTATCCCTCAGCTTCTTTATCTCTTTCTTAAATTTGGAGTGATAGGCACGATGTTGAGCATTAACCACAATAGTCCTATTCATATCTTGAGAACAAAATAAGATGAGATACTAGATTTGTGGGATGAAATAAAATAAGATAAAGAATTGGGAATTGAAAGTTACCCCTATTGCTTCCAAATCAGCCAGATCCTTATCCTCCGAGAAGTTCTTACGGAGCTTCTGCTCATCTCCAGGGAGAATTGTAAACCAACCCAATCTAAAAGCCACCCTAAGAGTCTCCAAAGTGTCATTATCGTGCACTCCAAGATACACTCGAAACTTCGAGCCTTTTACTGTGTAACCTCTGTTTACTTGTTAAGGCTTTTTATCTATGAAGGTTATCTTCAAAAAATTAGGCCTATTCATCATTGCCTCTTTGATGTACAAATGCCTTTGAATCTTTCAGTGGGGCAAAATCATATTGCATTCAGCCCGTTCCTCAGACAGTGATTACTCGAAAGACTCTTAACTCAAAAAACTAAAAGCACACAAGGAATATGAGGATGCCTTCCTTTTGCCTATGGAAGTGCTTCTAAGAACAAAAGTAGGAGCCAGTGATAGAGTCATCTACTTAGAAGGAAGAGGAATCGAAACTCGTGGCTGCAGTGGTGGTGTTGTAGCATAACCTCGCCTAAGGACAAAAATGTCAGAATGAAACCTCTTCTCAAGAGGTCATTGGAAGAATCGCCCTTTGTCCTTTTACGCATCAAAGCACGCTCAACGTTGGTCATCTCTGCAAAATAAAAAAGAGATGAAAATCATTAAAATCACTGGATAAGTAAATAATAGCAAACATAAAAGTAAAAATGTTACCATCAGGAGAATTAAGATACTCCTAAAGGGAATCTATATTTAACAACTCATCCTCAAAAAAAAAAAAGCCATGAAAGTATAGTCAAACCCTTCTCAGTCACCCCATCATCGAGGGGATCATGTTCGGAACTAGACTCTTTATTCGTATTCCCCACATCCTCTTATGACCCTAAGTTTTTTAAGATTTGGTTTAGAAGGAACAAACAATTAGGGTTTTGAAGGAGGATCGACAGGGGTAACGTAGGTACATTTCCTATGCCTCAATTGACGGCTGCACGGTTCTTAGAAGAAAGAAAATTATAAAGATTGATCAATTTTTTCATGAGCAGTTACTCAATTGATGAGGACAATTGCTTTCTTAGGTTCGAAATATGGGGATCCTTTAGGATATCCTATTTGGTCATCCAGTGGGTGAGGAATCTTAGGCCATCAAGTACCTCAACGATGAGCCATTCTGGCTCAAACCTGTAAAGCTTATTATGGAGCTTTTGGAAATTTCTATTGGCAAACCCAAGCTTCGACACCTTCTGAATTGAATAAGGCATCCGACTCAAGCTATAAAAAAGTGGCAGAGAAATGTCGACACCCCTCATTCGGTAATGCATAGTGAAACCTATTAATTGCATCCAACCGTGAGGGTGTAATTGGCAGGGTGTGATTCCTTGTTCTCAAAATAAGGAGACTCTAAAATTAGATAAGGGGAAACAAAGCCCTAACTCTAACGAAATCTTAAAGACAATCACTCCGCTTGACATGCTAAGTAAACCTCTCTCTTTGGGGCAAGGAATCCTATATGCGTATCTCTCTAGTAATGGGAATTTATTCCTAATATCTTGGAGATTGGCTTCCGTTAAACTAGAGGTGGGACATAAATCTAAACGTTTCCTTATGTTGTGACTAGTCATAGTAGACATTAACAAACACTGAATAGACCTAAGTAAATTTAAGGAACCCAACAACAATAAGGTTTCAACTCAAGGTTGCCATAGGGTTTTGACTTGGGGTTGTGAAGGGAACTCAGGGTTACGACAGGGGTCCAACTCAAAGTTGCGATAGGGTTTCGACTCAAGGTTACGGCAAGGGTTTAACTTAGGGTTTTGATAGGGTCTCGTTTCAAGGTTAGAGACAGACCTTGGAAAAACTTACCCTACGGTAGGGTATGCTACAGAGGTATGCAATAGTACTAAGAACAGGGTATGAGTATGTGGCAATAGTGTTCATGGTATGGTATGCAATGGACTTCTGTGGCAGGGTTTACAACAGTGTTTGCGATGGGTTTCGTGGGAGAGAATTTTTTAGAATTTCTAAGAGCATCTTATCTTATATATAGTCACGACTGAGGTTAGCTAAAATGTCACATTCCTATGGAAAACTAACAATCTCTCGCTAATGAAAGGTCACATCTTTAAAACAATTAGGGAAAGACTTAAAAACCATTTTTATACTCTTACATCCTTATGTAAGAGTGGGAAGCAATTGATAGAGGTTGCATTCAAAAAATACACATTGAGTCCATGTAGGCGACACTTACTAATAGAAGGAAGCCACGAATTAGACCTGCAGTGCCATGTGGCACCTTAGACACGCTATGTGTCAACCCTAGGGACCCTACAACAAACCTCTGCTGTAGACCATTATGGTAGACCTCTACTGCGGACCTCTATGCCAGACCTCTACTGCAGACCCCTATGGTAGATATCTCTACCGCAGACCTCTGAGGTAGAACCTTGCCATAGACCTCTGCAATAGGGACCAATCCTATCGCAAGGCTGTGTCACTGGACAATGGCCATTTCTAAAGAGCCTAGTGTAGTACCTTTGGCAGCCCATACGTGCGTCTGGGTCCAAGGATTCAGATAACCCAAAATACAGAGGAACTCATACAAAGTCCAAAGAGGCTTACCAGTTGTTTAATCTATGAGCTTATTTGCAATTGTCAGGTTGCTTATGTCCATAAATACCTCACATGTATGATAAAAAAACCATAAGCTCTATTTTACTTTTTAAAACTTATTCAAATTACTTTCTGACTTAAGAATCAGAGTGCGAGCGTAGAGACAAATCCTTGTGCCTCTTTGACTTCAACTATTTTTGCAAAGCTTTTGGTACACAAGGAGAATAAGACTTAGACTCACACATCCCATCTATTCATTGTTGTCTGCAGCAACAACAATTTCCAAATCAAAATTAATAGAGTTCAATTATAATATCAGAAAATATGTATAAGTAATTATTAAAAATATTTTTTTAATAATCAAAATTAATTTAATTAGTACTTATTTAATAGTGAAAGCCCTATAAAAATTTGTAGTAAAATTACTTATCTAAATAACTATATCAGTTTATTAAAATATTTTTAAATTTTGTACACTTTATATATATAACAATATCACTGAATCCATGGATCTAGATTTTAGATTTTAATTTTTATTTAGTTGCATTTAATAAGAAAGTTTTCGAATTTCACATAAAAAACTTTACTTAAGGGTAGCCCAGATATTTGTATAAAAATAAAATATCTTAGATAGCCATTGAGAAAGGCAGATATGATTGAAATGGATTTTGAGAATGACAATTTTGGGATATAAGCTTACATCCTGAATTGACATGATAATTCCCTATGTATAATCTTGTATTCCAAGTGGTATATATCTGCTCCAACATACTCATGTTGGTGCATGTTGCTCAGAGTGAACCTTAGCTGATTTTGTTGGCATAAAATCACTACAGCAAATTCTTGTCTTTTTTTTTTTTCAGTTGATTTTAATTTCTAAAAAAAATTGTTTTACCACTTTAATTAGGAAGTATTCCATGTTCTATCGTACAGTCGTTTTGTTTCTCTTAAATAGCAAGCTGAGAGATTCTTGTTCGAAGATTTGTCATGCTTTTCATCTACATCTTCACTATCTTTATTGCAATCAGGTTAGCTTTGTCTCCCTCCCCTCCCTCCCATCCCCAGTCTTAATGAAAAATGTTATGTTCAAACTAGAAGACGACAAAATACTTCCTAACCCCAATACTTTGCTTGGAATACATTTATGATGATTATATAACAACAATCTAAAGTCTAGCAAAATTAAAGATTATATATAATATTCATTAGCTTTTATACAAGCTAACCTGTTGCTGATGAATGCTTTTTTTTTATTATTATTATTTTTTAAACATTTCCATTTCTCTGAATTTACAGGCTTTATACGTACACTGTGTGCGCATGCACACATGCACGTGTCTTTAGTAAAAGTGAGCATAGAGAACAAAGCAAAGCAATAGCAAAGAAGAAGGTGGGCTCACCAAAAGAATCCCCCGCCTGCTTTTGAGCGGTAGTACACAAAAATGCAGTAAACCAGATGCCAGTCATAGTCTATCTATATAAACATGAATATATGCAAGTTCACAACCAGACATACAAACAAACATTTGTCAGAATCTGTGAAGATATTGTGAAATGATATCAGGACTTAAATAGTGAGTTTGAAAGGAAAAGAAAATCTCATTTTGCTTTATACTTCTTTTTTTTCTTTCTTTGTGGCAATAAGATGCCAAAGTATCTTGAAGGGTATTAGCTAAATTTGAAAGTCTTTTGAGGATATGTTCCAAGGATTATTATCAAATTGATTATCAATAAAATTTTAACCCTATAAACGAAGTTAAGATGATAATAAATACCTCATATTATTTTTTTTTTTTTAAAGAATCATGTGTTATCATATTAACTTTACTTGATAAGTCAAAAAAAAGTTATTGACAATATATTGGATAATAATATATGCTTGAATGCATCCCTAATATATGAATGGAAAAAAAATAAGAATATCAACTAATAATTTATTGATTTAATGATTAAAAAATAATTATATCAATCACATATTGTAAAGTTTGAATTTGAATTCAAGAAATCTTAACTCTTACATGCTCAATTGTTGAAAAATAAAAAAATATCAACACAAAACCTTTATATTCACAACTTTCCCTCTACACAAAATAGACGTCAGAGGAATTATTATAATGTAACAAGATTAAGTTTATCTTCATCCCTTTCAACTTAGATATCCATATTTAACTTGAATAATTTTTTTTTCTTTCAAAAATTGCTTTCACATTTAAAAATATTTTTGTTAAAATAGTGAAATTTTATAGAAAATTTATTATTATTATTATTATTATTATTATTATTATTATTATATTTTTTGCAAACAAAAAGTTGAAAAAGAAACATAGCTCGTATAAGTATTTAACTACAATTAAACAATTACACTTATTTTATATATATATATATAGACACACACACATACCATACTTCTAACTGATAGATTCTTACATATTTCGAAACTTTACTTAATTTTACCAAATTCTTTCTGTACAATCTTAAAGATCTAATTTTTTGTTAGAATTGAATAATTATAAGATACTTTTACTAATAAAAAATAATTGAAAAATTGTAATAAAAAGAATTACACCATTAAAAATGAAATAGTGTATAGTATAGACTAGAGGGTGGAAAGAAAAATGTTTTGGAAACATGTACTCCTGGCAATCAACTGAAATATCCTTGGCATTAGTTGATTAAATTTTGCACTATATGAAATATACACAAGCAACTTGCATACTTAAGAGCATCTGATTCACGTCAAGTAGATAAATACATGTATAAGAGGAATCCACTTAAGATTAATTGTATTTTACATATTTGTATTTTTTTTATACGATTTATATTCTTTTAATCCGATTATTGAATTTAAATTTTCTATTCACGTAAAAATTCAAATTAATGGAATATGTTTAATTTTATGTTTTATAATAATAAATTTTCAGACATAAATATATGTTAAAAATATTATTTTTGATTAATGTGATAGAAATGTTAAATCGATTTAAAATTTTATGTGCATAATATATACGAATAAATTATTAAATTTAACAGTTGATTTGAAAAAAATATTATTCTTACATAAAGATATAAAAATCTATAAAACAATTTGTTTTACATATGTAAATAGATCCCTCATTTGTTTACATGTGTCAATTTATATAAGTTTATATATAACAATTTATATATATAAACATATATCTATTTACAATTTAACATCATGACATTTTTTTTTAAGCAAAACATAAAACCAGAGAGAAGAAAAGGGGACAGTGTTAGAGAGTTACATCTGTTGCATTTAAGAACATTTCCTCATATGCAATGCAAATGCAGATATGGGATCGCACTTCGCAACAGCAGAGCAATTATTTAGATTGCGTGCCTGCATGAAAGCGAAAGGAGTACAATTAAGCGAAAAACAACCTACTCTAATTCGCTGAAACAGAAGCCTCTTCATCCATATTGATTGCATATCGGCAAATCTTCTATGAGAAAAACCATCAAGTCAAAGCAAACAAGAACAAGTTGACAAGCGACCTGCCAAAGAGCCTAGTTCATCAATTGCCTAGGCCAAAAGGTAAATTACCTACATAAAGGTTTTAATATATGCAAGCAACATAGCATGCATAAGACATGCCTACATCCAATCACCAAATTGTTCAAATAAGAAAATGAATAGAATATGTTTCAAAACTCTACTGAACAATAAGCTCACACAAGAACCTAGCTTTGCACTAGGCCTGTAATAAGCCTCTGTTTAAGCTACAGTCATTTATCCAGAAAATCATTAAGCTCAACTCAAGCTTTGAATTTCTTTTCGAGCTTTTGAATCAATCAATGCTTCGACTTTAGAGTGTGTGAGCTTGTCCAATAAGTTGCAGAATTATTTTCTTTTCCATTATGTTTCTTGCCAATTTAACAGTAAGCACCAAAAAATATCAATTTAAATTTACCATAAAACTAAAGAAATCAATTTATGTACCAAAATTAACAAAGCTCAAACAGATCTGAGCTGCAACATATATATACAAAATGAAGATAACAGATAGCACGAAAAAAAATATGAAAACTTGTCAAAGGCATCTTGTCTAATGAATTACACCATTATAGAACCCCATTCCATGAACAGAAGAAATAGAAAATGTGGACTACACTAACTAAAACTTGTCAAAGGTACAGCGAAAAAAGACAAGCTTCCATCACAGGGAAGCGTCTTATTACATTGCATCCATGATCGTTGGCACCTTCCAATGCTTCATATGCAAGAAAGAACAAAAGGAAAATGGCTTTGAGGATTCAGATTAAAGCTTTACCAAAGAGAGAATTAGGGAAGCCAGAAAGATTAAGGGCGACGAGAGCAAAAGAGAAAAGGAAACAAAGGGATCAAAGTCCCTATGCATAGCAAATAAAGACACGGAGATGAGAGGGATGTTGATGAGGAAAGAGATTGAGCCAGTGTAGGTAAAAGGAGAAGGGAGAAAAAAGTATTAGGAGAGCAAGAAGGCATCACTAAAAATGAAAAAAGAAATTATTAAATTTTATATGCGTGATTGGATTTTATCCCTAACATTTCGTAAACATAAATGAAACAAGCTCATTGATGTCTAAAATCCTCTTCTGATTCATTCATTAGCTTAATAAAAGTAATAAAAGTCTAAAAACAACCTTAAACCAAACTCATTCACAATCACTGCTCTTCACCAAACATACTGGTTCACTTCCATCCTGCTTCACAGTTACTATATAACAAATCAAATTTCTTCTAAATGACATAAGATGACCATCTATTAGGCCTCACTTTGACATTGGACAAGACTCATATTTCTAGAAACATGCGAACACGTTACCAGCTGTGCCTATCTGGGATTTCATTCTATAGATACGGGAAAAAGCAAAGCCTAGACCTGCCATACGGGCCGAGTTGGCTTGTATCCGACCCGTGACCGGCTCGAGCAACCCAGCCCCGTCCCAGGATCAGGCTCAGTAAGGGTTGGACCGGTTCAAACTGGAACCAGTCTGACCCAAATACTGCAAAGGCAACAGATTTTGCTGCCTTTTGGCAGCAGTAAAGCAACCACATATCTGCCCTAGGGTTTTTTTTTTTAATTTAAATTTTTAAAATTTTTCATTTTGAAACTTTTTTTCTATAAATACTTAACCATATTTAATTTTTTTCTTTACATTTTCTCTCTAATTCTCTCTATCTTCAATTCTCTTCATTCTTTAACTCCAGTCAATTCTCTCAGTCTATTAAATTCAATAAAATTCATATTATTATTTTAATTATTTCACTCAAAATCAAATTCTCTCTTCTGTAAATTGAAAATACATTTACAATATTCTTTTTTATTTTCTAAACATAAATCTAATTTAATTTTTTGAAATTTTTTTTCAATTTTACAAAATTTAGTTCCTCTGATTTTTAATATATTTCTTCAACTATTTCTTTCAAATTTTCAATTATATTTATTTAAAAAATAATACAAAATGTCAGATCTCCATCTTTGTCATTCATGCTCCATTTCTCGCTCTTTCTATTCTACGAAAATTCCCACTTTGGACAATGAATCTTTTAATAAACTCAAATTAGATATTTATTCAGAAGAGGAGCTTCCTCCGGCGCCCCCAACGACTACTGCTTGTCATACACAATCATCAACAACTGCCACTATTGCTGCTACAACAGCAGCTACGTCATCAAAATCAAAGAAAAGACACCTTAAGAAGAGTATGGTATGAAAGTATTTCAAAATTATCCAAAAAGAAGGTATGAAGGAAGCCAGAGTTCTTTGTAAATTCAATAAAGTGGACTATGTCACGACCCTTAACTTACCAAAATCAGCGCAAATTTTTCACTTTTTATACAAAATTTATTATGTATTCTTACATTATCTCGATCGTGATCAGCTACACACTCAACAGTTGAGCTGTGTACCAATGTCTACCTCATTCATCCATAACAATTTAATTTCAAAAGTAAACACTTTTATAAATATATCAGAGTTACTGTTTACAAATATTTACAGTGCTTTACATCCCCAATGTTTACATACAAAATGATACTGTGCTATGTCTAGTTTAGATACAAAAATAATTCAAGTGTGTATACCTTGCGCGATAGGATGCAGCGGATACCAAAAGGGAAAGCCTCCAGTCACGCTCAATCTATACTCAAAGCTCTATAGAGATGGCGAAAATAAGGGGGTGAGCAAACCACACGCTCAGTAAGACAATCATACGAGGTAGATACTGCACTATCTACGTGATCGTGATACCATGCTCAAAGCATACACTTCATCATTTTCTCAAATATGAGTTCATGCTTGTGTTAATGGTATGTAAAGTATTCATGATGTTAAAATCCAGTGCACAATTCAATTCAAAGCATGAAATATCCATCATGCATTTTTCACAAATAGGGCACGGAAAACACATCATGCGTACGTGCACTTTAAAACCATTAACAAAGCGTCATCTCCAAACAATCCAACATTTGTCAGGTCTCAGCCCCTCCCTCGGACTGTCTTGACCCACAAAATCATTTCAAATATGAATTTATTCACAAAGCAACAGACATGTGAGATAGGCAATTTAATAAGGGAAATAACCTCTAGGACTATAGCCATATCCTGTGATACCGGCTACACAGATCAGGTGTGCGGGTTATCACCACTATCTGCTTCCACACGGGAGGTGGGTCAAGTCTAACCCATCGGTCCATAGCAGATCTCGTCTGAAGACGACATATCACAATCTCACGGTACATCGTACTGCATGCTACCTGCACGGTACATCGTACTCTGTGGACCCATATTAACACATCATATCACGCCACATCTCAAAACGCACGTGTGAGCCTATTTAATCGGTACGA
Source organism: Firmiana major (assembly GCA_033439115.1). Classification (NCBI taxonomy): domain Eukaryota; kingdom Viridiplantae; phylum Streptophyta; class Magnoliopsida; order Malvales; family Malvaceae; genus Firmiana; species Firmiana major. The sequence continues at coordinate 63,191,124 of CM065899.1, forward strand.
ATTCTTGTCTACCCGAAGCTCTTAACATGGCTATCGACATGTCAAAATATCACAAATGCACGTGCGAGCCTATTTAATCGGTGCGACACCCAGTTTACCCGAAGCTTCAAGCACGACAACAAATAAGGTAGGCATCTAATGCGAGCTATGCTCCAACACCATGCTAAAACCAGTATAAAATCAATGTGAAAACTAGTGCGAGCTAAGCTCCAGCACTCATGCGTATAAAACACATCAAATCTCATGCGAGTCATACTCTAGCATGCTTTCATTCTCACAAAAACCATGTAGGTGGCTCAATTCTTTGCAAAGTATGGTTAACAAACCAAAACATCTCATTTCTTTTGCAATTCATTTCAAATGTTAGCCAACCCACCAATCACTTGCGAAAAAGCAATAAAACATGGTTTTCCAAAGCATTATGCCTTTGTTTTTATGCACTTTTCTCAAAAACCCATCTCTTTACCCTTTAATCATCCAATATCATTTCCTAGTATCACATGCACTCTAGGAAAACATTTAAGCGCCCAAATTGTGCACAGATATCTCTAAGAGTCCACAAAATTTCCTTATCTCAATTTACTTGAGTGCTACTCTCTCTTGCTCTTAGCTTCTTGCACTCTTGGCTCGCCTTACTTCGGTTTATCCTCGGGAGCTGCGATTCATTCATCAAACACTTGAGTTAACGCCTTTAACTCTTATTTAACTATGCATTTATCTAATGCCTTAAATACACATTTTACCCCTCGTGGTAAATCTCACCATTTATCCCAAAATAAACACCTTCAAATCATACCCACAACACAATCATCATCTTAAAATAACTCATTCATCATTGATACTTCTACATTTCACTTTCTCACACTAGACGATTTTCTAGGTTATGGTGGATTCTTTACTTTTTAGGTTATTCCTATCATTCATATATACATTAAATAACTCCAAAATCAATATCCAAACAATGTACTTGAGTTGTTTCATTAGAAACTCTCCTAGCTTGATTTCCTTTTTGCTCCAAATGAAAATGCACCTTTGTCCTTCAATCCAACAAATGGGAAAATGTCTCCAAGCTATGTTGTTCTTCTCTTCGATGTGAACAACTTTATCTTTAATAGCTTTCCCTCAAATCTTACTGAAAATGACTGGATTTAGGAGTGAGAAAGCTAGGTTTTGGATTGAAAATGGTAGAGTGAGGTGTTTTACCGAAATTTACAGATCTAACTGTTCCTATTGTCACGACCCAATTCCATTCTCTTTAACCGAAAATCATTGAAAATTTTTCGCGTTTTACTGTTACCTTACCCGGTCGTGAACTAACTCACCACACACTGTTGGGCTGTGAGTCAATAATAAACACCATATCTCATTCATTCTCAATTAATTAAAATGATGTCATACATGTGCATTTAATCGTGTACTTATACGAATACATGTTTTACTGACATCTACATCCCCCATAAGTACAACTCAAAAGAATACTGTGCTTTTACATTGTTTAGATACAAAAAGAATCACTGTGTATATACCTTTAAGCGATGGAGATGCAGCGGAGTCCAAAATACCATGCTTCAGTCCTCACTGGGCTACTATGCACGCAATGTAGGGGGGAAAATAGAGAGGGATGAGCAACCACTCGCTCAGTAAGGCAATAATGCAAGCATGGTAGATAACTACTCTATCTATATGCTGATAGTGTTATGCATAAATCCTTTATGTTAGGAGCATGAGGAATAAAACTATGCCATATGAGTACACATATATATCATGTATCAAAGTCATGTAAAATTGGCATATAAAACATGGTAAAACATCTTGTATAAATCATCTCATACTCGATCTCATTTAAATTCATAAAAAGGGCAATTCATTAAGAAACCTCCTTTTTAAACCCACGTCATAAAACTCTTTTTCATCACATACAATCACATCACAACAACTTACAATCACAACCTCATTTTTCATTTCACAAATCAAATCCACGAGGCTCGACCCGTCCTTCGGGTCTACCTTAATCAATCACAATCACACTTAGAGATTAAAATCATGTGGTAGTAAGTAAATCAAGCAAGGAGACATGTTACTATATCTCAAGTGACTACGTTGGCCAATCGTCACATATCATCCCAGACCACACGGATTTCGGTGTGCGGGGTATCATGCTGGTACGAAGGTAGGTTAGTTCTCCGCCAGTCTTTCTCAAACCAAGTAACCACCACGCGGTACATCGTACTCCATGTGATATACACGGTACATCGTACTCCGCGGACCCATAACATGGTTGGGGGTGCCTGCCATAGGTCTTATCTACCCCATACCAAGTGTAACCTTTATAGTCTCGAAAGCACGTGGGAGTAACCTCAATACCAGGTCCTAGCCCCTCATGGCCTTGCTCGCCCCTGTTGGGTTCCCTGATCCAGGTCCTAGCCCCTCACCTTCACCCCACCTAAGAGGTCTGTCAGGCCTGTTGGGTTCCCTGGATGGATTATGTCAGGTCCTAGCCCCTCACCCTCACCCCACCTAAGAGGTCTGTCAGGCCTGTTGGGTTCCCTGAGTTAATCCGTATCTCTCACCACGGCCTCATACATACCACAGTGTGAAAACCAGCGCAAGCTACGCTCTAGCGCGAATTCATGCATCAAAACCAATCACTTCGTACGAGCAACGCTCTGGTACGGCATTTATGCATAAAATATGAAGAAACCATGTACGAGCATAGCTCCAATACAGTTATATGCATAAGAAAAATCACTCAAATCCACGTACGAGCGTAAGCTCCAGTACGGTTTATAAACATCATCACAATTTAAATTCAAAGCGAGAGCTAAGCTCAAGCACGTTTCACACAAGTGAAAACATAGAAATCCAGCGCGAGCGAGGCTCTAGCGCGATTTATGTCATACAAATGTGATAGGTGGCTCATATACAATTTATCAATCCCGGCAATTCGGGTTTAGCACTCACAAATGCTTTTCCACAACAACAATACAATACTAGCCGACCTATCTACAAGCTTGCTTAAAACCAAGCAATTCGTTTTGAAAAGCATCAAAACATTAGATTTATGCAATTATTAGCCTTACTATCCCATTTCATAGAATCCACTTCAAATCCAAAACCACGCATATACTCATCATCATTCACGAATACCATCAACATTTATTTGAGCAATCATGCATTTCATAAAAACACCCGATATTCACCCACAAGTTCAAAGTACGAGCAGCTACCTCTATATACTCACAAAATTCCCTTACCTGGAATCGCGATGCGTGATTCCACTTCCTTAAGCTGCTTACTTGTATGGTTCGGTTCGTCTTCAACGAACTCTTTGGGACTGCACAAAATCGTATCCCGCATTATATTCGATCCATATATCGCAACCCTTGTGCTTGCTATAGTCAATTTAATCTATAGCCTCTATTAAAGCTTATTTGGCCTCGTTTCATTACTTTATCCATAACTCGAGTCTATGGATCTTCTTAGGCCTATTAACTTATTCAAAATCGATATTAAATCGACATTAAGCCCATAGTGTTCATATTCCATGAATCCCCTCACTATGACATTTTTCAATCATATACATACCCATTTCCACAATTCCTCCAAACTCACAATGTAATCTCATTTAACCATTTAAAATCATAAATATTACCCCAATAACAACTTTAGCATGCCATAAATCATAGGCTCATTCAATCCCACATATCCTCACATTATACCCATTTTAGATTTCTAGGTCACACCAATTCCACTACATTCCTAGGTAGTTTATCTATCAATACTCATATAAATCAACTCCAAAATCAATTAAATAGCTAATGCATTTGGATTGGAGTGTTAGAATCTTACCAATATGATTTCTCTTCTTGCTCCAAATGGTAATGCCCTTAACTCCTTCAATTCCAAAGATGGGAAGATGCCCTCTCACTATGTTGTTCTTCTCTTTGATAGGAACAACTTTGCCTCTAATGATCTCTCTCCAAATCTCACTGAAAATGACTGATTTTAGAGAGGGAAAGTTAGGTTTTTGGGGTTGAGATTGTAAGGTTAAGTGTTTTTTCGAGATTTCCAGATTTTCAGCTCTCCTTATATAGAAATAGCTTGAGGAGATCGATCTGGTCCAAGAGGAGATCGATCTGGTCCCTTAAAATCCCTCTTTTTCACGGTATTTTTAAGCCTGAGATCGATCTGTCGAAGCAATGAGATCGATCTGTTGAAGCATGAGATCGATCTGTCAAAGCATGAGATCGATCTGGTCCCAAACAGAGAGCTAAGGAGATCGATCTGGGTGCTTGAGGATCGATCTTTTCACTACAGAATGCTTGGAAGATCGATCTTGCTCCATTGGAGATCGATCTGCTCTATTCTTTCGCCCAAATAAGAGCATTCTGGCTCTTCCAGATCGATCTCTCATCCTATGAGATCGATCTGGACCTCATGTTTTCCAGATTTCATGCAGTTTCATTGCTGCAACTCATACCAACACCTCCTTAATCTATTGCCATGGCCATTTTCTCATCCATCCACCTTTATAACTTGAAAATGGCATCCATTCATACCTTATGCACATCGAAACTTGTGTGCATTCATTGTATGTTCAAAGGTATGCTACATAAAACCAAATGGAAGCATAATTCCATTCCATTTTACCACACTACTCATCTTGAGTCTCAATCACATCCATCACTTGCTAGAACTCATTTCTTCGTATTCATACTCAATGAAACTTGTATGTACGTTACAATTTGTATTACACATACATACATTGAATCCATGGACTTACATCAATCATACTTTACATTACAAGTCCATTCATATTATTTGATCCAATTACACACATTACCATTATACATATACGGGGTCTTACATTCTCCCCTCCTTCAAGGAATTTGGTCCTCCAAATTAGAACCAAGTCACTCTTCAAACAGTTGGGGGTACTTCTCCCGTATCAAGTTCTCCAATTCCCATGTGGCCTCTTCCGCCGTGTGGTGTTGCCAAAGCACCTTCACCAAGGGAATCGTCTTATTCCGCAACACTTTCTCTTTCCTGTCCAATATCCGAACCGGCTTCTCAACATACGTCATACTCTCATGGATCTCCAACGGCTCATATCTTATCACGTGTGCCGGGTCCGGGTGATACTTCCAAAGCATCGAGACGTGGAAGACGTTGTGGACATTTGCCAAGTCCGGTGGCAATGCCAATCTATACGCCTTATCTCCCACTCTCTCCAAAATCTCGAAGGGTCCGATATATCTAGGGCTCAGCTTGCCCTTCTTACCGAATCTCATAATACCCTTCGATGGTGATACCCTCAGAAATACCGACTCACCCTCATCAAACTCTAGTGGTCTTCGTCTCTTGTCAGCATAACTCTTTTGTCGGCTCTGAGCTGTCCGTAATCTCTCACATATCAACTGGACGTCCTCAGATGCCTGCTGTACTAAGTCTGGAGCAAAAATCTGTCTGTCACCAACCTCTTCCCATCCAATAGGGGAACGGCATCTACGCTCGTATAATGCCTCATAGGGTGCCATCCCGATACTAGCATGATAGCTATTATTATAAGCGAACTCGGCTAACTGCAGGTGGTCATCCCATGAGCCTCTAAAATCCAGCACACACGCTCTCAACATATCCTCGAGGGTCTGTATAGTCCTCTCTGACTGCCCATCTGTCTGAGGATGAAAAGCGGTGCTAAAACTCAGTCGGGTCCCCAGCGCTTCTTGAAAATGTTCCCAAAAATGGGAAGTGAAGTGGGCATCCCTATCAGAAACAACGCTCACTGGTACACCATGTAGCCGTACTATCTCTCGAATATACAGGTTCGCCAACTGACTCAGTGTATCGGTAGCTCTCATAGCCAAGAAATGGGCGGACTTAGTCAACCGGTCCACAATAACCCATATGGCATCATGATCTCTACGGGTCCTCGGCAACCCCATCACAAAATCCATGGTGACATACTCCCACTTCCAGGTCGGTATCGGTAGAGGCTGCAATAATCCTGCAGGCTTCTGATGCTCTACCTTCACTTGCTGACAAACGAGACACTTAGCGGCATATTCCGCAATGTCTCTTTTCATTCCAGACCACCAATAAACCTTCCGAAGGTTTTGATACATCTTGGTACTTCCCGGATGTATCGTATATTTCGATGAGTGAGCCTCTGATAAAATCATTCTCCTGATCTCAGGATCCCTGGGAACGCATACTCTGCCTCTGAACCTCAATAAGCCATCAGTACTCTGCTCAAAATCAATACCCACACCTGTCTGTATCTGCCTCAGCCAATCGATACACCGTCGATCGCTCTGCTGGGCTTGTCGAATACGGCCAATCAACTCTGGCTCTAGTCTCAAACTAGCCATGATCTCAAGTCTCTCAGATCCAGGTGGGATTACATCCAAACTGAGGTTCGCAAAGTGTTTTAACAATTCATGTTCCCGTACCATCATATAAGACACCAACCCAAGGTTCTTTCTACTCAAAGCATCGGCAACTACATTTGCCTTACCTGGGTGGTACATGATTTCACAATCATAGTCTTTCAGGAGTTCGAGCCATCTCCTCTGTCTCATATTCAGCTCTTTCTGCAAGAACAGGTACTTAAGGCTCTTATGATCTGTGAACACCTGAAATTTCTCACCATAGAGATAGTGGCGCCATATTTTCAATGCAAATACTACAGCCGCTAACTCCAAATCATGTGTCGGGTAGTTCCTCTCATGATCTTTCAACTGTCTAGATCCATAGGCAACTACCTTCCCATCCTACATAAGCACACAGCCCAGTCCCTGGTGTGATGCATCCGTATACACCGAGAATCCTCCTGAGCTGGTAGGAATGGTGAGAACTGGAGCAGTCGTCAATCGACGCTTAAGCTCCTCAAAACTCCTCTCACATGCCTCATCCCGCACAAATTTAACATCCTTACGCGTGAGGCGTGTCAACGGAGCAGCTAGTCTGGAGAAATCCTCTACAAATCTCCGATAATATCCTGCCAATCCCAGGAAACTTCTGATCTCAGTAACTGTCTTGGGCTGTTCCCACTGCACAACTACCTCTATCTTGGATGGATCCACTGATACCCCATCTTTTGACACAACATGCCCCAGAAATGAGATGTGTTCCAACCAAAAGTTACACTTGCTGAGTTTGGCATACAATTCTCTCTCTCGGAGGGTCTGCAGAACTATCCTCAAGTGCTCCTCATGATCTTCCCTGGACTTGGAATACACCAAAATATCATCGATAAACACTATCACAAACTTGTCCAGGTATGGCTTGAATATATCATTCATCAATGCCATAAATGCTGCGGGAGCATTCGTCAGTCCGAATGGCATCACCAAAAACTCGTAGTGGCCATAACGGGTACGAAATGCTGTCTTGGGTACATCTCCACTCCTGATTCTCAATTGATGATACCCTGACTCCAGATCTATCTTAGAAAATACTTCGGCTCCCTGGAGCTGATCCAACAAATCATCGATTCTTGGAAGGGGGTACTTGTTCTTAATGGTAGCCTCATTCAACAACCGGTAATCTATACACAGTCGGAGGCTTCCATCCTTCTTCCTTACAAATAGAACTGGTGCTCCCCAAGGTGAGACACTCGGTCTAATAAACCCCTTCTCCAGCAACTCTTGCAGCTGCTTCTTTAGCTCTTCCAATTCTATCGGAGCCATTCTATAGGGTGGTTTCGATATCGGCTCTGTACCAGGCACTAACTCAATGCAAAATTCCATTTCCCTTTCAGGTGGTAGTCCTGGTAATTCATCCGGAAAGACATCAGGGTAATCCATAATTACGGGTATGTCCTTCAATTCCGGGTGTGCCTCATCTATATCGACCACATAGGCAATGAACCCTTCACAATATCCTCTCCATCGTTAGTAACATAAACCATCACTCCACATTCAATATTTATCATGATCAATAAATTTATCTCTCAAGCAATATGAATTTAAAATCATACTCCTTTTATTTACAACAAACATGCTAGTTTCATATCATTTCTTTTTATCAAAGTTTACAATAAAATTGTCTAATCCTGAAAACATCAATGTTTTGGCATGACAATCCATCACAACACGATTGGTAGCCAACCAATCCATTCCCAAAATAACATCAAAATCATTCATATTCAATAAAATCAGATTGGCTATCATTTCCTTCCCTTCTATCTTTATCTTACAATCTCTACATACATGCTCAGTCAATTGACTATCATTCATGGGTGTGGAAATCATCAACATTTTATCCATCAATGCTGGTTTCACATATTTCAACAATTTATGTGCAACAGAAGGTGATATGAAAGAATGCGTGGCACCAGGATCAAATAATACCAATGCTTCTAAATCAAAGATTTGGATGGTACCTTTAATCACATCTGTCGAAGCATCTGCGGTGTCTTGATCCAGTGCATGTACTCTTCCTCTGCTCACACCCGCAGCTTGTTTCCCTTTCTCCTCAGCTGTAGCCCTCCTCCTCGGGGTTGCTGTCTCAACTGGAGCTCCCTCTGGCTCCTTGCCCTTCTGTGGGGCAACCTCAATCATCTCAGTGCAGAACCTCGATATATGTCCTGGCCTCCCACACCTAAAACAAGAAACAGGGGGTACCTGACATGGTCTAGTCCCATGATATCTCCCACATCTCCTACACTGATCCGTGGTAGGTCGTGGTCCTCCAATAGTTATACCCCTCGGTGCAGTCAAAGCTGGGTATACGGGAGGTCTAGCAGCTCTCTCCTGCACCTCCTCGATCTTAGGCCTCTTCTCGAAAAACCTTTGGCCACCTCTCTTGGCCACTCTTCCATACCCGGATCTCTTCTGATCTCTGTCCTTCCTAACACTGACTCTCCCAAGCTCGGAGGCATTTCGCTCAAAGTCTTGCTCACACAACTGAGCCTTATGTACAGCCTCCTCATAAGTCACAATGTCGAAGGGAGCTAGCTTAGTCCGGATGGCCAATCTCAATCTATCCATGAACTTTTGTATCTTTCGGGTCTCACTACCCATCGTGTCCGGGTCATATCTCCCCAAGGACGTAAACTTGGACTCATACTCGTCCACAGTCCGGTTCCCCTGAACCAAATTCATAAATTCCATCCGCAATTTCCTCTGTGCGGTAGCTGGAATATACTGTCTCCTGAAGGCCTCTAGAAATATCTCCCACGAGATCTCAGAGTGTCTGGCCCTCAAAATAACCTTGGTGGACCTCCACCAATGCTCGGCCTCGCCTTTCAACATAAACACGGCAAAGGCAACCTTTTCACTTGAAGTACATCGAAAAAACCTATACAGTTTCTCCATCTCGTACACCCAATCCTCCGTAATCACTGGGTCCTTCACCCCTCTAAACACTGGGGGTTTCATAGCTTGAAACTCTCGCAACCTGCTCAAGTCACAGTCATAACCCATATCACTACCGCTCTGCTGTGGAGCGATAGGAGAAGCTGTATCCTGGGCTGGAGGTGGTGTAACTGTAGTTGTCTCAGCAGCATGAGGTCTCTCTGCCTCTGCAGCTGCCTGTTCAGTGGTAGGCTGTGCTGCGGGACCTTATCTATCACCGGCACCCAATGCCTGCGTGACTATCTCCACCAAACTCTCGATACTCCGCTCTAACCTAGCGAAGCGAGCCTCGATATCCTCTGCTCTCTCGGCGGGGTTCTGTGGAGCCTGCTCAGTCTGTGGCTCCGCACGGCTCTCAGGCCTACCTCTACGGCCTCTAGCACGTGCTCTCGCCCCTCTACCTTTGCGTGTAACTGGCATAGTGCCTAACTTCCTGTATTATAATAATTTATTAGGCTCTATCCATCACAGTATACACAGTTATATCTAAACAAAAGCACAGTACTATGGGGATGTACTTTCCTACGTTTTATTAATCACTCACATCAGGCCAACGCAGCTCTGATACCAATCTCTGTCACGACCCAATTCCATTCTCTTTAACCGAAAATCACTGAAAATTTTTTACGTTTTACTGTTACCTTACCCGGTCGTGAACTAACTCACCACACACTGTTGGGCTGTGAGTCAATAATAAACACCATATCTCATTCATTCTCAATTAATTAAAATGATGTCATACATGTGCATTTAATCGTGTACTTATACGAATACATGTTTTACTGACATCTACATCCCCCATAAGTACAACTCAAAAGAATACTGTGCTTTTACATTGTTTAGATACAAAAAGAATCACTGTGTATATACCTTTAAGCGATGGAGATGCAGCGGAGTCCAAAATACCACGCCTCAGTCCTCACTGGGCTACTATGCACGCTCTGTAGGGGGGAAAATAGATAGGGATGAGCAACCACTCACTCAGTAAGGCAATAATGCAAGCATGGTAGATAACTACTCTATCTACATGCTGATAGTGTTATGCATAAATCCTTTATGTTAGGAGCATGAGGAATAAAACTATGCCATATGAGTATACATATATATCATGTATCAAAGTCATGTAAAATTGGCATATAAAACATGGTAAAACATCTTGTATAAATCATCTCATGCTCGATCTCATTTAAATTCATAAAAAGGGCAATTCATTAAGAAACCTCCTTTTTAAACCCACGTCATAAAACTCTTTTTCATCACATACAATCACATCACAACAACTTACAATCACAACCTCATTTTTCATTTCACAAATCAAATCCACGAGGCTCGACCCCTCCTTCGGGTCTACCTTAATCAATCACAATCACACTTAGAGATTAAAATCATGTGGTAGTAAGTAAATCAAGCAAGGAGACAGGTTACTATATCTCAAGTGACTACGTTGGCCAATCGTCACATATCATCCCAGACCACACGGATTCCGGTGTGCGGGGTATCATGCTGGTACGAAGGTGGGTTAGTTCTCCTCCAGTCTTTCTCAAACCAAGTAACCACCACGCGGTACATCGTACTCCATGTGATATACACGGTACATCGTACTCCGCAGACCCATAACATGGTTGGGGGTGCCTGCCATAGGTCTTATCTACCCCATACCAAGTGTAACCTTTATAGTCTCGAAAGCACGTGGGAGTAACCTCAATACCAGGTCCTAGCCCCTCATGGCCTTGCTCGCCCTTGTTGGGTTCCCTGATCCAGGTCCTAGCCCCTCACCCTCACCCCACCTAAGAGGTCTGTCAGGCCTTTTGGGTTCCCTGGATGGATTATGTCAGGTCCTAGCCCCTCACCCTCACCCCACCTAAGAGGTCTGTCAGGCCTGTTGGGTTCCCTGAGTTAATCCGTATCTCTCACCACGGCCTCATACATACCACAGTGTGAAAACCAGCGCGAGCTACGCTCTAGCGCGAATTCATGCATCAAAACCAATCACTTCGTACGAGCAACGCTCTGGTACGGCATTTATGCATAAAATATGAAGAAACCATGTACGAGCATAGCTCCAGTACAGTTATATGCATAAGAAAAACCACTCAAATCCACGTACGAGCGTAAGCTCCAGTACGGTTTATAAACATCATCACAATTTAAATTCAAAGCGAGAGCTAAGCTCAAGCACGTTTCACACAAGTGAAAACATAAAAATCCAGCGCGAGCGAGGCTCTAGCGCGATTTATGTCATACAAATGTGATAGGTGGCTCATATACAATTTATCAATCCCGGCAATTCGGGTTTAGCACTCACAAATGCTTTTCCACAACAACAATACAATACTAGCCGACCTATCTACAAGCTTGCTTAAAACCAAGCAATTCGTTTTGAAAAGCATCAAAACATTAGATTTATGCAATTATTAGCCTTACTATCCCATTTCATAGAATCCACTTCAAATCCAAAACCACTCATATAATCATCATCATTCACGAATACCATCAACATTTATTTGAGCAATCATGCATTTCATAAAAACACCCGATATTCACCCACAAGTTCAAAGTACGAGCAGCTACCTCTATATACTCACAAAATTCCCTTACCTGGAATCGCGATGCGTGATTCCACTTCCTTAAGCTGCTTACTCGTACGGTTCGGTTCGTCTTCAACGAACTCTTTGGGACTGCACAAAATCGTATCCCGCATTATATTCGATCCATATATTGCAACCCTTGTGCTTGCTATAGTCAATTTAATCTATAGCCTCTATTAAAGCTTATTTGGACTCGTTTCATTACTTTATCCATAACTCGAGTCTATGGATCTTCTTAGGCCTATTAACTTATTCAAAATCGATATTCAATCGACATTAAGCCCATAGTGTTCATATTCCATGAATCCCCTCACTATGGCATTTTTCAATCATATACATACCCATTTCCACAATTCCTCCAAACTCACAATGTAATCTCATTTAACCATTTAAAATCATAAATATTACCCCAATAACAACTTTAGCATGCCATAAATCATAGGCTCATTCAATCCCACATATCCTCACATTATACCCATTTTAGATTTCTAGGTCACACCAATTCCACTACATTCCTAGGTAGTTTATCCATCAATACTCATATAAATCAACTCCAAAATCAATTAAATAGCTAATGCATTTGGATTGGAGTGTTAGAATCTTACCAATATGATTTCTCTTCTTGCTCCAAATGGTAATGCCCTTAACTCTTTCAATTCCAAAGATGGGAAGATGCCCTCTCACTATGTTGTTCTTCTCTTTGATAGGAACAACTTTGCCTCTAATGATCTCTCTCCAAATCTCACTGAAAATGGCTGATTTTAGAGAGGGAAAGTTAGGTTTTTGGGGTTGAGATTGTAAGGTTAAGTGTTTTTTCGAGATTTCCAGATTTTCAGCTCTCCTTATATAGAAATAGCTTGAGGAGATCGATCTGGTCCAAGAGGAGATCGATCTGGTCCCATAAAATCCCTCTTTTTCACGGTATTTTTAAGCCTGAGATCGATCTGTCGAAGCAATGAGATCGATCTGTTGAAGCATGTGATCGATCTGTCAAAGCATGAGATCGATCTGGTCCCAAACAGAGAGCTAAGGAGATCGATCTGGGTGCTTGAGGATCGATCTTTTCACTACAGAATGCTTGGAAGATCGATCTGGCTCCATTGGAGATCGATCTGCTCTATTCTTTCGCCCAAATAAGAGCATTCTGGCTCTTCCAGATCGATCTCTCATCCTATGAGATCGATCTGGACCTCATGTTTTCCAGATTTCCTGCAGTTTCATTGCTGCAACTCATACCAACACCTCCTTAATCTATTGCCATGGCCATTTTCTCATCCATCCACCTTTATAACTTGAAAATGGCATCCATTCATACCTTATGCACATCGAAACTTGTGTGCATTCATTGTATGTTTAAAGGTATGCTACATAAAACCAAATGGAAGCATAATTCCATTCCATTTTACCACACTACTCATCTTGAGTCTCAATCACATCCATCACTTGCTAGAACTCATTTCTTCGTATTCATACTCAATGAAACTTGTATGTACGTTACAATTTGTATTACACATACATACATTGAATCCATGGACTTACATCAATCATACTTTACATTACAAGTCCATTCATATTATTTGATCCAATTACACACATTACCATTATACATATACGGGGTCTTACACCTATTTATAGATTTAGCTTGATGAGATCGATCTGCCTTAGGTGGAGATTGATTTGGTCCTCTTAAAATCTCTTTTTTTTTCACCGTATTTGAAGGTAGGATATCGATCTGTTGAAGATTGGAGATCGATCTGTTGAAGATTAGAGATCGATCTGTCTCTGTAAGACCCCGTATATGTATAATGGTATATATGTACATAGAAATGTAAATAGAGTTGTACTATGAATTCATAAGTGAAGTATATGTGATGTAAGTCCATAAGTTAATGTACACACTTGTAATAAGAGTTGTGATTGTACATACAATTTACATTATGTATGAATGTAAGGAAATGGACTTAAACATGTGGAGAATATGAATAGAATGGATTATGAGTGATGTGGTAAATGGAATGAAGATTTGCATGAGTATGCACTTCCATTTGTTTATACTAAGTACCATTGGTCATACAAAGATTCTACACAAGTTTTAATGTGTATGAAGAGAGGATGGATGCCATTTTCAAGTCTCAAAGATTTGATGAGAAAAGGATCATGGTAGCAAATTAAGGATGTTTGGTTAGTGTTGCTGCAGAAGAACTGCAGAAAATCTGGAAATTGAGAAGGGCAGATCGATCTCATGGGATGAGAGATCGATCTGGAAGAGCCAGAATGCTCTTATTTGGGCAAAGGAATAGAGCACATCGATCTCCAATGGAGCCAGATCGATCTCCTAAGCATTCTGTAGTGACAAGATCAATCCCCAAGCACCCAGATCGATCTCCTTAGCTCTCTGTTTGGGAGCAGATCGATCTCATGTTTCGACAGATCGATCTCATGCTTAAAATGTCATGAAAAAGAGGGATTTAAGGGGACCAGATTGATCTACTCTTGGACCAGATCGATCTCCTCAAGCTATTTCTATATAAGGAGTGCTGAAAATTAGAAAATTTCAAGAAAAACACAAACGTTCCACTTTCAACCCAAAAACCTAACTTTCTCTCTCTAAAATCAGCCATTTTCAGTGAGGTTTGAAGAGAGACCATTAGAGGCAAAGTTATTCATATCAAAGAGAAGAACAACATAGTTGGAAGGTATTTTCCCATTGTTGTATTGAAGGAGTTAAGGGCATTGCCATTTGGAGCAAGAAGAGAAATCAAATTGGGTAAGATTCTAACACTCCAACTATGGTAAATTGTTTATATAATTGATTTTGGAGTTGTTTGGCATGAGTATGGATGGTTAGAAACTATCTAAATACATTGGAATGATTATGACCTAGAAATGGTCTAGAGTGAGAAAGTGAAATTTATGGAGATTAATGATGAATGAGATATGTAGAAGTTATTAATAGTGTTGTGGTATGATTTTAAGATGTGGTTAGTGGATAAATTGTGAGATTTACCTAAAAGAGGTAAAATGCGAATTAAGGCATTTGTAAAATGCATAAGTGAATAATATTGACTAGTGAGGTCAATTATGGGTTAAATACATTAACTCAATTGATTTAATGAATGAATCGCAGCTTCCGAGGATACGCCGAGGCGAGTTGAGCCAAGAGCGTTAGAAGCTAAAAGGAAAGGAGTCACACCAAGTAAATCGAGGTAAGGGAATTGTGTGGACTCTTAGAGATATCTGTGCGTAATTTGGGTGCATTAAATGCTTTGCTAGTATGCATGAGACATTAGGAAATGATGTTGGGTGATTGAAGGGAAAAAGTTGGGTGTTTGATAAAATGTGCATGAAAACAAAAGCATATTTCTTTGAAAATCATGTTTTATTGCTTTTTAGCAAATGATTGGTAGGTTGGCTAACATTGAAATGATTTGCAAAAGAAATGAGTGTGTTTTGGTTTTGTTAACCATACTTTGCAAGTTTTGAGCCACCTACATGATTTCGTGAGTATGAAAGTGTGCAAGAGTATGACTCGCACGAGATTTGACGTGTTTTATACACATGAGTGCAAGAGGCACTAGTTTTCACATGGATTTCATAATTGTTTTGGCATTGTACTTCGAGTTTGTCTCGCACTGGATGCCCACCTTGCATGTTGCCGTGTTTGGAGCTTCGAGTAGACTGGGTGTCACATCGATTAAATAGGCTCACACGTGCATTGTTTTGACATGATTAATTAGCCGTGTTAGGAGCTTCGGGTAGACAAGAGGTTGTACTGATTAAATAGGCTCACACGTGCGTTTGAGATGTGGCGTGATATGATGTGTTGATTAGGTCCACGGAGTACGTTGTACCGTGCATGTAGCATGGGGTACATTGTACCGTGTTGAGTTGTGATGTGCCGTCTTCGGACGAGATCTGCTATAGACCGGCGGGTAGGATTTGACCCACCTCCCGTGTGGAAGCAGATAGTGGTGATATCCCGCACACCTGATCCGTGTAGCCGGTATCACAGGTTATGTACATAGGCCTTGAGGTTATTACCTATTGTTGAACTGCCTATCTCACATGTCTACTGCTATTTGAGAATAAATCCATGTTTGAAAATGATTTGTGGGTCAGGAAAGTCCGAGGGATGGGCCAAGACCTGACCAGTGATGAATTGATTTGTTAATGGTTTTTAAAGTGCACGGATGCATGATGTTTAATGCCATGCTTTATTGTGAAAATGCATGATGGGTAATGCCATGCTTTTATTGTGAATTATGCATGATGATTTATACCATGCTTTGAGTTGAAATGTGCACTTGATTTTAATAGCATTAATGCTTTACATACCATTAACACAATCATACACTCATGATTTGAGATAAATAATGAATGAAATGCTTTTGAGCATGGCATCACGATCACGTAGATAGTGCAGTATCTACCTGTTCGCATGATTGCCTTACTGAGCGTGTGGTTTGCTCACCCCCTTATTTTCCCCCTCTCTACAGAGATTTGAGTATAGATTGAGCGTGACTGGAGGCGTTTCCCTTTTGGTAATCCGCTGCATCCCATCACTAAAGGTATACACACTTGGATTATTTTGTATCTAAACTAGACATAGCACAGTAGCATTTTGTATGTAACTACTGGGGATGTAAAACAATGTAAATATATGTAACAACTCTGATATATATATATATATATATATATATATATATACATTTATACAAGTGCTTACTCATAAATAATGTTTCAAATTGAATTGGTATGGTGGAGTGAGTTAGACGTCAACACACAACCCAACTGTTAAGAGTGTCGTTGTTCACGATCGAGGAAGGATGATTAAATATTGATGCATGAAAATGCGAAAAATTTGTACGTATTTTGGTAAGTTGAGGGTCGTGACAGTCTCAGGCAGTAGCTCCAAGAGATTGATCTGGTCTTAGTGGAGATCGATCTTGCTTCAACCCGAGAGCTAAGGAAATCGATCTGGCTCTATTGGAGATCGATCTGCACTATTCCTATTGCTCGAATAAGTAAAATTTGGCTCTTCCAGATCGATCTCTCGTCTTATGAGATCGATTTGGCCTTCATATTTCCAGATTTTACAATAGTTTTCTGTAGGTACTTACACCAAAACAACTTTGATTTGTTACCATAGTCATTTTCTCATCCAATCATCTTTGAGACTTGAAAATGATATCCATTCATACTTTATACCTATTAAAACTTGTGTGAAATCTTTATATATCCAAAGGTACATGATATAAACCAAATGGAAGTGCACATCTTATGCAAATCTTCCTTCCATTTACCATACTACTCACTATCCATTATCCTCACATTCTTCACATGTTTAAGTCCATTTCCTCATATTCATACATAATGTAACTTGTACGTACAATCACAACTCTTATTACATGTGTGTACATTAAACTTATGGACTTACATTACATATACTTCACATTATAAGTATATCACCATACTTATGAATTCATTTACATATATATACAAGGTTAAACCTAGACAGGGTCTCACATTCTCCCCCACTTAGAAAATTTAGTCCTCCAAATTGGAACCAATCATTCTGTAAACAACTCGGGATACTTCTCCCGCATCAAACTCTCCAATTCTCATGTGGCCTCTTCCATCGTGTGATGTTGCCAAAGAACCTTCACCAAGGGAATTGTCTTTGTCCTCAACACTTTCTCTTTTCTGTCCAATATCTGAACTGGCCTCTCAATATACATCACGTCTTCATTGAGCTCCAAAAGTTCATACCTTATTCCATGTGCCGGGTCCGGGTGGTACTTCCGTAACATGGATACGTGGAAGACGTTAGGCACACTTGGCAACTCTAGTGGCAGTGCTAACCTATAAGCCTTATCTCCCACCTTATCAAGTATCTCAAATGGCCCTGTATATCAAGGGCTCAACTTTCCCTTCTTTTCGAATCTCATAATTCCTTTCGATGGAGAAACCTTCAAAAACACTGACTCACCCACGTTAAACTCTAGTGGTCCCCGTCTCCTATCAGCGTAACTCTTTTATCTACTCTGAGCTGTCCGTAGCCTTTCACAAATCAACTGGACATCCTCAGAGGCTTGTCTAACCAAGTCTGGAGCAAAGATCTGTTTGTCACCAACCTCTTCACATCCAATAGGGGAACGACATCTACACCCATACAATGCCTCATATGGTGCCATCCCGATACTCGCATGAAAACTATTATTATAGGCGAACTCTACGAGTGGTAAATGGTCATCCCAAGAGCCTCCAAAATCTAATGCACATGCTCTCAACATATCCTCTAGGGTCTGTATAGTCCTCTCTGACTGACCATCTGTTTGAGGATGAAATACGGTGCTAAAACTCACCTAGGTCCCCATCGCTTCTTAAAAAACGTTCCCAGAAGTGAGAAGTGAAGCAGGCATCCCTATCAGAAACGACGCTCACTAGAATTCCATGTAGCCTCACTATCTCGCGCACATATAAGTTCGCTAACTAGCTCAGAGTATCGGTAGCTCTCATAGCTAGAAAATAGGCTGATTTCGTCAACCGATCCACAATTACCCATATGGCATCATGACCTCTACGGGTTCTCGGCAATCCCATCACAAAATCCATGGTGACATGCTCCCACTTCCAAGTCGATATCGGTAGAAGTTACAATAATTCTATAGGCTTCTGATGTTCTACTTTCACCTGCTGACAAACGAGACAATTAGCAACATATTCAGCAATGTGCTTTTTCATCCCAGACCACCAATAAACCTTTCGAATGTTCTGATACATCTTTGTACTTCCTGGATGTATCGTATACTTTAATGAGTAAGCTTCTGTCAAAATTAATCTTCTGATCTCCACATTATCAGGAACACATATCCTACCTCTGAACCTCAACAACCCATCTGAACTCAACTCAAAGTTCGTCTCTGTGCCCTTTTGTATCTGTCCGACAATATTAATGCACTACTGATCAACTCGATGAGCCTACCGGATTTGATCTACCAGATCTGGTTCCAACTGCAGGCTAGCTATCATAAATCCACCATCAGCGTCAGGCGAGGTCATATCTAAACTGAGGTTCATGAACTGTTCCAACAGCTCATGTTCCCTGACCATCATGAATGACACCAACCCGTGATGCTTCCTACTCAATGCATCAACAACTACATTTGCTTTACTTGGGTGGTACAGGATCTCACAATCATAATCCTTTAACAACTCGAGCCATCTCCTCTATCTCATGTTCAATTCTTTCTACGAGAACAGGTACTTAAGGCTCTTATGATCGGTGTAAACTTGAAATCTCTCACCATAGAGGTAGTGGCACCATATTTTCAATGCAAACACTACGATCGCCAACTCCAAATCATGGGTTGGGTAGTTTTTTTCATGATCCTTTAACTGTCTTGATCCATATGCAACTACCTTCCCATCCTAGATCAATACACAACTCAGTCCTTGGTGTGAAGCATCCGTATACACCGAAAAACCTCCTGACCTAGTAGGAATGGTGAGTATCGGAGCTGTAGTTAACCTCCTCTTCAACTCCTCAAAACTTTTCTCACACTTATCGTCCCACACAAATTCAATATTCTTTCTCGTGATACATGTCAAAGGAGCAGCTAACCTTGAGAATCCCTCTACAAACCTTCGATAATATCCAGCTAAACCTAGGAAACGTTTGATCTCTGTCATTGTCTGAGGTCTCTGCCACTGAACCACAGCTTCAATCTTAGATGGATCCACTGGCACTCCATCTTTTAATACTATATGACCCATAAAAGAGATCTGTTCCAACCAAAAGTTGCAATTACTGAGTTTAGCATACAGTTTCTTCTCTCGGAGGGTCTGCAGCACTATCCTTAGGTGTCGTTCATACTCCTCTCTAGACCTAGAGTACACCAGTATATCATCAATAAACACGATTAAAAATCGATCCAAATACTGGTGGGATACCTCATTCATCAACGACATAAAATTTACGGGAGCATTCACCAATCCGAATGGCATAACCATAAACTCATAATGTCCATACCGGGTGCGAAAAGCTGTCTTGGGTACATCTCCACTCCGTATCTTCAACTGATGGTACCCAAATCTCAGATCTATCTTGGAAAAGACCCGCGCTTCCTTAAGCTGATCCAACAAGTCATCGATGCGTGGAAGGGGATACTTTTTCTTGATGGTGGCCTTATTCCATAACTGGTAATCTATACACAGTCGGAGGCTTTCATCTTTCTTCCTTACAAACAGAATCGGTACTCCACAAGGTGAGACGCTTGGCTTGATGAACTCCTTCTCCAGCAACTCTTGCAACTGCTTCCTTAATTCTTCCAACTCAACTTGAGTCATTCTGTATGGTGGCTTGGAAATTGGCTCTGTACCAAGTGCCAAATCTATACCAAATTCCATCTTCCTATCTGGAGGTAACCCAGGTAATTCATCCAAAAAAACATCTGAAAATTCCCTGACCACTGGGATGTCCATCAATTTCGGACGTACCTTATCCGTCTCAATCACATAAGCAATGTATCCTTCGCATTATTCTTTCCACCATTAGTAATCATAATTCATCACATCAACATATATAATTTGTAAGTTAGATTCATCTCTAAATTATCATGTAACTAGATTATACTCTTCTCAATTGCAATAACATATTCTTTCATTTCATTTCACCAAATTTACCATAAAGTTGTCTATCTTTGGAAACATTAAAATTTTTGTATGACAATCCATAACAACATGATTGGCAGCCAACCAATCCATTCATAGGATCACATCAAAATCACTCATATTTAATAAAATTAAATCGGTTGCAATTTCTTTACCTCATATCCTCATCTTACAATCTCTATATACATGCTTAGTCAACTGACTATCATTCATAGGGTAGCCTATACAAGGTTAAACCTATACGGGGTCTCACAGACTATGCTTATACCCCTGGTGGAGGTGATGGGGATACTAGTGTGTATAAAAGATATTTAATTAATAGACATAAGATTGATCCAGATGAGGAAGAAGAAGACAAAATTTGGCATGGTAAACAAATAATTTCAAATTAATTTACATGAAAGTGGAAAAAAATTATTTTTGACAATGAAAAAGCTAAACGTGGTTTAATTAGATATGTAATTAGAATTGAATAACACTTCACAATATGTGAAAAAGTTGGATATATAGAATTTATTTCTCAATGTTTGCAACCTACATATAAATCTGTTTCTAGACAGATATTAAAAAATGATTGCATGAACATGTTTCATAAATATAGGGAAGCTTTAAGGCATAACCTTAATAATATATAATGTAGGGTTAATTTAACTTGTGATATTTGTACTACTGTAACTGGTTTAAGTTATCTTGTTATAAACTGTCTTGAATAGATGAAGAATAGTGCATGCAAAAATGCATTTTATCTTTAGATTTATTAGATCAATCACATACTGCATATGCTATTACTCATTATATTACTAATGTGTGTAAAATGTATGAGATTGAATATAAAGTTTTTTCTATTACTTTAGATAATACTTCTGGTAATACTGCAACTATTCTCCTATTAATTAAAAGTTTAAACTTAATTATGCATGGTGTATTTTTTCATGTTAGATACGCATGTCATATTATAAATTTGTGTGTGCAAAATAGTTTTAATGTTAATGGCATAATTGCAATGGAAAAAAAATTAAGACTTTACAAAAGTGGATCCGTGCCCAACTCACAAACGTGAATGGAGGTGAATTTGTGAAGTAAATAACATAAAAGCTAAAGTGTTTATACTTCTCGTGGAAATAAGATGAAACTCTCTCCATTGTTTACTTACTTCTGTTTTACCTTATAAATATATTGTTACTTCTTTTTATAACAATTTTGTAAATGATGAATTTTTACAAATTTCTAATTATGATTAAAATTTTATTAAAAATTGTGTTGATTTATCATCTACTTTTAAAGAAGCAAACGAACGATTTTTAGTTCAATATTATCTAGCTATACCTTTTTTGTTTCTATAATTTTTTTAATTTTTGATTAATTTTAAAAATTTAGGAATGATGAAACTTTATATTCTTTTGTTTTCGATATGGAGCAAAATTTTAAAAAATATTTAGAAGTAATTCCTCCTATTCATTGTACTATGACTTTATTAGATCCTAGTTAAGGTGAGGATAATATAAAAATATTTTTTGATTGTTAAAAAGATTTTCTTGATCTTGATTATATTGAGGACTAAAAGTCTTCACTTCACATATATTTTTCGAGATTTGTTTAGTTTTTATAAAGGTGAGAGGGAGTAGCACAATCAATGAGAAGAATCGAAAGAAGAAACCTAAAGTGGTAGTGATAGTAGCTGTCGATGTGACAGCTCGAAAGCGTGAAAAATATGGCTAATTTAAATTTTTTTCTTAAATTAAACTTCCTACTCGAGTTGCATTCCTGTACAGTGTCTGTTTATCTCTTATCTATTCGTTATTAAATTGCTTATACTTAATTACACTCATGCCGTTCCTAACGAAAATTCGGCGGCATCTTCCCATATATTTATCACTATCCTCTTGCAAATTCAAGAAGCAGTTCTATATCTATAATCCAGTTGATTTTATCTCAATTTCATCAACCAATATCCTAAGGATCTCTCGACATCCACATTTACTTAACCAAATAACATGGTATTAAAATAAACCCACTTTTCTAATTTATATACATATATCATCCTGATTACTTCTCAACGTTACTTAAATATAAGTGTCTGCATTACATAATTGTCTGGATACAAAATGAATTGAATTATACCTCACGCGTGTACAAGCTATAGCCTGGGGAGAGTCTCGTCTACCAGCCTATGTCATGTACGCATCAGGTACTTACTCTCACTGTAAACAATCTGTGAGGGAGGAAATGAAAGGGGGTGAGCTTTTAACTAGCTTAGTAAGGAGTACATATGAGATTTAGAAATCATCATCAAAGCATAAGTGTAATAATGACATAATTTCACATAATTGTAAACATGCAATTGAAAACACAATTCATCAAAGCATCATTATCTCAATTTCACAACACGTCATTTCTCAAAACAATTATGGAGACTAGGTATAATACAAGTGTCATGAAAGCAATCATCACATCACATCACATCATCCTCAACGAGGGCATCCTCAAACGAGGGAATCATATCACGTTACCGAAGAGAAGACATCTCACACTACCAAAGTGGAGGCATCTCACGTTACCAAAGGGGAGGCATCTTACGTTACCAAAACGGAGGCATCTCATACTACCAAAGTGGAGGCATCTCATGTTATCAAAACAGAGGCATCTTATGCTACCAAAGCGGAGGAATCGATGTGCAGATATCATGATGAGCCCTTAGTCTAAAAAACATGCCATTATTATGATGAAAATAGTTTTGCCTGCACGTAGGGCTCATAATAGTTTTTCTTGTAAATCTCGTTTAAACATAAAAATATATTTGTTCACAAAACATTTAAATCCTAAAATCGAGCTCAAACCGGCAAAACATGCACTCAAGTAATAAATCTCAAGTTAAACACTTTTTCTTAAGAAATATGCTCGTTTATAAAATTATTTTATGCTACCAAAGCATTTTTATCGGTAAAGATCACAATGCAAAAAACGGTTGCATCCCTTACCTCTTGCACCTTAGGCGGTGAAATATACTCGGGTTTCGAACTAACCTCGATTCACCTGTCAGATTCTTGAGCTGCTCAAAATAACGTCAAACCATTAACAAATACTTATTATACCTTTATTTCACACTTCAATTCATTCATACATTTTCATAAACACCTTATGTGTACATTTCATAACTTCATCCAATTCCATTAACTAGTTTCACAAAACCATCTCATGATCATGCATATAACATTACTAACACATTAGTATAACCCATTTATCATTTACTCAACCATATCTCATTTTTCTCACACTAAACCCATTTTTAGGTCATGATTGATTCATCATATTCTAGGTAGTTTCAACCAACAATACATACACCAATCAACTCCTAACAACATCTAGATAAACATACCTAGAGTTGGTGTATTGGAAACTCACATAGCTTGACTTTTCTCGTGTCCAAAATTGGAAGGCCTTTTTGCTCCTTCAATCCAGCAAGTTAAATGTTGATTCCAAACTATGTTGTTCTCCTCTTCACAATGAACAACTTTGCTCAAATAGCTTTTTCTCAAATTTTTTTGGAAAGGGTAGTATTTTAGAGTGAGAAAGCTTGCTCTTTTGGGTACAAATGGAGGGATGTTTTGATCTTCTGAAGAAGAAGGCTTTGCCGTCGGGTTTTTATAGAATAGGTGTGGTGAGATCGATCTCCTAGGGTAGGAGATCGATCTTCTCTTGGTTTGAACCATCGAAATATTCAGGTTTTTAAGTGAGAGATCGATATGCTCTTTGGGAAGAGATCGATCTTTGCTAGGCTGAAACAACTGGAGATCGATTTACTCATAGGGAGAGATCGATCTGCTCTTGGCTGAATCAAATGGAGATCGATCTGCAATTAGGAAGGGATCAATCCTTTCAAGACAGAGTCCAACTGAGATCGATCTACTTCAACAAGAGATCGATCTGCTTTGAATAAGGGATCAATCTGACCTTCATTGGGAGCATTCCTGCTGTAATTGTTCCCAGATTTCCAAAGGTAAACTCATATTTCATAACTTTGATACTCATTTTGCATTCTAATCCCACTTAGAGCATGGAAAGGTTCATTTCTTATGATTCACATACAATGTGACTTGTGTGTACTGCTTGGAATTGTAAAAGGGTACTTAAAATTCATGTTTGAGTCCTTATATCCAGTATGAAAGGTTTTAATTCTATTTGTTTAGTCTGTGGCCACTCAGCCCTTATTTAGTCAGTACATGCATTCATGATTATTCATTCATTCTTTTTGCAATTTCATTCAAGCCAAAGCTCTTCTTATGATTCAATTAACATATAAAAGTGTGTACATCATATGAATCATAAGGAAAACATCACCAAAAGTGGGTCTTACATAATCTCCTTCTTTAAAGAAATTTGGTCCTCCAAATTTAGTCGGGTCCATCAAATAGACGAGGGTACTTCTCTTTCATTAGGTTCTCTAGTTCCTAAGTTGCCTCTTCTATTGAGTGGTGCTTCCAGAGAACCTTTACCAATGGAATTCTCTTTGTCCGAAGTACCATTTTTCTTGTCGGGGATCCGGACAGGTTCTTCTACATAGCTCTTGTCTCCCTGGATGTCTAATGCTTCATACTCGATGACATGAGAGGGATCCAGATTATACTTCCTTAATATGGAGATGTACCTAAGATAGCCTTTCGCACCTGGTATGGTCATTTTAAGTTTATGGTTATGCCATTCGGGTTGACGAATGCTCCCCCGGCTTTTATGTCGTTGATGAATGAGGTGTTTCACAAGTATTTGGATCGGTTCCTTATCGTATTCATCGATGATATTATGGTGTATTCGAGATCTAGAGAGGAGCATAAGCAGCACCTAAGGATAGTGCTACAGACCCTCCGGGAGAAGAAGTTATACGTTAAACTGTAAGACTCATAAATTTATATGTATCCATTATGATTTCAATAATGTACACATAAATTTTGTAATCAATGAATCATAAGAATTGGATAATTTCAAGTTCAAAATGTGAATGAAATACAAATTGAGTATAGAAGCGATTTAATCTAAAGTTTCCCTTTAAATTTTGGGAAAATTGCAGCTAGAAATATTGCAAAGCAAGGGGAGATCGATCTTAGATGCATTTTGAAAGAGGAGATCGATCCTCATTTCAAGCCAGATCGATTTTAACTTGCCTCAGCCAGAAGCAGATCGATCTCTCATTGCCTCGGGTTAGAGCAGATCAATCCCTTCTCAATGGTCAGATTGATCGCAGAAGCTCTCTGCCTGGCCAAAATCGACCCATCCCTTTAAATAGATCGATCCCTTCCAAAAGATAGATCGATCTACTGCTTGCAAACTGAAATGCTGAGAGAGATTTCAAGTAGGGAAGATCGATTCTCACCCAAGGAGATTGATCTCATCAAGGCAAATTCTATATAAAGCCCGACATTTCGAGCATTTATCCCCTAAAACGTGACAACCTTCCATTTTTGAAGCAAAGTAACCTAGTTTCCCTCTCTAAATTCTCATTACCTTCCAAATAGAGTTGAGAGAAGTTCATTTCAGTAAAGTTGCTCCTAGATAGGAGGAGAACGACATAGTTGAAAATGAGAGGTCAAATCATTGGATTAAAGGAGAAAAGAGGATTCTCCCAAATTGGCAAAAAGAGGAAAAAGGGTCAAGCTAGGTAAGATTTCTATACACCATCTTCTAGTATGTTAATCTAGACACTATGATGTGTGATTTGGTGTATATAATGTTGGATGAAATGGTCATTTACATGCTTAAATAACTATGACCTAGAATGGGCTCAGTGAGAGAAACTTGAAATGGCATAGAGCTAATGATGATTTGAGCATGTAGAGATGTTAATGAGCATGTATAGATGATTCTAAGATGACATTATGAAATCCATAAATTGGATTAGATGAGAATTGATAATGGGTATATTAAGTGTTTGATGAAATGCCATAGAGAAAGAGAATGATGAACTAGAGGCATTGTGAGCTTAATGCCAGTTCAATATGAATTAATAGACTCAAGGAGTCTAAGAAATGGACTTAAGAAGGATTAAAGTCCCATAAGTTGTAATGAGGCCATATTGATGAAATGAGTCAATGCATCGATTTGAAAGCCGTGTAAATGAGAATCGGGTATATTGAAATAATACTGATGCAAGTAGTAAATGCTTGCAGCTCTTGGAGATAAAGCCGGAGCTAATAAGATCGGATCACGAGCATTGGGAATCGAAGAAGGCGATTCAAGTGTGATTCGAGGTAAGGGACTTATGCGAGCTATTAGAGATAGCTATACGTATGTTTTCTTACCTGCTGTGTGCAAATATATGCGGTAAGTAATATAGATATTGATATATCTAGGTGAAAATTACGTAAGAGAAATAGCCTATAAGTAAGAGTTGCATGACTTCCATGTTATTGTTGTGAAAAGAGGTTTTGCAAACGTTTTGAGAAATAGTAATAATAGACGGACCCCCAGTTTAGTAAATTGCATGAAAAGCTTTTAACGAGTGATTGAAGGGAGATTGCCCTCTCACTCATACTCAGTGAATAGGGCCATCTATTTCTTTTCTGTGTGAACTTATGCTAGAGTCGAAGTGGCGATAGTAGATTTACCAGCCTTGCTCGCACAACCTTTTAAAAAGGATTTTTGAGAAAAGCAAAAGGGTGTTTGATGCCTTGGGTGATGCTGTGTGTTCCACTCGAGAGCTTGCACTAGATTTTAGGAATCATGCTGGAGCCGAAGAGTACTGCTCAGTGATCTTGCTCTGATTATGCTTGCATGTGACCCCCTCGATTTAAAGTGATGGGACAAAGCCGTGCTCGATGCCTCAGGTATGCTGTGTGTTCTTATGCTGAGTTGCTCGCACGTGGTCTCTTGAGCTTTACTGTGTGATAAGCAAAACCGTGCTCGATACCTCTGGTGATGTTGTGTGTTCCATGCTGAGTTGCTCGCACGTGGTTTATGATGTTTGCTATGTGATGAATAAAACCGTACTGGAGCCATCTTGTATTCCTTAGTGATCTTGCACAGACCTGCTCGCACGTGATTTTGAGACAACAGAAATGAGTGATAAGAATCCATGGGAGCACGATGTACTGTGAGCGTTAGCCATGGGGTACGATGTTCCGTGATATCTTAGTGATTCTGTATGAGTTGAAGGGATGGTTGATCCACCTCCCAACCATAGGGTTCCCACACACCTGATCAGTGTTGTCTGGCATTCGGACTATGGCCATGAGTCTTTTTATCTTCGTGATACGACATTGTGTTACTACTGTGTGAGGTGACAAATGTCTTCCTGCTGTGTGATACAAGGTGATATAAAATCCCATTATACGTCTCATAGTAATTTATTTACATAGAGATTTGTAAGTGTGTTCTGTGTGAACGGATAAATGAAGCTGTGTGGTTTTAAAAATTGAATTGTGTGATCCTGTGTGAATTGATAATGTATATGCATATACCCATCTAGATAATTAATGGTTTCACATAGATGGAAGCTATTTTTAAAGAATGCATATGTTTTATAAGGGAAATAAATGATTATATTTTAGCATGTATATAGTGTAGTTGTCTACCTGCTTCGTATTTTCCTTACTGAGCGTGTTAGCGTGTTAGCTTACCCTCTTATTTCCTCCTCCACAGATACTACGTAGTAGTGATTACTGCAATTACCCCTACTATGGTGTGCTCCAGTTCTCCAACAATATAGAGGTATACATTAATGAGAGAAAAATTTTGTATCCTATAATTTAATACACAGTCTAGTGATCTTTTGTACAAAAGGGATGTATATAATAGAAATTGATGTAAACATTTTCGCACATATTTATAAAAGAACATTTCTATTTCGTTAAATGAATTTAAATTATGAATGGATGAGATGTGGATATGGATGTTGATTCGCAGTCCAACTGTTAGTAGTAAGTTAAGTCACGGGAAGAGGTTTGTGACATAAACTCAATAAGTGTGACTTTTGGATAGAGCAGATCTCTTTTCTGGTTCATATTGTATCGAAGGATGGTGTGTCAGTGGACCCATCCAAGATTGAAGCAGTGGTTCAGTGGCAAAGACCCCAGACAGTCACGGAGATCAGAAGTTTCCTGGGTTTAACTGGGTATTATCGACGGTTTGTAGAGGGATTCTCGAGATTAGCTGCTCCATTGACACGTCTCATGAGGAAGAATGTTGAATTCGTGTGGGATGATAAATGTGAGAAGAGTTTTCAAGAGTTGAAGAAGAGATTAACCACCGCTCCGATTCTTATCATTTATACCAGCTCAAGAGATTTTTTTGTATATACAGATGCTTCGTACCAAAGACTGGGTTGTGTACTGATGCAGGATGGGAAAGTAGTAGCCTATGGATCGAGGCAATTGAAGGATCATGAGAGGAACTACCTGACTCATGATCTAGAGGTGGCGACAGTAGTATTCGCCTTGAAAATATGGCGTCATTATCTATACGGTGAGAAATTTCAAGTATTTACTAACCACAAGAGCCTTAAGTATCTGTTCTTATAAAAGGAATTAAACATGAGGTAGAGAAGATGGCTCGAGCTTCTGAAGGACTATGATTGTGAGATCTTGTATCACCCGGGTGAGGCAAATGTAGTAGCTGATGCACTAAGTAGGAAGCATATCAGGTTGGTATCATACATGATGATCAAGGAACACAAGTTGTTGGAACAGTTCACAAGCCTCAGTTTGGATATGATCCTGCCTGATACTGATAGTGGCTTTATGGTAGCTAGCCTGCGGTTGGAACCGGATGTGGTAGATCGTATTCGGCAAGCTCAGCAGATTTATCAATAGTGCAGTGATATTATCGGGCAGATACAGAGGGGTACAGAGCCTGATTTTGAGTTGAGTTCAGATGGTTTGCTGAGGTTCAGGGATAGGATATGTGTTCCCAATGATTTAGAAATCAGGAGGTTAATTTTATCAGAGGTGCACTTAACGAGGTATACACTGCATCCGGGAAGTAACAAGATGTATTAGAACCTCCGAAGAGTGTATTGGTGGTCAGGAATGAAAAGAGATGTAACTGAATATGTCAGTGTCTTGTCTGTCAGTAAGTGATGGTATAGCATCAGAAGCCTGCAGGGCTATTATAACCTCTACCTATACCGACTTGGAAATTGGAGCATGTCACTATAGACTTCGTGATAGGTTTACCCAGGACTCGTAGGAATCACGATGCGATTTGAGTGATAATGAATAGATTGACGAAGTTGGCACACTTCCTAGCTATGAGAGCCACCGATACTCTGAGTAAACTGGTGGAACTATATGTGTGCGAGATAGAGAGGTTGCATGGTGTTCCAGTGAGCGTTGTTTCTGATAGGGATGCCCGCTTCACTTCTCACTTTTGGGAACACTTTCAGGAAGCGATAGGAACCCAACTGAATTTTAGTACGACGTTCCATCCTTAGACAGATGGTCAGTCAAAGAGGACTATACGGACCCTAAAGGACATGTTGAGAGCGTGTGCATTGGATTTTACAGGCTCTTGGGATGACCATTTACTACTTGCAGAGTTCGCCTATAATAACAGCTATCATTCGAGTATCAAGATGGCACCGTATGAGGCCTTATATGGTCGTAGATGTCGTTCCCTTATTGGATGGGAAAAGGTTGGTGACCGACTGATATTTACTCCTGACTTAGTGAGACAAGCCTCTGAGAATGTTTGGTTGATTCTTGAGAGGTTACGGACAGCTCAGAGTAGACAAAAGAGTTATGCTGACAAGAGACAGAGACCATTAGAGTTTACAGTGGGTGAATCAGTGTTTCTGCGAGTTTCTCCTTCCAAGGATATAACGAGGTTCAGAAAGAAAGGAAAGCTAAGTCCTCATTACATTGGACCCTTTAAGATACTTGATAGAGTGGGAGATAAGGCTTACAGGCTAACGTTGCCACCTGAGCTAGCGAGTGTTCACAATGTCTTCCACATCTCTATGTTACGGAAGTACCACCTGGGTCCGACGTATTTGATAAGATATGAGCAATTGGAGCTTAATGAGAACATGATGTCTGTTGAGAAGCTGGTTCAGATATTGGATGGGAAGGAGAAGGTGTTGAGATCAAAGACGATTCCCATAGTGAAAGTCCTTTGGCAACACCACACTGCAGAAAAAGCTACATGAGAGTTAGAGAGTTTGATGCAAGGGAAGTATCCTCAGTTGTTCAAGGACTAATTTGTTTCCAATTTGGAGGACCAAATTTTTTTTAGTGGGGGAGATTGTGAGACCCCATGTTTGTATGACTTTATTATAAGTTAATGGAATTATAAGACAGATGATTTTTAGATCATATCAATGCAAATGGATTGCAAATGAGATAAATGAGTATTTTGAATGCAAGTAAAGGTTAAATAAGGGCTGAAGTGGCCACAAACTAAATGAATAGAACTTAAAGCATTCAGACTGGAGATAAGGATTTAAAACACGAAATGATAAAGCATGGACTATGAATTTGTCACGACCCTCTGTGACTTAACCAAAACCACTACTAAGTTTTTGCTTTTTACTTACCTTTCTCCTTATCAACAGTTAGGCTGTGATTCGATGCTAATATCCTCGCTTACTATACTATTCATCCATTATCATACATACAAGTCAATATACTATCTACTGACTGTAAGTTCTTTTATAATATAAGTGAACTCATATAAATTCTAATATAAATACATCCCTCATAATTTACATCGTTTACATCACTGTGCTGTTTATATGTTTAGATACAAAACCGTACAGAATTTGTGTATACCTGTCGATCTATAGGAAATGGTAGCGGCCAACAGGAACACTATCCCTCACTCGTATTGGCTCTACTACAAATGCTCTGTAGAGAGGTGTAAAAAAAAAGGGTGAGCTCACAGCTCAGTAAGGAAATCAAGCAAGCAAGTAGACATCTACACTATCTACTCAAAATAATGCTATGCCTCAAAAATATTATTTCCTTAGCTCACTTTAAAAGCATGTATTTAAAATATATACATATACTTGTACAGATTAAATTCCATGTACAGAAATAATGCTTAGTTCTCAAATGTCGGCATCTCTTGCAAAACAATGCATCTTTATAATTTTATAATGCCTTTAGATAAATCATGTCATTTATATTCAAATCACAATAAATATGGCATTTCAATCATTCACAACAAAAAAATCGGATTCTGACCCATCCCTCATGTCTATCTGTGTGATAAAATCAATCAAGTGATATATCATGTGAGACTCTGTGGTTAAATGTAATAATATCCTGGACTATGGTCATATCCTATAATGGTGATCCCAGGCTACACATGCCTCGGTGTGCGGGGAAATCACTACTGCAACGGGAAGGGGGGTCAGTCTATCATAACTACCAGCTATCAACTCCTTAACTCCTTAACTCCTCATACACATCACAACAACACATGGTACAACGTACTCCGTGACATACACACGGTACAATGTACACCTGTGGACCCTATCTCAATGGATAATCAATACCACGTCTCTAAATCCACTTGCGAACATCTCAACAGTGTGACACTCAGCCTACACGAGGAAATCAGCATGGTTTTTCAACATGTCTTATATATCACATAAAACTACAATGCGCGCCTTTGAGCGTGACTCTTAGTCGACACTCCGCTCAAACACTATTTCACACATCACAAACTCAAACTCTTGTGCGAGTAAACCTCCAGCACTAGGTCATGCATAGTTCATGTTTCAAATCAAGTACGAGCAATTGCTCCAGTACCATGCTATGCACAAAACATATAAAACTGAGTACGAGCAATAACTCCAGCACTCTATCATGCATATATAAGACTGAGTACGAGCAATAACTCCAGCACTCTATCATGCATGTCATGGAAATCTAGTACGAATCATACATCAGCACTAATAAATGTGGAAAATATATGAAATCAAGTGCGAGCTGTGCTCTAGCACGATTTATTCTCACATAATTCGATAGATGGCTCTTTAAAAAGGGATGATTTTCAAAACATCAAAATCAGCACTATAAATTGTGCTATTTCTCATAAACCATGAAAACATTAGTCCATCTATCTACTCTTCTGCTAAACAGCGGTAAAAACACTCATAATTGTGGTTTCCATGTTTTTTACAACTTTTCTTAAAAGTTGACTTTTTTCCTAACTAAGGGCAAAATCGTAATTTGCCACTATTGTCACTATAATTATTATTCACTTTTTCTGACCCTCAGAGTTTTTAAGTGAAAGCAAAAGCAGACGAAAATACGTGCAGGTATCTCTAACTACTCACAAAAGTTCGTTACCTGAAATCACTCGAGAAATTTTTTTTTCTCAACGCTGCTCGATCCAGCAATCCGATTAGCTCCTCCAACAATCTATGGAGCTGTATATAACCATTCATCAGGTTAATTTTACTTTTCTTACTGTATTTCACATTTAATACAGTCTATTTCACTTAATGGGCTTTTAATAACCTTAATGGGCCTAACTCTGCCATAAGCCCATTTCTATTTTACTATTCATTTTCGTTGGGCCTATTGGGCTTGTGAGGCCCACCAACTCTTATTAGGCTTGTCCGAGACCCATTACATCACATTGAGCTGAAACCAATTGGGCTTGGCCCATTAGACCTCTCGGCCACATGCCATGGCCGAGACCACGCATGCCTAGCCATGCCGAGCACCCCACACCGTCGGCCATTTCACTAGCCATTCACTTAGGCATTTTCACAAACACTTGGTTGGCAATGTTCTTAAGCTTAACTTAGTTCATTTAGGTATTTTATCAAACACCTTGATTGCCAACTTAATTCATCCACCAATTGATCAAATTGATTAATTCTAACTATACCATAATCATAAACACATGTATATTAACTCATTCATGCCTTAAAATCATATGGGCATTCATCAATTTATCACAACCCACTCTCGGCCAATCCATGTTCATAGTGATTTCATGTTTTTCAATGCTTAAAACATATACCAATCAACTTAGAATAATTCATACATTAACATATATGAATTTGAAAGCTTGAAATTATACCTAGCTTGTACTTTCACACTTGGCCAAAACTTTGAAGCCTCTCGGTTTGCTCACTTTGGCTCCTTGATAGCGAATTCTAACATATGTTAATTCTCTCTCAATTTGGAACAACTTTCATGAAGAATGCAAGTTCCAAATATACCTTTTTCCTAATGATTTCTATAGAGAGAGAAAACTTGAATATGCGTATTTTAATGGTTTCTTCTCCTAGCCGAATTCTTAAGGAAGAAGATGTAGTTGTGTTGGTTGATTTATAAGTCCATTACTTAGTCATTAAGCCTTACTTTTCATCTAACAAAATTCAATTTGAATTGGTTTAGGTAATGGTTACCAATTTGGCTATGATTACCTTTTACTAATAGGCTTGATTTTTACCAATTTGGGCCTATCGGTTTGGGCCTTTCTAATGGGCTTTCAGGCTGAAATTTTTACTACACATCAGACCTTCAATTTTCTAAATATTTGTCACCCCAATTGGTCCAAAAATTTGGTATAAGTGACCTAAGAAATTCGATCTACACTTATTATACCTTAATATGCTTTAAAATTTCCACTTTGGCCCATTACGTTTTTTCCATTAAATTTAATCCAGAATTCATCCAAATAAATTTTTCCTACTTCCAGGGATGATTATCTTGTATTCTAATCAAAAATATTTTTCCCCAAATATTTTTCCATAAGTTAATTTTTAACCATGGTTAGTCAACTTAGTAAAAGTCCATTTTTCTTAACTAAGTTGACTTTTCTTGACCACGTTTTACTTTTTTTCAAAAATCCAAAAGTGTCGTATCTTATGGTTTACATCCTCGTCTTTACGTTTTGGCCATTTTCGTTAGGTAAATATACCTTAAATACCTTAAACCGCTAAAATGGTTCGTTTTGTCCTTTTTTTTTTTACTTTTACTCTTGTTCTCTATGTTCGGGACTAAATCAAATCGACTTTCCTTCATAAGCTCTCTATATTTTCTCATTTTAAGTTCTTCTCTTTAGTTAGAATGATTCAGATTCACTCGGTTTAGCCATGTGGCTCTTATAGCCCTTTTGCGACTTTTATGTAGCTTATAAGTGTTAAAGCATTTCACTAACACTTAAATCAAGCAAATACACTTCTTATGATTCAAATAACTAAATACAATGTTTGTACATGTATAAATCATAAGCAACAAGCTACATAAAAATACGGGTCTTACAGAATTCTATGTATCCTTTCTTATTTCAAGCAGTACACACAAGTTCCATAACATGAAAATAATAAGGAATGAACCTATCCATGCTCAAAGTGTGAATAGATTTCAAAATGACTAGTGACGTAACCGAACACAAATTTTTTCCTTGAAAAAATAGAAAATTTACAGCAGGAAGCCTGCAGATAAAGGCCAGATCGATCTCCTATTCAAAGCAGATCGATCTCTTGTTCAAGCAGAACAATTCAAAGTTGATACTGCCAAGAGCAAATCGATCTCCCCAATGAGTTGATCGATCTGCATTTGCTTCTACCTAGCAGAGATCGATCCCTTCCTAAGTGTAGATCAATCTCCATTTGAACCTGTCAAGAGCAGATCGATCTCTCCCCATGAGCAGATCAATCTCCACAAGCTTCTGCTAAGAAATGATCGATCTCTTCCCTAAAGAGCAGATCGATCCCACCTTTCATGCCTGAACATCTCGATAGTTTAAAAACCAAAGGCAGATCGATCTTCACCCTAGTAGATCAATCTCATCACTCTCATCCTATAAAAACCCGACAACCAAACCTCATTCTTAAGCAAACCAAACCTTTCCCATCCATTTTTACCCAAAAAGTAATCTTTCTCTCTCTAGAATACACCCCCTTCCAAGAAGATTTGAGAAAAAGCTATTAGAGCAAAGTTGTTCATTGTGAGGAGGAAAACAACATACCTTGGAGCCAACATTCAACTTGTTGGATTGAAAGAGCAAATGAGTCTTCCAAATTTAGACAAGAGGAAAGTCAAGCTAGGTGAGTTTCCAATACACCAACTCTAAGTATATTTATCTAGATGTTGTTGTGAATATATTGGTGTATAAATTGTTGGTAGAAACTACCTAAAATGTGATGAATCTAGCATGACCTATAATGGGTTTAGTGTGAAAAAATGAGATATGGTGGATTCAATGTTGAAATGGATTATGCCAAGGTGTTGGTAAGGTGATATGCATGATTTTGAGATGATTGGGTGAAATCACATTATGAGATTAGTCAAGTGATAAAATGTGCATATATGATGTTGTAGAAATGCATGAATGAATAGGAAATTATGGATAAAACATCTATGCCAAGTGTTTGATAAACTACTAAGTGAGTTGCTAGTTAAATTGACTAGGAATGGCATAATGATGGCCAAATGTGATAATGAGCCAAACGTGATGAAATAGGCTCGATAAGATATACTGACTAGTTGAAGTCAGAACATGAGTTATAGGTATTGACTCATATGATTGATGAATGTTGCAGCTTCCGAGGACACGTCCAGAGCAAATTGAACCCAATCGCGAGAAGCGAGAAAGGAAGAAGGAGTTGCTTCCAAGTGAATTGAGGTGTGAGATCTGAGAGTTTTGTACATATCTAAGTTATGTAATGAGAACATGAAGTGTAATTGAATTGAACTAAATGTGATGTACCCCTATATTGAGATGGTATGGAATGAGATCTTCAAGTGATGAATGAGTTATGAATGAGAATTTAATCAATAGAGTAAATTATGGCCATTATATGTGGAGATTTTATGTTACGGTGTGAAACTATGAGGCCAGATCGATCTCAGAGAAGAGAGGATCGATCTGGTAGGCCAAAATGACAAGGAAGAAGGAAATTAAGTGAGCAGATTGATCTCCGATGGAAGAGGATCGATCTCTTTATGATTATGTAATGAAGAGATCGATCTCATGAAGAAGAAATCGATCTCATGAAGCATTCTATAAGGAGAAGATCAATCTCCTCAAGGAGCAAATCGATCTCATGAAGCATTCTGTAAACTAGAGATCGATCTCATAATTAGAGCAGATTGATCTCATAAAGCCATTAAGAGATCAATCTCACCCCACGATAGATCGATCTCCTAGGCATAAAATTACCCCAAAACATTCTCAAATTCAAATGCAGATCGATCTCATCAAGGACCAGATCGATCTTCTACCCTCCGTCTATAAAAAGACCCCAGTGTTTTCCTGTATTTCATCTTTTCTCTCTCTTCCAAACCTCCATTTTAGCCGAGCCCTAGCTTTCTCTCTCTTCTAAAGTCCCAATTTTCATCCAAATCGAAGGTTGTAGCAAGAAGGAAAGTTGTTCCTCATCCAAAGGAGAACAACATACTTGAAAATTGAAAGACGAATTGAATCGAGGTAAGAGTTGAGCACTCCACAAGTTTGGGTAAATTCTAAACTTTGATCTTGGATTTTAAACTGATTTTTGGTGATTATGGTTGTATACATTATGATTAAATAGCTAGGAAATGGTTAAGGAATGATGAAACTATGATTTTGTTGGAGTAAAGATGACGTTAGGCAATTTGTGGTAATTTTGAGAATTATGGCTATAAATTGGAATTGAGATAATGAGGTGAATTTAGCATGGAATATGGTGTGAGAAATGTAGAATTCTGAGATGTAGTGGATGAGAATGTGAATTGTGATAGAGTTGTGAGAATTGAGTTATTTGAGGTGTT
The DNA here is from genome assembly GCA_033439115.1 of Firmiana major. NCBI lineage: Eukaryota > Viridiplantae > Streptophyta > Magnoliopsida > Malvales > Malvaceae > Firmiana > Firmiana major. The sequence goes on from CM065899.1 coordinate 63,228,450, forward strand.
AATGAGAATATGAGCAAATGTGTGCTCAATAATGCGATTGAGTTGGGTTATTGATGTTTTTACATTGTTTGGACAGCTCGGGAGTTCCAGAGTTGTAAAACCCGAATTAAATCGTAATTTCTTATGAAGGATTGAAATGGCAACAAATTAAACGAATGAGATTCGGACTGGAGATGAGGATTTAAAACACGAAATGAGTGAGTGTTCGTGAAGGGAAGTTGGACTGATTTGGTCCCGAACGTATAGAAGGGTAAAACGGTCAAAAGACCAAAATTCGGTATAAATTCCATAAGAAAATTTCATTAAAAATATGGATTTGAGAAATCTTGATCAATAACGATGAAATAATTAAATTTCGAGTCCAATTGATCAAAATATGAATTAACTGGAATTAATCCAAATTTTCACTCGGGACAATATCCCGAAAATACGGAGAAAATACATCGAAAAAGGGTTAAAATATAATAAATAAATTAAATTAATTAATTTAAATAAAATATGATTTTTTAGATATTTTTGGGATTTTTAGAATATAATAATGAATAAAATAATAATAAAATAAATTATAAATAAATAAGTAAAAAAAATATGAAAACTGAAACTGGAAAAATGCGAAGGCCAAACACGAGGAAGGCGACCCTATGAATTCTTCACAAACGAGCTACCACTAATGACCAGACGACCAGGCAAGGGCCGGCGAAGGAAGCCAGCGACCGCACGATCCTCCAGCCACCAACGACGCGCCCTACCGACGTCGGAGAGACAGATCGGAGGAGGAATAGCCGCGGAGAGGAGAAGCGAATCTGACGGCACCGACGAGGAGTTGGCTCCGATTGAGGCTAGCCGAGTGTTCCCCGACACGAGACGCATCGAATGAAGGTAGAGGCACACCGGGAACGATCGGACGACGTCGAAACGACAAAAGGAGCTGAACCGATCGGCGATTCAGTGAGAAAGCTACTGTGCTGAACCGGATCAGACCGTACCGGACCGGTTCAGCCAAGAAAGAGAGGAAAAAATGAGAAAAAGGAAGAAAAAGCGAAAAAAGAAAAAGTGAAAGATTTTCGGGGATACACCGGACTTCGGGTAAGTCGATAAGAGGTCAAAAGTGACCGATTTGATTTTTGAGAAATTTATTTAAATTATATTTAATCAAAAATTAACCCGAATTTAAATATAAAATTATGCAGTTCGACGATACATCATGTACGTGAGCCCGATCGAACTTTGATTTGCTCACCATCGCATAATCTTGGGTAAGTAAAGCTCATTTACGACAATTTATATAATTATTCACGTATTAAAGATTTATTTTACGAATTTCAGATTTAATTTCGCATTTAGTGAATTATATTGAGATTTTTGAATTAATTGTCGTAAATGATATACGGGTTATCCAAAGAGTTGGGAACGAAGCCCAATGGGTATTGAGAGCCCAATGACCTGAAGAAAGGATTTAATAAGTGGAAACGGGCTGGAAATGGATCGAGGCCCTTTAAGATGCAATCAGACCCAATAAAGTAAAACGGGCCCAGTGTTTTAGATTCGATTAGTATAAGTGAAATACTGATAAGTATATTAGAGCTGACCCAAATAGGTGGTTATATGCAGCTCCGTAGACTTGGTTTTGAGCGAACTGGTTTGAGAGACCTGGTACGGTCGAGACAGGTAAGCTCACGCGTGATTCCATGTAAGAAAATTTTATGGACTGCTAGAGGTAACTTTATGCAATTTCAAATTCATTTACAGTTTCTTAAATTATCTGAAGGGTCTAGGTTTAAGATAAAAATTTTAGTGCCCCGGATGGGCAAATTACCAAAATACCCTTGTTAAGGGTAAAATTTCCAAACTTAGGAAAAATTGGGAGGAGCAAGAATAAGAGGTTCCTGCTTGTTCTTGAGGTGTTTTAGCATGTGCATGAGTAGGCTGGCTAACTTTTAAATAAAAATGCACAACATTGCATATTTTCAACAATGTGATGCAGTTAGAAATTGTTTTGAGATAACAAAGCCGCCTACATGATTTTATAGACATGTGACATGCTAGAACTCACATTGCACGAGTTTTTGATTTGTGTGATGTACGCATTAGTGCTGGAGCAAAAACTCGCACTAGAGTTTTACATGCATAGGTGCTGGAGTCTAACTCGCACCAGATTTTCATATAATTTCGTGACAGGGTACTAGAGTCTAACTCGCACCAAATTTTCACTTGATTATTTATGACACAGTGCTGGAGCCTAGCTCGCACTAGTTTTACATGATTTTGACAGAGTGTTGGAGCTTAGCTCTCACTAATCTTATGAGATTTTATGAAATGCGTGCTGGAGCTTGGCTCGCACGAGATTTTTCTTGATTTTATGAGAGTGCTGCAGTATCGCTCGCACTGATTTTATGAGAACATGTAATGAGCCATGCTTGGAGCGTCGGGTAGACTATGTGTCACGTCAATTAAATAGGCTCACACGTGCGTTTTGAGACAAGGCATGAGTATGGATATGAGATATGGGTCTACAGAGTACGTTGTATCGTGCAAGTAGCATGGAGTACGCTGTACCATGCTGGGATTGATTATGTGGCATCTTTAGATGCGAGTGATCGGGCAGGACCGACGGGATAGACTGACCCACCTCTCGGGGCGATTCCCAATAGTGGTGAGACCCCGCACACTAGGATCCGTGTAGCAGTGGGATCACGAGGACATATGGCCATCATCCTAGTTATTTGCCTGAGATATATACATATATTGCCTAGTCTCACATGTAGATGTTTTGAGAAACTCGTTTTATGGATTTTTGTGTGTCTGGATCACCCGAGGGAAGGGATAGATCCTGACTGAGATAAGATTTTGATGAGAATGAAACTAGGTTTTAAACTGAATTTGCATGATGTTATTTCCATGCTATTTAAACCCATGAATGATGGAAACTGGTTTTACATGACATTCATTATATCGTATGTCACTATTGCTTTGAAAAGCATTTGATTTCATGGTTTTATGTGAGTTAGGAACACCCGAGGGATGGGTTGAGTCCTAGCTTTGTTGTGAAATTTTAATGAGAAATGATTTAAAAGAGTTGCATGTTGAATTTTCCATGCTCTTGGAAATCCATATGTGAATTTGTTTTACATGACATCATGACATCACAAATTGTAGTATCTGTTTTGAAATGTGTAGAGGAAGGGTGGTTTATACATGGCACCACGTTCATGTAGGTAGTATGGTTACCTACTTGTTCGTAGGATTGCCTTACTGAGCTTGATGTGCTCACCCCTTTTATTTTCTCACACAGATCATTTTCAGTAGATGTTGAGGCAATTGAGTACTGCATTCCTGATATCCGCTGCTGCCTATCATTTTGAGGTATATACACTTGTAAATATTATATCTAAATAAAAATAGCACAATAACATGTTTGTAAGTAACTTTCGGGGATATATAGACACTGTAAACACTTGTACATGAATGGGAAAGAATTAGTGAAAAACGCATGCATTTACCTTTCATTTAATAAGAAATTAAGTTATATGGTGATTGAATGGTGGGACTGGCATTGACACACAACCCAATTGTTAGTGGAGTGTGGTCAGATCAGAGGACAAGTAAGTATGAAAGAAAAATGAAAAATTTACTCTGATTTTTGGGTAGTTTTGGGTCGTGACAAGAGAGGAATGCGAGACTAATCCATGATACGGGGGAACGATTGCACTATACGAGGTGCAAAGAGGTAAGGGAAAACTTAAACTCATTTGTGTATGTGTTTTGATGTTAATTGTATGCATGAAAAGTGATTTGAGCAAACAAGCATATTTTTTTGAGTTGTGAATGAGTAGTGCACACGATTTTATAGCCGGTTGGGGCCCAATTTTTATGAGTTATTAACTAAGCATGAAAATGTTTTACAATCGTTTTGTGATTAAAACGTGAAAAGAGATTTGGGCTCTATGTTAAGGCGTACTAAGGTTAAGAAATGTGTGTGTGGTTTTACCGGTTGGGACTCGATTTTTTAACATGTTCTGTGTTGGGTACACAAATGTTTTAAATAAGATTTATGAGGGAAAATCATTATGAGTTTTATGTGAAGGCAAAATGTTTTATATGATAATGGCTAATGATTGAGACTTAGGCGTGTCATGTTGAATACACATCAGGCATTGCTTTGGTAGCATGTAAGACCGATATTATTCCCCGCTTTGGTAGCGTTGGGAGGCATTACTTTGGTAGCATGTAAGGCCAATATTATTCCTCGCTTTGGTAGCGTTGGGAGGCATTACTTCGGTAGCATGTAAGGCCGATATTATTCCCCGTTTTGGTAGCGTTGGGAGGCAATGCTTTGGTAGCATGTAAGTCCGATATTCCTCCATTTTGGTAACGAGAGATGCCTCCATTTTGGTAACGTGAGATGACCCCCGTTTTGGTAACGCTGTGTGGCCTTGCTTTGGTATCATGTAAGACCGATAGTGTGCATGAGGAGAGACATTGTTTTGGTAGCATGTAAGGCCGGGCCTTGTTTTGGTAACGTGTAAGTCCAATATACCATGTACACGACCATATTGTCAACATTTTCCTGTTTTGAGGATGCCTGGGATGCGCACCCAGAGGAGATTTATTATGATGTGCCATGACGAGTTTTTATATGAGATTTCTTGCCTAGTCTCCTTTTTATACACATGAGTTTTTGTTTTGTGGCTGTGCCACGTGCATTTCTATTGAGGTGATTTTTATCACGATTTGATGAGAAAAGCCATTATCGCATTTTAATTTCCACATGCTTGTGATTGTACTTTATACTGAATTATGTACTCTCATGTTTTACATGATTTTTTATGAATGAGACGAGAATGATGTTTTATTGATTCATGCTACATTTCTATCGAGTTTTTCAACCACAAAACAAATAATTGTGCTGTGCAAATCATTAATTGAAATGAGTCTCTTACCCCCTTACTGAGCGATTTAGAAGCTCACCCTGTTTTATCTTCCCCCCCAGATTTCTTCAAGTAAAGAGAGTTCCCTGCGACGTACGGAGTAGTGGCTAGTGGAGGACTTGAGCTCTAGGCCATATATTGTATTTGAGGTATAATTTATCTTTTCATGTACCCAGACTAAAGTTGTAATTACAAACACTTGTTGTACAATGATGTATAGGATGTATTAGGATTAATTAACCTTGAGTAATGTATATTATATGAGATACAATTATGAGATGATGAGATCTTGAGGTATGATATGTATGATGATGTATGACACTGCACAGGAACGCACCCTTTATTGTGAATAGATGTGAAAAAGTTTTGAATTTACCTTGTTTTTTGCACTTTCGGGGCGTCACATGAGGTAAGGGAATTCTGTTGGCCCCTAGAGGTATCTGTACGAGTTTTCAGGCGCATAAAGGTTTTCTAGAATGTTTATGGGTCATAGGAAAAGAAATAATTATTTGAAGGGCAAAGAAGATTGGGATTTGGAAAAAGTTCATGAAAAACAAGAATCATGATGTTTTGAATCTTTTTACTAACCTTTTTAGCATGTGGATTGGTAGGCTGGCTAGCATTTAAATGCTTTGCGAGAAAATAGTTTGATTTGATTTTAATAACCATGCTTTGCAAATAAATTAGCCACCTACATGAGTTTTGTGGAAACAAAGCGTGCTGGAGCGCTGCTCGCACGAGATTTGATATGTTTTTACATGCATGACTGATGGAGCCTAGCTTGCACTAGTTTTCACTTGGATTTTATGATATAGTGCCGGAGCCTAGCTCACACTAGAGTTTTACATACATGAGTGTTGGAGCCTAGCCGCACTAGTTTTCACATAGGTTTTGACATTGTGCTGGAGCGTTACTCGCACTAAATGTTCACTATATACTTGTTGTCATGCTAGAGACTACTCACACGTGATTTTTTTGACATGTTGGGAGTCGTGCTAGGAGCTTCGGGTAGGCTGTGTACCATGCCAATTAAATAGACTCGCACGTGCGTATTGAGATGTGGCAGGATATATGTTGTGACGATATGGGTCCACGGAGTACATTATACCGTGCATATAGCGTGGAGTACATTGTGCCGTGTATGTATATTATATATATAACGTCTTCAGACGATGTATATTCTGCTATAGACTGGCGGGTTGGACGTGACCCACCTCCCATGCGGAAGCAGATAGAGGTGATACCCTGCACACTAGGATCTGTTTAGCATGGGATTGTAGAGGATATGGCCATAGTCCTAGTTATTTCCCTTATTATTATTTGCCTATCTCACATGTCACTTGATTTATGATAGATCCATGTTTTAAAATGGTTTTATAGGTCAGGACAGTCCAAGGGAAAGGCCGAATCTTGACAAGTGGTCAATTTTATGATGATTTGTGTTGAGAAAGAAATGCTTTTAAGAACACCTCGCATGACGATTTTCCATGCTTTAATTACTATTTGTGCATGATGATTTTCCATGCTTTATTTTAAGAATTGTGCACTGATTTGAATTGCATGAATTGCTTTATATATATCATGAACACGAGCATGAACTGATGTTTTGGAGTATGACAAGTAAATGCTTGGTTTTTATGCATGGCATCACGATCACGTAGATAGTACAGTTATCTACCTGCTCGTATGATTGCCTTACTGAGCGCGTGGTTTGATCACCCCCTTATTTTCCCCCCTCTACAGAGCACTTTCAGTAGATAGAGAGCGACTGAGGATTCGATTTTGGTGTCTGCTGCATGCCATCACACAAGGTATACATATTTGTATAGTTTTTGTATCTAGACATGTTAAAGCACAGTAATATTTTGAATGTAACTCTTGGGGATGCAAAGAATTATAAACACATATAAACAACAACTCTGATTTAGAAATACAAGTGTTAACGTTTAAATGAATTGTAAATTGAAATTGTATGGTTGTATGAAATTAACACCGATACATAGCCCAACTGTTGGTAGTGTAGTTGTTCACGATCAGAGTAAGGTAAGAAATGGATTAAATAATAAACGAAAAATCAAAACTTTGTAGTGGATTTTCTGTGGATTGAAGGTCGTGACACAGCACTTCCGCCTCCCCCCTCTCTTCTGTACACTCTTTGTTTCATTTCTTTGTGTCTCTCGTCTGTCTTCCTTCTCTACCCCTCAGCTGATCGCACGCCAAAAATCAGTTTTCTGCCACACTCCCATGCTTTCTTTTCGTGTTTATGCCACTATCAAACTGCACCAATCATCTTATTATTATTTTTTTCTCTTCTCCTGTTATCTGCCCTCTCTCATTCATTTTCATTTCTTTTGCTACAGTTAACAGTAGCAGGGCATAGCAGTTTCGTTTCTTTCTTTTCACTACCTATTATGCCAGTTATCATGCTACTTTCTCACGTTTTATTGCCATCATCTCTATCTTTATTCATGACTTTTCGTTTGTTATACCTAACACTGCAGTTCCCAATTTCCTCATTATATAATCCACTGAATGAAGTTCTAAGCTCTAGTACAAGCATAACTTTATATATATATTTATACTGTACAAGACATCATTTATATATGTATATATGTATAGGTTCATACAAATATGTAAATACACCAACCTCTTTAATTTATAGAAATTGATACGCACACATGTACACATGCATATCTATACATCCTTGTACTTCATAAATTTTCCTTATAGTATGTATAAATTTTAATTTAATTTATACTGAGAGGCCAGGGGATATTGAGGCACGCTTCGCTAGGTTGGAGCGAAGTTTGAAGACAATTATGGAGCTAGTCGCTCAGTCTATGCAAGGAGCTGGGGAGAGACAAGGCCCAGCTACCCAGATTGCTGATGTTGGACCGACAGTTACTTCTAATACGCCCACATAGCCAGTACAGATGCCACCAGCGACAGATACACCCCCACCAGTTCAGGATACAGCATCACCTATTGCTCCACAGCAGAGTAGCAAAGTTTGGGGTTATAGGTGTGATTTGGAAAGATTATGGTAATTTCAAAAATTTAGATCATCGTCATTCAGTGGGATGAAGGACCCGATAGTTTTTGAGGACTGGATGAGTGAAATCGAGAATTTGTACAGGTTCTTTGAGTGTATAACTATAGAGATGGTCACTTTTGTCGCGTTCATGCTTAAGGGAGCGGCAGAACATTGGTGGAAGTCCACCAAACCGATTTTGAGAGCCCGACATACTGAGCTCACATTGGAGGTATTTTTGGAGGCCTTCCAGAGATAGTATGTTCCGGACACTGCTCAGAGGAAGTTACAAATGAAGTTTATTGGGTTGACTCAGGGGAACAGATCTGTAAATGAGTATGAGACGAGATTCATATCCCTGGGGAGGTACGACCCGGATACTATGAGCAGTGAGACGAGGAAGGTGAGGAAGTTCATTGATGGATTGAGACCAGTCATCAGGTCTAGATTGGTTCCATTTGATATCCCGACATATGAGGAGGCTGTACACAGGGTGCAGTTATGTGAGCAAGACATTGAGCAAAATGCTTTCGAGTTTGAGAAGATCAGTAGAGATAAAGACAGAGATCGAAAGAGATCCGAAATTGATAGACTGATCAAGAGAGGAGGTCAGAGACTGTCTGATAAGAAACCTCAGATTGAGGAAGTACAGGAGAGGACAGTAAAGCCTTCAGTATATCCAGCTTTAACACTATCGAGAGGTGTAGTTATTGGAAGGGCACGACTGACTACCGAGTAGTGTAGGAGGTGTGGTAGGTGTCATGGTAACAAGTCTTGTCTGATATCTTCAATAGTGTGCTATTGTTGTAGGAAGCCAGGGCATATCATATTTGATTGCCCCTAGATGGTTGAGACTGCCCCATAGAAGGGCAATGAGATAGAGAAAGATCCTGTCGAGACTTCTACTACAAAGAGGAGAGCCATAACCACAAAGAATGGGAAGCAAGTTGTTAACAGAGGGCGAGTTCATGCACTAGACCAGGACATCGCAGACGCATCAGCGGATGTGATTAAAGGTACCATCCTAATTTTTTATTTAGAAGTATTTGTAATATTTGATCTCGGTGCCACACATTCCTTCATATCGCCTTCATTTGCATGTAAGTTGTCAAAGTATGTTGAGCTTACATCATTAGATAGAATGTTATTGATTTCTACACCCATGAATGACATTCAGTTGACTGAGTATGTGTATAGGGATTGTAGGCTGAAGATAGGGGGAAAGAGATGACAACCGATCTTATTCTATTAAATATGAATGATTTTGATGTAATATTTGGAATGGATTGGTTGGCTGCAAATCGTGTCGTTCTAGACTGCTATTCTAAGACGGTAACATTTTTAGGAGTAGATAGTGTTACCGTAAGTTTCCCTGAGAAATGTATTGTAAAATTCCCTTGAAAAGTAATGAAAGTAGTAGTTATTGTAAGCAAAATGGACAAATTTCTATGATGGAATTAATGAGTCGTATTATAATGATGAATTATGTTATTGACGGTGGAAATAATAATGTGAAGGGTTCATTGCATACGTGGTTGACACAGATAAGGTCCGTCCGGAATTGAAAGACATTCCATTGGTTACAAAGTTTCCCAATGTCTTTCTGGATGATCTACCAGGATTGCCACCGGATCGTGAAATGGAGTTTTGTATAGGTTGGTACTTGGTACTGAATCGATATCTTGACTACCGTATAGGATGGCTCCGATTAAGTTGGAGGAGCTAAAGAACCAGTTGCAGGAATTTCTAGAGAAGAGGTTTATTAGACCGAGCGTCTCACCCTGGGGAGCTCCGATTTTATTTGTGAAGAAGAAGGATGGAAGCCTCCAATTCTACATAGATTACCAGTTGTTGAATAAGACTACCATTAAGAACAAGTATCCCCTCCAACGCACTGATGATCTGTTGGATCAGTTCTGGGGAGCCCAAGTCTTTTTTAAGATAGATCTACGGTCTGGTTACCATCAGTTGAGGATACAAAGTGAAGATGTACCCAAGACGGCATTTCATACCCGTTATGGCCACTACGAGTTCTTGGTTATGCCATTCGGATTCACGAATGCCCCCGCAGCATTTATGGTGTTGATGAACGATGTGTTTAAGCCATACCTGGACCAATTTGTGATTGTGTTTATCGATGATATATTGGTTTATTCTAAGTCCAGGGAAGATCATAAGCAGCACTTGAGGATAGTTCTACAGACCCTCCGAGAAAAAAAGTTATATGCCATACTCAGTAAGTGTAATTTTTAGTTAGAACAAATCTCATTTCTTGGCCATGTTGTATCAAGGGATTGGGTGTCAGTAGATTCATCCAAGATTGAGGCAGTTATTTAGTGGAACAACCCAGAATAGTTACGGAGATTAGAAGTTTTCTGGGATTTACATGTTATTATTAGAGATTCGCAGAGGGTTTATCCAACTAGCTGCTTCGTTGACGCGTCTCACGCGGAAAGATGTTGAGTTTGTGTGGGACAAGGCATGTGAGAGGAGTTTTCAGGAGCTTAAGCATCGAGTGACCATAGCTCCAATTCTCACCATTCCTACCAGCTCAGGAGGTTTCTCTATGTATACGAATGCATCACACCAAGGACTGGGTTGTATATTGATGCAAGATAGGAAGGTAGTCGCCTATGGATCTGGACAGGTGAAGGATCATGAAAGGAACTACCTGACCCACGATTTAGAATTGGCGGTCATGGAATTCGCTCTGAAAATATGGTGCCACTACCTCTATGGTGAGAAATTTCAAGTATTTACGGATCATAAGAGCCTTAAGTATTTGTTCTCACAGAAGGAGTTGAATATGAGACAAATAAGATGTCTTGAGCTCCTGAAGGATAATGATAGTGAAATCATGTATCACCCGAGTAAGGCGAATGTAGTTGTCGATGCCTTGAGTAGGAAAAACCTCGGGTTGGTGTCGTATATGATGATCAGGGAACACGAATTGCTGGAATAATTTACGAGCCTCAGTTTATATGTGACCTCGCTTGATACTGATAGTGGCTTTATGGTAGCTAGCCTGTGGTTGGAACCAGATCTGATGGATCGTATCCGACAGGCTTAGCAGATTGATCAGTAATGCAGTGATATTATCGGGTAGATACAAAGGGGCACAAAGATTGATTTTGAGCTGAGTTCAGATGGTTTGCTGAGGTTCAGGGGTAGGATATACGTTCCCAATGATCCAGAGATCAGGAGGTTGATTTTATCAGAGGCTCATTCGATGAAGTATACACTACATTTGGGAAGTAACAAAATGTATCATAACCTCCGGAGAGTGTATTAGTGGTCAGGGATGAAAAGAGATGTGGCGAAATATGTGGCAAAGTGTCTCGTCTGTCAGTAGGTGAAGGTAGAGTATCAGAAGCCTACAGGGCTATTGCAACCTCTACCTATACCTACTTGGAAATGGGAGCCTGTCAATATGGACTTCGTGATGAGTTTACCCAGGACCCGCAGGAATCACGATTCTATTTGGGTGATAGTGGACAAATTGACAAAGTCGACACACTTCCTAATTATGAGAGCCATAGATACTCTGAGTACATTGGCAAAACTATATGTGCGTGAGATAGTGAGGTTGCATGGTGTTTCAGTGAGCATTATTTCTGATCGGGATGCCCGCTTCACTGCCCACTTTTGAGAACACTTTCAGGAAGCAATGGGGATCCAACTGAGTTTTAGCATAGCCTTCCATCCTCAGGCAGATAGTCAATCAGAGAGGACGATACAGACCTTGGAGGATATGTTGAAGGTGTGTGCATTGGATTTTGGAGGCTCATGGGATGACCATTTACCACTCGCAGATTTCGCCTATAATAATAGTTATCATTCGAGTATCGGGATGGCACCATATGAGGGTTTGTATGGCTAAAGATGTCGTTCCCCTATTGGATGGGAAGAGGTAGGTGACCAACTGATATTTGCACTCGACTTAGTGAGACAAGCCTCTGAGGACGTCCAATTGATTTGTGAAAGGTTACGGACAGCCCAGAGCAGACAAAAGAGTTATGCTGATAGGTGACGGAGACCATTGGAGTTCACAGCGGGTGAATCGGTATTTCTACGAGTTTCTCCTTCCAAGGGTATAACGAGGTTCAAAAATAAAGGAAAGCTAAGTCCTCATTACATTGGACCGTTTGAGATACTTGATAGAGTGGGAGATAAGGCCTACAGGCTAGCGTTGCCACCTGAGCTATCAGGTGTTCACAACGTCTTTCACATCTCTATGTTACGAAAGTACCACCCGGATCCGGCACATGTAATTAGATATGAGCCGTTGGAGCTCAATAAGAACATGTCGTATGTTGAGAAGCTGGTTCGGATATTAGATAAGAAGGAGAAGGTGCTAAGATCGAAGACGATTCACTTAATGAAAGTCCTTTGGCAGCATCACATTGCAGAAGAAGCTACATGGGAGTTAGAGAGCTTGATGCGGGGAAAGTATCCCGAGTTGTTCACAGACTAATTTGGTTCTAATTTGGTGGACCAAATTTTCTTAGTGGGGGAGATTGTGAGACCCCATGTATGTATGACTCTATTATATGTTAATAGAATTATAAAACAAATGATTTTTGGATCATATAAATGTGAATGAATTGCAAATGGGATAAATGACTATCATGATATAAGTAAAGGTTAAATAAGGGCTGAAGTAGCCTTAAGCTAAACGAATGGAACTTAAAGCATTCAGACTGAAGATAAGGATTTAAAACACGAAATGATAATGCATGGACTATGAATTTTGTGTATCCTCTTCGATTTCAAGCAGTACACTCAAGTTCAATAACATGAAACTAATAAGAAATGAACCTTTCCATGCTTAGAGTGTGAACAAATTTCAAAATGACTAGTGGAGTAATCGAATGCAAGTTTTCCCTTGGAAATTCTAGAAAAATTACAGCAAAAAAGCCTACAAATGAAGGCCAGATCGATCTCCTATTCAAAGCAGATCGATCTCTTGTTTAAGCAGAACAATTCCAAGTAGTTTTGCCAAGAGCAGATCGATCTCTCCATTGAGTAGATCGATCTCCCTAATGAGCAAACCGATCTGTATTTGCCTCTACCTAGTAGAGATTGATCTCTTCCTAAGTGCAGATCGATCTTCATTTGATTCTACCAAGAGCATATCGATCTCTCCCCATGAGCAGATCGATCTCCTCAAGCTTCTGCCAAGAAAGGATCGATCTCTTCCCCAAAGAGTAGATCGATCCCACCTTTCATGCTTGAAATCTCAGTAGTTCAAAAACCAAAGGAAGATCGATCTTCACCCTAGCAGATCGATCTCCTCACACTTATCCTATAAAAACCCGACGACTAAACCTCATTTTTCAGTAAATCAACCACTCCCCTCCATTTTTACCCAAAATACCAAGCTTTCTCTCTCTAGAATACCTCCCCTTCCAAAAAGATTTGAGAAAAAAGTTATTACAGAAAAGTTGTTTATTGTGAGGAGGAGAACAACATACCTTGGAATCAAAACTCAACTTGTTGTATTGAAGAAGCTAAAGGATCTTTCAATTTCGAACAAGAGAAAAGTCAAGCTAGGTGAGTTTTTGTTACACCAACTCTAAGTATGTATATTAAGATGTTGTTAGGAGTAGATTGGTGTATGTATCATTGGTTGAAAATACCTAGAATGTGATGAATCAACAATGACATAAAAATAGGTTAGTGTGTGAAAATGGGATATGGTGGAATTTTATGATGAATAGATTATATTAAGTTGTTAGAATGTTATATACATGATTTTGAGATTGTGTTGTGAAAGCAAATTATGGGATTGGACAAAATGAGGAAATGTGCATATATGGTAATTGTGAAACGCATGGATAAATGGAGGAACTAAAGTTAGAGCATGCAAGTCAAGTGCTTGATTAGATAACTAAGTGAGTTTTCAGCTAAATCTACTAGGAATGACATAATGTTGGCAAATGTGAAAATAGACCAAGCTTAATACTATAAAATCCAATAAGATATATCGATTGTGATGAAGTGATTGATGAATGTTTGCAGCTCCAAATATCGAATTAGGAGCAAATTGGATTGGACGAGCTTTCAACGGTGGAACTTGTACTACAGTCGACGTGATTCGAAGTAAGGGGGTTTTATAAGTGCCTAAAGGTAGCTATACGTATTTTGAGGTGAATTATAGGGCGCGAATTTCTCTAGCCATCTAATTATGCATTAAGAATTTTGAGAAAGGTTCTAAAAATAAGGAAAGAAAATATGAGTTTACCTTGGTATGAATTTTATGAAAGGGGTAGTAAGGATCCTAAAATGCATGGATTTTCATGACTTTGATGTTTTCATGATGAAATGCTTTGATATGAATGAAATGAGGATAGCTTGGCTATTACTTTGTGTGTTTGCATGAAAAAACACAGATTGTGTGTTAAGTTGTATCTTTGAAAATACTTTATTTTTAAACTGGAGCCACCTATCATATTTGTGTGAGTGTAAATAGTGCTAGAGCTTAGCTCGCACTAGATTTTGATGTTTTGATTCATGCTGATAGAGCTGGAGCCCTGCTCGCACTAGGGTTTACTGATTTATTGTGCATGAAAGTTGTACTGGAGCTTTGCTCGTACGAAGATTTGACATGTTTTATAGAAAATCGTGATGTAGCCTCATGTAGACTGTGTGTCACAGTGAGATGATGTATCGTACGCGTGTTTTGAGACATGAAATTGTTACCGGCATGGTTTAGGGCGGCTAAGACCTATGGCAGGCACCCCCGAACCATGACATGGGCTAAAGACCTATGGAGGCACCCTAAAAACAGTCATGTGGGCTAAGTTGTGAAACCCAAATATTTCTCACTTTATTTCTTATTTGGTAAACTAAGAAGTAATTGAGAACTCGAAATAATATTATGCAGGCCTGAAACCACCAAAACACTCGGGTTAGTGACGTGGGGCCCACTGGCACTTAAACCGAGGTAAGGCTCTAAGCCCGAGAATTTCTTAAGAATTACATGTTTGAGTATGAATTGATGTTTAGAAAAAAAAAATAAGGAATTGAAAGTGAAAAGGTTAGTAAGGTTTGGGTTTTGTACTAAATCGAGCAAATGGGCTCGAAAAAGAGAATAAATCCGGCATAAATTCTAAAAATTCCCAAAAATTATTCTGAGACCATAGAAAATTAATATAAGATGAAATTTACTTGAAAAGTCAAAATCAAATGGAAATATGGAGGTTTCGGGGATCGAATTAATTTTTAAGGTAAATTGAAAACTTTAAGCCATTTTGCTCGGTATTGACCAAATCGCGCAAAATGGGTTCAATCGGGTAATTTTTCTTAAACAAGTGACCCTCAAATTTTTATGAAACATACTAGAGACATATTCTAACACTTGAGAAGTGGAAATTTGGAGAAAATTGGACTAGAATAATTTTTCTTGAATTCTTCTAGAAGAGGACAGAAATCTGTCCCCTTCAGCCTGCCGACCCAGACCTCATGTTTGTCAAATTTTAAGACCTTCCCGTATTTAATTCGAGCCAAGTTTTTCAAGCCTGAAATTAGACTTAAGGATCTTTCAGTGGGCATAAAATTCAACCCCAAAGGACTTCTAGGTCGAGAGATATCCCCCTCCATTTCTTCCCGCAGGAGTCCTCCCTTTGCCCTCGGTGTGTGATTTTCCGGCCACCTTCCGTTCAGATTCAGGTGTTGACCAAGAAGGATAAAATCTTCCTCTCCCAGTCCTATATAACATATAAAAAATTCAGCCACAAATAAGTTCATTTACTAGGTGAAAAAAGCAAAACAAAAACGGTCGACGGATCTGCCCTATTTTTGGTAAGTGAAGAACTTGGAATTTTTGGATTCTTTGGCTGAGTTTTCTTCTAGTTTTTGATGATTCTAAGATCTATACATGTTAAATAACAGTTGAGGATCAATTTGAAGAATCAAAAATGTGGTCAACCTTGGTCAAACTCGAGGTAAAGTTGATGGATGATGATAAAGTTCATATATGTTGTTATTTGGTGTTGTTGAAAGATTTTTAGTTAAGTGGACTTGGATGATTTAGCTTCTAAGAATGATTTGAGATCTGGACAGCAAGGTGTTGATGGGTTTATGTGAAAAATTTGATGGATCTAAGGTTATTAACGGTTAAATTTATACCGACAAAGCCCGATTTATAGTTTGACTCATTGTAAAATCGAAAAATGAAAGAATTGAAAATTTTACAAAATGACTAGCTTGATTTATGAACTTGAATGAGTCATAAGGTTAATGAAGTAATGAAATGAGAAATTAGAATAACGAAATTTACGAAAAATGGCACTAAATCGGTAAAACCGATAAAATCAAAAAAGTTGACCGAAAAGTCAAAATTGGTCAAACTTTGAGAAGATAAATTAAAATTGAGTATGTTAAGATGAAATTGATCAATATATGATGAATGAAAATCGTTTTGGGCAGTTTGAGAATTTGACATGCAAATCGAGGCAATCTCGAGACCCGACAAGTTTGCGCTGCCCTACGATCTACGAGGTAAGGGATGTGATTTAAAGTAGTATTGGTATTCAAATACCTTACTTCAGCTTAAAAATGTATTGAGCATGTTAGTTTTTATGAATAATAACTCCAAACTCAGAAAAGTTACTTTGCACTCAAAAATCGAGAAAACCGAAAGAAAGCCCTATTTTTCGAGCTCTTCAAAATATACTTTTGATATCTGTGAAATGTTTTTAAATGAAATTTGTTATGCAAAAATGAAAATTCATTACTTCTACAGAGTTTACGGGTGAACGGATCCGAAATATGATTAAATCATTATTTCTATGAATTTACGGGTGAACGGACCCGAAATATGATTAAAAATATGATTTCTATGAATTTATGGGTGTACGGACCCGAGAAATGATTTAAAAGTCTACGGGTGTACGGACCCGAGAAATGATTTAAAAGTTTACGGGTGAACGGACCCGAGAAATAATTTCAAAGAAATGTTTTGAGACTAAGGCTATATGTAAGCTATGAGAGCTATCTTAAATTGCCGTGTGGGGTCTGGACCGTCGTGGAACATGCCTCATACCACTTGGTGTACGTTTAGTCCCTTGTGGTACATGTTGAACTACGTCGTGTATTTGTACCACTCGGTGCGATGTTTATGCCACTCTCCGTTAAAGGAAATATATGTATAGTGGCGAGGGGCTCTGTAAGACCCTGATCCAGTCTACAGTCCCTTACCATGGCCATCGGTATTAAGTATAAGTAAAGTATCTATGCAAATTTCCTATGTGAAATGCATACATGAATACGACTCTTGTCATAATAAAAATGCTGCCTAGTCTCCATCAAAAGAATCAGTATTATTTGAAAGAAAAGAGTACTAAATTTTATGATTTAAATATTATGTATCTGACTTGATTTGCTCTTTAAACGAGCTACGTGATATATGTTATGTGAATGATTTCCTACGGGATATTTGTTACATGATTTACATGCTACGTGTTTTATAAGATGCATGATTTATAAATTACATGCTACCAGTTATGATATCACAAGTACTTTGACTTATCTTTCGAAACTAAATATGTTTCGGTTAATATTCACGTGCATGATATTTTATAAAGCTTATATCACAATATTTTACATTTACATGTTTTAATGCTAAGATTGCCTTAAATGCATGTCTTACTGGGCTTGAAGAGCTCACCCCTTTATTTTTACCTCACAGATTTACTTAAGTAAATTGTCATCCTTACCTGCCGTACAATAGTCGTGGATAGGCGGACTCAGCCCTTCCAGGCTATCCTCGGTACTAGTAAGGTATATTTTACTTTACCTACCAGACTTCCTGTAAAGCATAGACAATGTTATAATAATGTTTTGGGATGTAAAGTAAGAAATATGAATGTAACTAAAGTAGTAGTAACGCAGTTTAAACCTTACTGTATATTCTAGATATATAAAGTGTGGGAATGAGAATAGACGTACTGACAAGTAGAGGAAAAGGTATTGAATTCGACTGGTTACGATTATAAACTGCGTCTCAGTATATTAACGAAAGATTAAGAAATTGGCACTGATAGGAATACAACTTAAGTAAAGGATATAAAAAAAATTAGCCCGTTTTTTTCGTTTTCGGGGCGTCACAGTTTTCTTGGTATCAGAGCAAAAGTTGTCTAGTACTGTCAGTGTCAAATCGAAAAGTCAGATTACATCCCAAATTGTCTATGCTTGTCTGGTTGTAAAGTAAGTATATTTGTTAAGTCATGATTAAAATTTTGGGTATACGTGCAGGTAAACGATTACTAAAAATATGAGTGGTAGGAGAGGCCGTCCAAGGAGACAGGCACAACCTGCTCCGCCATCTCCCCCTCAACCTGAGAGCCCCACTGAGAGAATAAGGAGGTTCGAGGAAACAATACATGCATTGACTGCCATTATTGCCCAGCAGTTTGGGGCAAACACCCCTGGTACTGATGCCACTACTACACCAGCACAAGTTCCTCCTCCCCCACCACAGAATCCTCCGACAGCCCCAGCACCTCAGCCTGCAGCTCCACAGCCTAGAGGTGTTAGAGACACCCAAAGGCTGCGAGAATTTTTGAAAATGAGTCCCCCAGAATTTACAGGGGTAAAGGATCCGATTAAGGCTGAGGGATGGTTAATAGACCTTGATTCGGTATTTCAGTATTTGGGTTGCACGGATGAAGAAAAAGTGACTATGGCCAGCTACATGCTCAAGAAAGAGGCCAAATTTTGGTGGAAGACCACACAGAAAACCTTAGCTGATAATCCAACAGATATTTCATGGGAGGCATTTCTAGATGCATTCAGAGCCCAGTATATTCCGTTTATAGCACAAAAGAAAATGAAGGCAGAATTTTTTAATCTGACTCAGGGCAGTTCGACTGTTGATCAGTATGAAAGTCGATTCACTACCCTTTTGTTTGATCCTGACACCCTTAGGGATCCAGCTCGTCGAATTGAGAGATTCTTGGCAGGTCTGAGATCAGGGATCCGGGACAGATTATTGGGATTCTGATTTGAGGATTTTAAGGATGCTCTAGGTTGGGCTCAAGAAGTTGAAAGGGGTTTAGATGTGACCCGAGCTGAGCATGGGTACAAAGCTAAGGATCGAGATAAAGGAAAAGGGATACAGGCATCTCGATATGATATGAGAAAGAGCCAACCGAAGAGGCAAAGAACAGATGAGCCTCAGACATGGGTTGGGAAGCCCAAGATCCACATGGGTAGTGCTACCACTGCTCGAAGCCTTGGGACAGTAGTGCCACGGTGCAAGAACTGTGGCAAGATACATGCTGGTGAATGTCGTTGGGCTATTAATGTTTGTTTCAGGTGTGGAGAGGCAGGGTACATGATTAAAGATTGCCCATTAATGAGACCTTATGAATCTCGGGAACAACCAAAACAGCCTGAGAGGCAAGTACAAATTTCCCAGAGACAGGTCCCGCAGCGGAGAGCAACAACTGCAGAGAAGGGTAAGAGGCCCATTGCACAGGGACATGTATGAGCGATAGACGGAGAGATAGCTGACATCTCCTCTGATACTATCAGAGGTACGCTTATGGTCTGTAATTGCTACGCACATGTTTTATTTGATTCAAGTGCTACACACTCTTTTATTTCTCCACCATTTGCATGTAAATTGCATTTAAAACCTGAATCCTTAAATCCCATGTTACGTATTAGTACACCTATGCATGACTCTCAATTGACGGATATGATATGTAAAAATTGTGAAATTGTGGTAGGAGGTAGAAAGTTGTTAGCAGATCTAATTTTACTAAATATGTTGAATTTTGATGTAATTTTGGGTATGGATTGGCTAGCTGCTAATCGTGTAAGTTTAGACTGCTACACTAAGACCCTGACTTTCTCCTTACCCGAAAAGTTTGATGTATGTTTTGTTAAGAATAAATAAAATGTATGGTGTTAAATTTTACGAAGTTATTGGATAATAAATTAAAAAAAAAAGTTGCTAACAGTATGATTCATATGAAGGCTATATTGCCTTTATTTCTGACAATAGTCGGGAACCACCAAATATTCAAGATGTTCCGGTTGTATGTGAGTTTCTCGATGTCTTTCCAGAAGATTTACCGGGGCTACCACCAGAGAGAGAAGTTGAATTTGCAATTGATATCGTGCCTGACACTCAGCCTATTTCCAAGCCACCTTATCGAATGACATTGGTCGAATTAGAGGAATTGAAAGAGCAGTTACAAGAATTGCTCGATAAGTGATTTATTAGGCCGAGTGTGTCCCCATGGGGTGCTCCGGTACTGTTTGTCAGAAAGAAAGATGGCAGTCTTCGCCTGTGTATTGATTATAGATTGTTGAATAAGGCAACGATAAAGAATAAGTATCCTCTACCAAGGATAGATGACTTATTTGATCAATTAAGAGGGGCATCAGTGTTCTCCAAAATAGATCTGAGATCGGGTTATCATCAGTTAAGGATTAGGAGGCCGATGTACCGAAGACAGCCTTTCGGACCCGATATGGGCACTATGAATTTTTGGTAATGCCCTTTGGGCTGACAAACGCCCCTGCTGCCTTTATGAATTTGATGAATGATGTTTTTCGAGAATATTTAGATAAATTTGTGATTGTGTTCATTGATGACATACTGATTTATTCTAAGTCTCAAGAGGAGCACGAGCAGCATTTGAGAATTGTGCTCCAAACTCTTCGTGAGAAGAGACTGTATGAAAAATTCAGTAAATGTGCATTCTGGTTGGAACAGATTGCCTTCCTCGGACACATAGTATCTAAGGATGGGGTGTCTGTGGATCCGTCCAAAGTGGATGCAGTATTAAAATGGGAGAGACCAAGGACAGTGACAGAGATTCGAAGTTTCTTGGGATTAGCAGGATACTACCGAAGGTTTGTCGAAGGATTTTCTCGGATTGCAGCTCCACTGTCTAAATTGACCCGTAAGAATGTTCCATTTCAGTGGTCTGATCAATGCGAGCGGAGCTTCCAAGAGCTCAAACGTCGGTTGACCACAGCACCAGTCTTGACCATTCCGAGCGGTTCAGAAGGATTTACAATTTACAGTGATGCCTCCTACCAGGGTTTGGGCTGTGTGCTAATGCAAAATGGTAGAGTGGTTGCTTATGGGTCTCGCCAGCTAAAGGACCATGAGCGTAACTATCCCACTCATGACTTGGAGTTGGCTGCAGTAATTTTTACACTGAAGATATGGCGACATTTCTTGTATGGTGAAAAATTTCAGATTTTCACCGACCATAAGAGTCTCAAGTATATTTTTTATCAGAAGGAGCTGAATATGAGACAGCGAAGATGGATAGAGCTCCTGAAGGATTATGACTGCGAGATTTTGTACCATCCGGGCAAGGCGAATGTGGTAGCAGATGCCCTCAGTAGAAAGGGTATGATGTCCTATATGATGACTAGAGAATGGGACTTGTTAGGGCAGTTCGCCGAGCTCAGACTCAGTGTTGATAAGGTTAAGGATGGGTTTATGGCTAGTCTACAGATAGAGCCCAGTATACTGGATCAAATCAGAGCAGGACAGAGGAATGATCAGAAATTACTGAATATGGTTAGTCAGGCTGAAGAGAGATCGCAGTCGAAATTCTTGGTCAGTGATGATGGGTTGTTGAGATTTCGGGGCCGTATTTGTGTACCCCATGATGACACCCTGAGACAGAGTATTTTGAAAGAGTCTCATTGTTCTCGATTCACCATACACCCAGGTAGTACTAAGATGTACCATGATCTTCGAAAAGTATATTGGTGGACAGGAATGAAGAAAGATGTGGCAGATTTTGTGGCTAGATGTTTAGTCTGCCAACAGATTAAAGCTGAGCACCAAAAGCCAGCAAGACTGCTTAAGTCTTTACCAGTGCCTACTTGGAAATGGGAGCATATTACTATGGATTTTATTATGGGGTTACCTAGGACCCAGAGAGGTCATGATGCCATCTGGGTGATTGTGGACAGACTGATAAAGAGTGCCCATTTTCTTACCATTAAGAGCACTGATTCTCTGGATAAGCTAGCAGAACTGTATGTCCGAGAGGTGGCACGATTACATGGAGCTCCTGTGAGTATTACCTCTGATAGAGATTCCCGGTTCACTTCGAGGTTTTGGACTCGTTTTCAGGAAGCCATGAGATCTCGACTGAATTTGAGCATCGCCTATCATCCTCAGATAGACGGTCAGTCCGAGTGGACTATTCAGACCTTAGAGGATATGTTAAGGGCATGTGCACTAGATTTTAAGGCCTCATGGGATGATCATTTGCCTCTCGCTGAATTTGCTTATAATAACAGTTATCATGCTAGCATTGGTATGGCTCCTTATGAAGCTCTATATGGCAGGAGATGTAGATCCCCGATTACATGGGAAGAAGTGGGTGATAAGAAAATACTTGCTCCCGAACTAGTTGAATAGGCAGCTAAAGGAGTTCAGTTAATCTGTGATAGATTGAGGACAGCACAAAGTAGGCAAAAGAGTTATGCAGATGTGCGAAGACGTCCTCTGGAATTTCAAGTTGGGGACTCTGTATTTGTAAAGGTGTCTCCGATGAAGGGTGTCACACGTTTCGGAAAGAAAGGGAAGCTCAGTCCTCGCTTCATTGGTCCATTTGAAATATTGGAGAAAGTGGAAGACGTTGCCTACCGACTTGCACTACCCCCACAGTTGTCGGGTATACATGATGTCTTTCACATTTCCATGTTAAGAAAGTATTATCCGGACCCTTTTCATGTCATAGAGTACAAACCATTGGAGATTCATGAAGACATGAGTTATATTGAACAATCGATTCGGATCCTCGACAGAAAAGAGAAGGTACTTCGATCTAAGACGATTCCACTGGTAAAGATTCTCTGGCGACACCACTCGACAGAAGAAGCTACATGGGAGCTAGAAAGTCACATGAAAGAGAAGTATCCGCAGATATTCGATGGACCAGTTTGAATTCGGAGGACCGAATTCCTAAAAGGTGGGGAGAAATGTGAAACCCAAATATTTCTCACTTTATTTCTTATTTGGTAAACTAAGAAGTAATTGAGAACTCGGAATAATATTATGCAGGCCTGAAACCACCAAAACACTTGGGTTAGTGACGTGGGGCCCACTGGCACTTAAACCGAGGTAAGGCTCTAAGCCTGAGAATTTCTTAAGAATTACATGTTTGAGTATGAATTGATGTTTAGAAAAAAAAATAAGGAATTGAAAGTGAAAAGGTTAGTAAGGTTTGGGTTTTGTACTAAATCGAGCAAATGAGCTCGAAAAAGAGAATAAATCCGGAATAAATTCTAAAAATTCCCGAAAATTATTCTAAGACCATAGAAAATTAATATAAGATGAAATTTACTTGAAAAATCAAAATCAAATGGAAATGTGGATGTTTCGGGGATCGAATTAATTTTTAAGGTAAATTGAAAACTTTAAGCCATTTTGCTCGGTTTTGACCAAATCGCACAAAATGGGTTCAATCGGGTAATTTTTCTTAAACAAGTGACCCTCAAATTTTTATGAAACATACTAGAGACATATTCTAACACTTGAGAAGTGGAAATTTGGAGAAAATTGGACCAGAATAATTTTTCTTGAATTCTTCTAGAAGAGGACAGAAATCTGTCCCCTTCAGCCTGCCGACCCAGACCTCATGTTTGTCAAATTTTAAGACCTTCCCGTATTTAATTCGATCCAAGTTTTTCAAGCCTGAAATTAGACTTAATGATCTTTCAGTGGGCATAAAATTCAACCCCAAAGGACTTCTAGGTCGAGAGATATCCCCCTCTATTTCTTCCCGCAGGTGTCCTCCCTTTGCCCTCGGTGTGTGATTTTCTGGCCACCTTCCGTTCCGATTCAGGTGTTGGCCAAGAAGGATAAAATCTTCATCTTCCAGTCCTATATAACATATAAACAATTCAGTGACAAATAAGTTCATTTACTAGGTGAAAAACGCAAAACAAAAACGGTCGACGGATCTGCCCTGTTTTTGGTAAGTGAAGAACTTGGAATTTTTGGATTCTTTGGCTGAGTTTTCTTCTAGTTTTTGATGATTCTAAGATCTATACATGTTAAATAACAGTTGAGGATCAATTTGAAGAATCAAAAACGTGGTCAACCTTGGTCAAACTCGAGGTAAAGTTGATGGATGATGATAAAGTTCATATATGTTGTTATTTGGTGTTGTTGAAAGATTTTTAGTTAAGTGGACTTGGATGATTTAGCTTCTAAGAATGATTTGAGATCTGGACAGCAAGGTGCTGATGGGTTTATGTGAAAAATTTGATGGATCTAATGTTATTAACGGTTAAATTTATACCGAGAAAGCCCGATTTATAGTTTGACTCATTGTAAAACCGAAAAATGAAAGAATTGAAAATTTTACAAAATGACTAGCTTGATTTATGAACTTGAATGAGTCATAAGGTTAATGAAGTAATGAAATGAGAAATTAGAATAACGAAATTTGTAAAAAAATGGCACTACATCGGTAAAACCGATAAAATCGAAAAAGTTGACCGAAAAATCAAAATTGGTCAAACTTCGAGAAGATAAATTAAAATTGAGTATGTTAAGATGAAATTGATCAATATATGATGAATGAATATCATTTTGGGCAGTTTGAGAATTTGACACGCAAATCGAGACAATCTCGAGACCCGATAAGTTTACGTCGCCTTACGATCTACGAGGTAAGGGATGTGATTTAAAGTAGTATTGGTATTCAAATACCTTACTTCAGCTTAAAAATGTATTGAGCATGTTAGTTTTTACGAATAATAACTCCAAACTCAGAAAAGTTACTTTGCACTCAAAAATCGAGAAAACCGAAAGAAAGCCCTATTTTTCGAGCTCTTCAAAATATACTTTTGATATCTGTGAAATGTTTTTAAATGAAATTTGTTATGCAAAAATGAAAATTCATTACTTCTAAAGAGTTTACGGGTGAACGGATCCGAAATATGATTAAATCATTATTTCTACGAATTTACGGGTGAACGGACCCGAAATATGATTAAAAATATGATTTCTATGAATTTACGGGTGTACCGACCCGAGAAATGATTTAAAAGTCTACGGGTGTACGGACCCGAGAAATGATTTAAAAGTTTACGGGTAAACGGACCCGAGAAATAATTTCAAAGAAATGTTTTGAGACTAAGGCTATATGTAAGCTATGAGAGCTATCTTAAATCGCCGTGTGGGGTCTGGACCGTAGTGGAACATGCCTCATACCACTTGGTGTACGTTTAGTCCCTTGTGGTGCATGTTGAACTGCGTCAGGTATTTGTACCACTCGGTGCGATGTTTATGCCACTCTCCGTTAAAGGAAATATATGTATAGTGGCGAGGGGCTCTGTAAGACCCTGATCCAGTCTACAGTCCCTTACCATGGCCATCGGTATTAAGTATAAGTGAAGCATCTATGCAAATTTCCTATGTGAAATGCATACATGAATACGACTCTTGTCGTAATGAAAATGCTGCCTAGTCTCCATCAAAAGAATCAGTATTATTTGAAAGAAAAGAGTACTAAATTTTATGATTTAAATATTATGTACTCTGACTTGATTTGCTCTTTAAACGAGCAACGTGATATATGTTATGTGAATGATTTCCTACGGGATATTTGTTACATGATTTACATGTTACGTGTTTTATAAGATGCATGATTTATAAATTACATGCTACCAGTTATGATATCACAAGTACTTTAACTTATCTTTCGAAACTAAATATGTTTCGGTTAATATTCACGTGCATGATATTTTATAAAGCTTATATCACAATATTTTACATTTACATGTTTTAATGCTAAGACTGCCTTAAATGCATGTCTTACTGGGCTTGAAGAGCTCACCCCTTTATTTTTACCTCACAGATTTGCTTAAGTAAATTGTCATCCTTACCTGCCGTACAATAGTCGTGGATAGGCGGACTCAGCCCTTCCAGGCTATCCTCAGTACTAGTAAGGTATATTTTACTTTACCTACCAGACTTCCTGTAAAGCATAGACAATGTTGTAATAATGTTTTGGGATGTAAAGTAAGAAATATGAATGTAACTAAAGTAGTAGTAACGCAGTTTAAACCTTACTGTATATTCTAGATATATAAAGTGTGGGAATGAGAATAGACGTACTGACAAGTAGAGGAAAAGGTATTGAATTCGACTGGTTACGATTATAAACTGCGTCTTGGTACATTAACGAAAGATTAAGAAATTGGCACTGATAGGAATACAACTTAAGTAAAGGATATAAAAAAAAAATTAGCCCATTTTTTTTCGTTTTCGGGGCGTCACATAAGTCCTATGGCAGGCACCCCTGACAATGATGTGGGCTAAGATCTATAGCAGGCACCCTCAGACCGTGTGGGTCCATAGAGTACGTTGTACCGTGTATGTCACATGGAGTACGCTGTACCGTGTAGTCTTGATGACTAGTTGGTTGAGTTATTGCATGAGTAGGGCTAACCTCACCTCTCGTTGCAGTTGTGATGCCCCGCATGCTGGGATCCCTGTAGCCTGGGAACACAGGGATTTATACATGGCCATTATTCTCAATTTGTTTCCGAAATGTAACCTACATGGCTCAAGTGAGATCATGTTTTAATGATAGATTTAGGTAGACCCAAAGGAGGGGTGACACTCGTGACTCTGTTTTAAAAGAAAATGTGATTTTATGCACAGGGTATTCCCGAAGAGCGAGATTAAATTTGATTTAAATGATTTGTGATGAATTTTGATATGATGAGCATGAGATGTTTTACAAGATGATTTTCCATGTGATATTATGCATGTTTTTATGATTTTTCCTATACTATATACATATTCATGTGGCATGGTTTTGATCTACCTTATGCTCAAGATGTAAATGATTTTTATATCTTGTCATTATATGCACGTAGATAGTGCAGCTGTCTACTTTCTTACATTATTTTCTTACTGAGCGTGTGGTTGCTCACCCTTTCACTTTTTATCTCCCCAGAATATCTATAGTGGTAGAGAGCGAGCAGAGACTTGCACTCCTAGTGTCCGCTGCTGCCCATCACTGAGAGGTATACACATTATTATCGTTTTGTATCTAAACAAATACAGCACAATAACACTTTTGGAATTGTAATTTCGGGGGATGTAAACATTTGTAGACATGTATGAATTAATGAAGTTAATGTAAGCAATTTAAGTCTTTACAGTTATTGTATATAAATGTTAAGTGATATGGTATATGGTAAGAGGTAACTAACTCTGAATCATAGCTCAACTATTTGGGGTTGGAAACTGTTCACGACAAGAAGGTTAACAAATTAAGCAAAATAAAGCGAAATATTTATATGAATTTTAGGATATAAGGGGGTCGTGATAGTTCCTACTTCCAAGTTGGCACGGGTAACGGTTGAAGTAAGCCTACTGGCTTTTGGTGTTCTACTTTTACTTGCTGACACACTAAGCACTTAGCTACAACTCTGCAACATCCCATTTCAATCCAGGCCACAAATACACCCTTCGTAGATTTTGGTACTACCAAGATACATAGTGTACTTACTACTGTAGGCTTTAGTCAAAATTAACCTCAATTTTAAAGATCAACCACTTGTTAAATTAACAATAATCTAAAAGTTTGTAACTTAAATCAAATCACACTTCAACTGCTCACTCTAATATGCCATTCGAATATAATCATGAAAACCACAAAGTTATTGTTCATAACATTGTCCGGGATCAATATTATTTCTTATTCACTAAATTTCTTAAGATAAAATTTTCAAATACCAATTCTAGTCAAGACCAAGATTTCTTACTTATTCTCATAAAAATACAATTAGTTTAACGATCAAAGGTTCATTTAATGTTCCACCACAAACTCTAAAATCTTCATATATCAAATATCTAATCTCACATCCATTGGATCATCAAAGATTAAGGTTGTTCTCCCCAATAATCATTAAGCATAAAATATCATACTTATTAAAATCTCACCAAGGTCACTTCATTTATAGACATATCATCTTCTAACAATTATATTATTTCACGCATTAACTCTAAAGGAGTACAGTAAAGATTGATCAATTTTCATTAAAAATCCATATGCAGAATCTCAAAATTATTACTAAAATAAAACCCATCCTCAATTATTTAAGGCATTGAAATGTCCAAATCAAGTTCTATAAAAAGGCTTAAGTTCAAGGTAACCTTCTTATCAAAACCCATGCCAAAAATCAACTCATCAAACTTTCCCCTCATTAAGATTTCAAAGCTAATATTTAAATATCAACCGGACTAAGAACTTTAAAAAATATCACAAAATCAGAAAACTAAGAACTTTAAAAAATATCACAAAATCAGAAAACTAATAATATTGACAAGTCTACAATTCATAACTCAAGCTCAACTCTTTTAAAAATCACCACATAATCTAAAGGTCAAAATTTTAGATCGTAGAAGAATCCACAATTTGTTCATGCCCCTAAGAAGTCTCGTTATACCTAAAGATCACAACCTAAGCTTCCAAGAAAAAGAATAAAACATATCTTATACTTTTTTAGTTATATTATGTAAGACCCATTTTTGGTGATGTATTCCTTATGATTCATATGATGTAATACATTTTCATATGTTAAATTGAATCATAAGAAGAGATTTTGGATTGAATGAAGTTGTAAGGAGAATGAATGAACATCCATGAATCCATGTAAAGGTTAAATGAGGGCTGAAGTGGTCACAAAGTAAACGAATAGAACTCAAACATTTAGACCAAATATAAAGACTTAAAAACAGGAAATGATAATGCAAGTTTGGGAATTCTAAGTATCCTTTATGATTCCAAGCGATACACACAAGTCACATTGTATGTGAATAATAAGAAATGAACTTTTCCATGCTCTAAGTGGGATTAGAATGCAAAATAAGTATTGAAGTAATGAAATATGAATTTACCTTTGAAAATCTGGGAAAATGCAGCAAGAATGCTCCAGATGAAGGCCAGATCAATCTCTTATTCAAAGCAGATCGATCTCTCATTCAAGCAAATCGACCCCATATGATTATGTAAAGAACAGATCGATCCCAGCCTAGGTGCAGATCGATCTCTCCCTATGAGCAGATCGATCTCCATTTGCTCCTGCCTAGCAAGGATTGATCCTTTCCCAAAGTGCAGATCAATCTCTCCCAATGAAACAGATCGATCTCCAGTTGCTTCTGCCTAGCAAAGATCGACCTCTCCTCAAAAAGCAGATCGATATCTCCCTTACAATTTGAATATTTCGATAGCTTAACCAAGGGAAGATCGATCTCTTACCCTAGGAGATTGATCTCACCACCCTTGTTCTATAAGAACCGAACGGCTAAACCTTCTTCTTCAGAAAATCAAAACATCCCTCCATTTTTACCCAAAAAGAGCAAGCTTTCTCACTTTAGAATACACTCCCTTCTAAAAAGATTTGAGGAAAAGCTATTTGAGCAAAGTTGTTCATTGTGAGGAGGAGAACAACATTGTTTGGAACCAATATCCAATTTGTTGGATTGAAGGAGCAAAAGGGTCTTCCAAATTCAGACAGGAGAAAAGTCAAGCTAGGTGAGTTTCCAAAACACCAACTCTAAGTATGTTTATCTAGGTGTTGTTATAAGTTGATTGGTGTATGTATTGTTGGTTGAAACTACCTAGAATATGATGAATCAAGCATGACCTAAAATGGGTTTAGTGTGAGAAAATGAGATATGGTTGATTAAATGATAAATGGATTATACTAAGATGTTAGTAATGTTATATGCATGATTTTAAGATGGTTATGTGAAATCAATTTATGGGATTAGTCAAAGTGATGAAATGTGCATATTTAGTGTTTGTAAAAATGCATGAATGAATGGAAGAGTTAAGATTAGAGTAATGCAACCAAGTACTTGATTAGATAACTAAGAAAATTTGCTAAACCAAATTGGACTAAGAATGGCGTGATGGATGTTCAACTCCCATGCCATGGCCGAAGGTGATTATAAGCCAAACTTGAATTCAAATTGATTCGACGAGGTTGATGGACGTAGAATTCGGTCCAACGAGTAATAATGAGCCTAATGAGGATAATAGGCCTAGGTGAAATGATAAGTATAATTGAAAATTGACTTACGAAGAGAATTAGGCTCAATAAGATATGTTGACTAGGATTAAGTCAGAATATGATTGTAATTAACTCATGTGATAAATGAATGTTTGCAACTTCCGAGGATATATCCAGAGCAAATTGAGCCCAATCACGAAAATCAAAAAAGAAGAAGGAGTTGGTTCTCAGAGAATTGAGGTAAGGGAATTTTGTTAGCTCTTAGAGATACATGTACGTGTTTTTGGGCGCATTATGGTTTTTAGAATGTTTGAGGGTCATAGGAAAGGAAATGAAGGCTTAAAGGGCAAAGGAAATTGGGGAATTTTGAAAAGTTCATGAAAAGCAAGAACATGAGGTTCTTGAGTCTTTTATTGCTTTTTAGCATGTGAATTGGTAGGTTGGCTAGCTTTTAAATGGTTTTGCAACAAAATATCATGATGTAATTTAATAACCATTCTTTGCACACAAATGAGCCACCTACATGAGTTTTATGGAAACAAGAGTGCTAGAGCGCTGCTCACACGAGATTTGATATGCTTATAAATGCATTAGTGCTGGAGCGTTGCTCGCACTAGATGTCCACTATATACTTGTTGTCGTGCTAGAGATTGCTTGCACATGATTTTATGGCATGATGGGAGTCGTATTAGGAGCTTCGGGTAGGCTGTGTGCCACGCTGATTTAATAGGCTCGCACGCGCGTATTGAGATGTGGAGTGATAGATGTGATGATATGGGTCCACAGAGTATGTTGTACCATGCATATAGCATGGAGTACACTGTACCGTGTATGGATATGATATATATATATATACCATCTTCGAATGATGAATATTCTGCTATGGACCGGCGGGTTAGACGTAACCCACCTCCCGTGCGGAAGCAGATAGAGGTGATACCCTGCACAATAGGATCCGTGTAGCCTGGGATCACAAAGGATATAGCCATAGTCTTAGTTATTTCCCTTATTATTATTTTCCTATCTCACATGTCACTAGTTTTATGATGAATCTATGTTTTAAATTGGTTTGTGGATCAGGACAGTCCAAAGGAGGGGCTGAATCTTGATGAATGGTGAAATTTGTGATGATTTGTGTTGAGTAAAAAATGCTTTTAAGTGCACTTCGCATGATGATTTTCCATACTTTAATTACTACTTGTGCATGATGATTTTCCATGCTTTGATTGAAAATTGTGCACTGATTTGAATAACATGAATTGCTTTACATATCATGAACACGTGCATGAAGTGATGAATTTGGGTATGACGAGAAATTGTGTGGTTTTATGCATGGCATCACGATCACGTAGATAGTACAGTTATCTACCTGCTCGTATGATTACCTTACTGAGCGCGTGGTTTGCTCACCCCCATTTATTTTCCCCCTCTACAGAGCACTTTTAGTAAATAGAGAGCGATTGAGTATTGGATTTTGGTGTCCGCTGCATCCCATCACAGAAGGTATACACATTTGTATAGTTTTGTATCTAGACATGCCAAAGCACTGTAATATTTTGAATGTAATTTTTGGGGATGTAAAGAATTGTAAACACATGTAAACAGCAACTCTGATTGTAAGAAATTCTAGTGTTTACCTTTAAATAAAATGTAAATTGAAATGGTATGGTTGGATGAGATTTACATCGATACACAGCCCAACTATTGGTGGTGAAGCTGCTCACGATCAGAGGAAGGTACGAATAATGGATTAAATAATAAACAAAAAAAGAAAAAAAATTGGTTGTGATTTTCTGTAAATTGAGGTCGTGACATATTATCCGTTAATACTACTCAAATGAACTCATATTCTACCTCCATCAAAATTATAATTGCAATTTAATTACAATGACCATTAATACCCTCCTTTCTTTTTTTGGCACTCAAAATACAAATATAATGATCATGCTTCAAATTAATTGTCTAAGATTTCTACCTGCTTCATTAAGGGCAAATACTTGCTAATATCATAAAATACACCAATAAGAAGGAATATCCTCATTTATCTATATAATTTTATTTACCCTCAACTCAATATTAAGGAAAAATTCCATTAAAACCTTCCCTAAACCTAAATATTATAATCATCTAGTGATCATCATTCCACAAATAGCTAATGACAATTGTTATCATCAAGGTAGGAACTATTCATGAAAGTCAAAACCATACCAATATTCTCATAATCCTTATTCGTGTCACAATTTCAATTGACCAATGGTGTAAGTTTAAAACCATAATCCATATGTAATAATCAATAATAATAGTTATCTCAAAGCTTGAATCATCATTCCTTGTTACTTTGTGTTTCATACTTAAATCTCAACAAATACAATATATCTAAGATCAAAGATTTATTAAGGACATATCGCAAAACTCCAAAGTTTTCATAGAGTAAATATCAATTCTCAAATTCATATGATTTTTTTTTTCTTTTCAAAGATCATAATCATCTTCCCCAATAATCTTTGAGCTTAAAATATTCTACATATCAAACTTACAACAAAGTTAGTTCATATTCAACCTATCATCTCATGACTCGATATCTCATACTTAAACACCAATTAAGTACAACTAAGATCATATCCAAAGTCCATCAAATATCCATACTCAAAACTGAACCTTTAAAAAATCAAAATCAACTATCAGTTCTATAAGATCACCAAGGATTTAGATCATTCTCTATAATGAACATGAGCTTAAGTGCCCTATCAAAACACACACTAAGGTTAATAACTTGCAAACCAATCATTATTTTTTATTATACTCACCAAACTTTGTTCTCATTAAAAAAAATTGAAAATTGATGTTTAATTATTAATTGATACAAGAACTTCAACATCCACAAAATGACATTGCTCATATGGTAAGGTCTATTTACCAAATATAATCTCAAACTCAAACACTAAGGGGCTATTAAGTCACTTACTAGATTCGCTAATCTGAAATCAAAGACAAAGCCTCTAAAACCTCTCGAAGTCTATTATTCAAAAATATTCAATACTAGAAAATAAGCTATTAATTTAATACGAGCAAAGCTATTTGAAAAAATTTGAAAGTCTATAATCTTTTCACTAAAACAACTATAACTCAGATAAGCTATGAACTTAACCTTAGTTACGCTATTTGACGGAAGCTAAAATTATTCTTTTTGCAAGATGATTTTCCTCTAACTCTCAATGTCATTATTTTCTCAAATCTCAATTTCTAACTACACAATGTACCCATAAAAATTAAAGAGGAAACTTTGCTTACCTTGTTTTTCCTCCTTCTTCCTCTCACTCACTCACTCTAGCTTTAATTTCATTAAATTATTATTTTCTTTCCCTTTAGCTTGGCATTACAGCAACCAAACTTCATTTTCTTTCTTTTTTTATTTTTATTTTTTTCTCTCTCCATGCTGCAAATTACACCACTCATCTTCATTTCATTTTTTTTTAACCATGATGCACTAGGCCACTCTTTTATAATAATGGGTATTGGGCTTTTAAAGGTAGGCCCAGTTATTACACTTCCTACCTCCATTCTCTCCTCCTTCTTGGCTATTGGCTCTGCTCTTAGCCAACAAAATATCATGTAGGTAGCCAACGTCACTCTTTCAATACTACTGCACTGCATGTACTTAAACATCTTCTCCAATTTTAAAATTCACCATTCATCTTTATCAGGGTCCTTAACTCCCTTAAAGACTGGTGGATTCATTTTTTGAAACTGTTCCAATCAGGCCATGTTCCTATCCACCGGGTCTTGGGCTGGAGGCTGCATCACTTGAGGTTGTGGTGGAGGAAGTGGTGGTTCAGGTACTTATGGAGCTAGTGGTGGAGGATCTTGGGGAGTTGGTTGTGGCTCGGGTGGTGGTAGGGGAGCTTGTGATGCATTCGTAAATTGAGCAAAGTTAGTCATGAACTGTGTAAAAGTAACAGATATTTACTCCATGGCCTGCTCTAGTCTAGCCATCCGAGTGTTCGGACTATTCGGCTGCGGAAGAGGGGGTACTGGAGGTGGTGGAGCCTATCTCACTCTACCTCGACCTCGTCCTCTTCTCCCGCGCATATTTATTTACGATTCACATACCAAAGAGCCAACCACACTTATTAACAATCAAAAGTACACGCAACATATATATATATATATTTCAGACATGCACGGTATTTGAGATATATTGCTAGACTAGCTAACCTACACCAACACAGTCTAACTTCAATCGCTCTGATACCAAAAAGGTTGTCACAACCCTTGACCTCTACTTTTATCCCTAAGCGCCTAAATTAATGCGAAAACATTTTAAAATGAACTAACCTTGGCTAGTACTTATCATTATAACTTTCAGATCTTTTCTTGTAGTTCCGTATCCGATATAGGTTTAAATCTTTTAACTATTATGTGGAGGATTTTATTAAAGTTCTAAATTTACTAGAAATTTCGACAGCATAACGACTGCAATTGGACCTAACCCAACCTGCAAACAAAAGCCATAGGCAACCCATATCCTCAATCATCAATCACATATCTACGATAAACCAATCCTTGCACAGATATAAATATTAGCAATCCTAGCTATCCACAACTATCATGCAAAAGTTCTCAACATTATGATCGTTCATCAATGATAATTCATTATAGTTTAATATTTACCTAGTTAGATAGGTGTGTTTCCCTGGTAATGATATATCACTTTACATCCTGAGATCGAAGTATAACCTAACCATATTCAATACTGTATATATATATATATAGGGGAACCTTAATTCACTTCCTTAAAAGTATTTCTACCTCTATAAAGAAACAACTATTACATCCCGACCTTATAATAATAATAATAATAATAATAATAATAATAATAATAATAATAATAATAATAATAATAATAATAATAATATATCCGTGCATACATAAAGTCTGAAATAAAAACTTTACAATTGTTGCATATACCTTAGCACAAAAGTTGCGCTCTCAGCACGAGAAATCAATGATTTCCGAGCGATTCACCCACGAATAAATCTGAAATGTTTTAAAAGAAGGGGTGAGCAACCACACGCACAGTAAGGAAATCATATAACTGAAGCTAATAACATACCAAGTAACTGATTATATAAATATTTTCTGTGTTTACTAAATCAGGCACTTTGTAGAACAATGTACAAGCTTTATTTTGGTCTTTAAACGTGAAAATACTTTAAACACGGATGAGTTAAATCAACATACTTTTCAAAACTGAAGATTTCATAAAACTTGCTAAAAATCCATAGTTTATAAACCATCGGTGTAAAATCAAAGCACAGAAAATCTAAAAATCTGGTAACATTACATCTTTACCGAAAAAAGTATAGTCTAGCAAATGCATACATGGGCTCAAATTAATAATCGATACAAATAGAAGAGACGTGGTACAATCCTAATCCTTGTCATGGAACCAGTTACACAATGTAAACACCTATAGCCATAGTGACTATCGTCCTATCCTAGACTGATCAGGTCTGGACTAGGGTACTGAAGATGGGACCAAGGTCTACAGTAGTAGGTAGCTGGCACCATAGGGAAATCACGCAGAACCTCCTACCGGTGCTACTCAGAAAATCTCAATGCCATAAAGTGTCACGACCCAAATTTTATAAAAATCACTACAAATTTTTCATTATTCACTTTTTGTTTTTATTTAATTCTTACCTTTCCTCTTATCGTGCAATTGGGCCATGATTCGGTGTTAGTCCCTTCACACTACTTACCATTCCATTTCCATGTTACATTTACACATTAGGATTTTTATATCCTTTGACTTTGACTAAATACATTTACAATGGTATTTACATAACCTTACATCCCCAACATCATATCCGTTGACAGTACTGTGCATTTACATATTTAGATACAAAACTATACAAATGTGTATACCTGTCTCTCAATGGGAAGCAGCGGATAACAAGATGCAAGTTCTCAACCGCTCACTAACTACTGTCAGCGCTCTGAAAAGATGAGAAAATAAGGGAGGTGAGCAAATCACACGCTCAGTAAGGCAATTATTCAAGTAAGTAGATAGCTCCACTATCTACATGCTCATAATGCCATGCCCTTAAATCCATTTCTTTTCATTTAAAATTTCACGCACAAAATCATGCATATTTCAATGTCATAGTTATAAAAACTATTCGTACATATAGAAATCGTGCAACTATGCATCAATGGCATTTTATGGAAAATCATAAAATCATACTT
This sequence comes from Firmiana major, assembly GCA_033439115.1. NCBI lineage: Eukaryota > Viridiplantae > Streptophyta > Magnoliopsida > Malvales > Malvaceae > Firmiana > Firmiana major. Next base: position 63,264,690 of record CM065899.1, read on the forward strand.
AGCATGAATTAAATCAAGATCATGTACTAGTTCATGCCATTTAAACCAAATCATGAGAAATAATTCTTTTCATGAATTTATCATTTAAGCATGGAAACTCATCATGCTACTGCATTTAAATCACTTCATTAAAGCTGCAGTATAAAATAACCCGAAGGGGTTAAGCATCTCAAAAATCAATCTCTTAAAAATTCATTATAAAATTCTCTAAAAAATTTAACATCATAGTAGAAAATCACAAAATCGGGGACCTAACCCCTCTCTCGGGCCCTTGTCTATCGAGACCACAAGTTATATCATGTGAGACATGTAGATGACTATATCAGTAACATCGAGGACTATGGCCATAACCTAGTGATCTCTGGTGACACGGTACCTAGTATGCGGGGTATCACACCTGAAACGGGAGGTGGGTCGGTCCTACCCGCCAGAATAGCATAACATCAGGATTGCGATGGCAAAGTTTGCTGCCTCGTGGCTAATGCCAGTCCACTCCAACAATTCCCACGGTACAACATACTTCGCATGACATACATGGTACAACGTACTCCGTGAACCAGATCTCAGTCAGGGGGTGCCTGCAATAGGTCTTATCCATCCATACCATCTTTGTCTTAGTATGCACGTGTGGCATATCATCTCACTGTGACACACAGTCTACAGGAGGCTCCAACACGGCTATATGCATGTTATACAAATCCCTGTGGAGCGAAGCTCTAGCACGGCTCCATGCATATTCATGATATCTAAAAATCTTGTGCAAGCTAAGCTCTAGCACGGTTTTATAAAAATCAGTAAACTCTGCGCATGAGTAGCACTCCCGTACGACTTTAAAAGAATGATAAATCCATATAAAATCACATGCAAGTAAGCTCCAGCACGATTTTATGCATAAAATCCATCAAAGCCTCGTGTGAGCAATGCTCCAGCACGGCATTATGCATAAATCATTCAAAACTTCATGCGAGAAATGCTCTAGCATGAATAATTGCTCAAGTAAATCAAAACTTCGTGCGAGCAATGCTCCAGCACTGTTTCATGCATAAATAAATCAAATCTCGTGCGAGTTACACTCTAGCACGGCTTTTATGTAATTATCATATCAAAACAGGATGCGAGCTAAGCTCCAGCACCTCTCATGCATGTCAAATCATAAAAACTAGTGCAAGCAATCACTCCAACACCTTTTTATGCATATCAAGTCAAAACAAGTCAAAACAGTCAAAACAGGCTACGAGCTAGGCTCCAGCACCTCTCATGCATTTCACAATAATAAAATCAGTGTACCACTCTAGCACATTTCATGAATATGATGTCACACAAGTCGGTGCGAACAACTGCTATAGCATATTTTATACACACTCACAAATGCAGATATAGTGTGAGCTATGCGCTAGCACTATATGTTTTCATATAAACTTGATAGTTGGCCCATTTTCCAAAGAAATTTCATTTAAATCTTAATAACACTTACGTAGTGTTCTATTGTGAAGTTTATGCAATTACTGGCCAATCTATCAATTTGCTTTGCTTAAAAACCATGAAAATTCCTTAAATCAGAAAATTCCTTAAATCATGCATTTCATGCATGTCATGCTTTCACCATCCTTAGGTGAATTCCCTCAATAGGGGTAAAATAGTCTTTTCCTATTCCGAGTCCTTAAAATCTTTAAATCATTTCTAGGACCTCTATACATATTCAATTTATACAAAAGCTATTAAAATACGTGTAGCTACCTCTAGCTACTCACACAATTCCCTTACGTCATTTTTCTATACAGTTTAACCTTTCCACTGATGTCTCGTCACGCAGTCCGATTTGATCCCAATCCAATCTTTGAAACTGCGGATAAATATTTATCAAGTCAAATACAATATAATTAATTGTATTTCATATTTTCTGGGCTTAATTTAAATCATTAGGCCCGTTTACCCATATTGGGCCCGATTGCACCATAATTGGCCTTAATCGGCCTTAAGCCCGTTTTTCCACTTACTATTCACATTATCGAGACCTATTAGGCTCATTGGGCTCATCAGTATTTATTGGGCCTCATTCTAAACTCTTGGATAGGTCAATTAATTATTTACGACAATTTATCTTGAATTCCAGAATTTAATTCATTTTATACGAAAATTAAATCCGTAATTTATGCAGTAAATTTTTAATATGCATAATGATGCAAATTGTCGTAAATAAGGGTTACTTACCCAAGATTCCATGATAATATGCAAATCGAGGCTATCTCGAGCTCTCGTTTGACGTCAATTGTCGAGCTACACAATTACATATTTTTTCGGGTCAATTTTCAGTCGAATATTAATCAAATTAAATATTTCAAAATTTAAATCGATCAAATCGACCGTTTACCGACTTACCTATAGCTTGATTGCATCACTAGAATTTTTTCCCAATTTTTTCTCTTTTTCTTTTTCCCTTTTTCTTTCTTTTTTCCTCTTTTCTGGCTGAACCGGTTCGGTCCGGTTCAGCCCAGTTCAGACCTATTCGGTTCAGCCGGTTCGGCCAGTTCAGGGCTTCGTCGGTCGGTTCTCCACTGGCTTCTGTCACCAGCAGCTACGTGGGGTCGTCCGGTGCATGAATCTGGGGTCGGTGTGGTCCGAGGTGGCCGAAAAGTCACCAACGGCGAAAGGGAGAAGAGTCAGATCAGCCATTTTTCGGCCGACGAAAGGAGAAAGAGAACATGTCGGTCTTCGCGTGGGGCTTCTTCGGTTGGCGATGGTCTGGCCTAGATCGACGTCGGTCACTGGATTTCCTTTTCTCCCTCTCTAGGCTCTCTTTCTCCTTTCGCCGGCCGCCGTTCGTCGGTTTCGTTGGGGTCGATGGTGGTCGCCTCTCATCTGGCTTCCTCGGCACCTTGCCTGGGCTCACCACCGGTCGCCTCCGTCGGTGAGGCTCCCTCGGTTTGCCTCTGTTTCTGCAGAATCGCGATTTTCGCTATTTTGTAATTTTTTTATTTTTTTATTTTATCATTTATAATTTATTTTAATATTATTTTAATCATTATTTTATTCAATTAAAATCCAAAATATCTTAAAATTTTATATTTTATTCATTTAACCAATTAAATGAATTTATCGGTCTTATTTCGTATTTTCGGTATAATTTTCCAATAATTTCGGGATAATTTTTGAAGTGAAAATTTTGATTTATTCCAATAAATTCATATCTTGATCAATTTAACCCGAAATTTAATTATTTCTTCGTTATTGATCAAGATTTCTCATTTCCATATTTTTAATTAAATTTTCTTATCAAATTTATACCTGCTTTTGATCTTTTGACCGTTTTACACTTGCACGTGTTCGGGAATACGATTTCAATCCTTCATTTCATGAACACTCACTCATTTCATGTTTTAAATAAAATTGGGTCTTACATAATCTCCCCCACTTAAGAAATTTGGTCATCCAAATTAGAACCAAGTCAAATGGGTCCATAAACAACTCCGAGTACGTCTATCGCATCATACTCTTTAATTCTCATGTGACTTTTTCGAAGTGTTATACTACCAAAGGATTTTGACTAGGGAGATCATCTTAAATCTCGACACCTTCTGCTTCCGTCTAATACCCGAATCGCGTTTTTTCAACATACGTTATATTTTCATTAAGCTGGGCTATTGGAGCTCATATCCGATTACATATGCTGGGTACGAATAGTATTTTTGAAGCATCAATAGATGGGACATATTGTGGATGCCTGCTTATTCAAGTGGTAACGCCAACCTACAGGCCTTATCTCCCACTTTATCCAATCTCTCAGAGGATTCACTCTAACGAAACTCAATTTTCCTTTAAGACAAGTAACTTCCAACAATACTGATTCACCCTCGATGAATTCCAATGGTTTCTGTCTCTTGTCAGGATAACTTTTCTGTCTGCTTTGAGGTGTTCTTAATTTCTCACAAATCAACTGAACATCCTCAGAGGTTTATCTTACCAATTCGGGAGCAATTTCCTATCTGTCACCCACTTCTTCCTATCCAAGTCGAGGAACAACCCCTAAAGCCATACCTTGTCGCATATAAAGTCATCCCGATACTCGAGTGATAACAGTCATTATTGGCGAATTCGATTAGTAGTAATTGATCATCCCAGGAGCTTATAGAATCAATGGTACACACTCTCATCATATCCTCCAGAACCTGTACATTCCCCTTTGGCTGACCATCTGTCTGAGGACGGAAAGCTGTGCTAACACTCAGTCGGGTTTCCATAGCTTTCAAAAATAATATTCCCAGAAGTGGGAAGTGGAGTGGGAATCCCTATCTGATACCATGCTCACTGGAACGCTACATAATGTTTCACCATTTTTCGTACTCATAATTTCGCCTACACACTCAGAGTATCTGGGGATTTCATAACCAGAAGGTAGGTAGACTTAGTCAATCTATCGACTATCACCTAGATAGCCTCATGATCCATTAGGGTTCTCTGTAACCCATCACGAAATTCTTGGTAACTTGCTCCCATTTTCGTGTCAATATAAGTAGAGGTTGCAATAATCCTGCAGACTTCTAATACTCTACCTTACTTTGCTGACATACGAGACACTTTGCTACAACTCTACAATGTCTCTTTTCATATCTGACCACCAATACCATTTTCAGAGATTTCGATATATTTATTACTTCCCAGATGCACTGTATATCCCGAAGAGTGAGCTTTTAACAATAACACTATCTTATCAACTGTGGTCATAGGGAGCACTTATGCTGTCTCTGAACCTCTGTAAGTCATCATCACTCACTGTGAACTCTGTCACTGTACCCTTCTGAATCTGACCCACACCATCGACACCCTGCCGATCATCACACTAAGCCTGTCAAATTCGGTCACTCAAATCCGGTTCTAATCTCAATCTAGCTGTCACACAATCATTGTCATCATCATAAGGGATCACATCACTACTGAGGCTCACAACTACTCTAGCAGCTCACGTTCCCTAACCATCATATGTAATACCATCCCGAGGTTCTTTCTGCTCAAGGCATCAGCCTTTCCTGGGTGGTACAATTTTCACAATTATAATCCCTTAGAAGCTCTAACCCTCTTTTTGTGAAAACAGATACTCGAGGCTTTTTTATGATTAGTGCATATCTGAAATTTCTCATCGTATAAGTGGTGGCGACATACCTTTAGTGTAAACGCTATGGCTGCCAACTCTAAATCATGGGTCAGATAGTTTCTCTCATGATCCTTGAACTATCTGGATCCATAAACGACTATCTTCTCATTTTGCATCAATACACAGCCCACTCATTATTTTGAGGTATCCATATACACTGAGAACCTCTTGAGCTATTGGGTATGGTGAGAATAATTACGGTGGTCAGTTTATTACTTCAATATACAAAAACTCACGAAAGCCATTTTCATACTGAACACCCCACTGGCATGTAATCTTTTTCCAAACGAGATGTGTCAACTGAGCAGCCTATTTCGAGAAACTCACAACACTTTGTCTGTAAGACAGTTTCCAGTTGCTACTCATGCTCTTCCCTGGACTTCGAATACATCTAAATATCATCGGTAAAGATGACAACCAATCAATCCAAGTAAGGTTTAAATATCTTGTTCATTAATGTACTAACAGTTATGGCACATTCACCTTCCGAATTCTTAATGGTTGTTACCTAGACTTAAAATCGATCTCTAAAAAGATATGTGTTTTTCACAGCTAATCCAATAAATCATCTATAGTGGGAGGAATCACTTATTCTTGATGTTAGCCTCGTTCGACAATTAAAATTCAATACATAGTTAGAGGCTTCTATTCTCTTTTCACAAACAGAACAAGTACTCCTCACGTTACACATTCGGTCTGAGGAACACTTATCCAATAACTCCTAAAATCGTTTCTTTAGTCCTTCCAGTTCCACTAATACCATTTTATACTGTGGTTAGGATATCGGCTCCGTACCAGGTACCAACTCAATACCAACTCCATTCCTCTAACGGGTGGCAACCCTAGTAGATTATCCGAGAAGATATCAAAAAAATCCCAGCGCACTAGGATATCTGTTAACTCCTGATGTGCCTTATCCATACCAACCACACAAGCGAGAAAATATTCCCATCATTACTCATCTCGTCCGTACAATCATTTACTCCTTTAATTATAATCGCTACACCTCTTTCATTACGTGTCAAACTTACAGTACACTTTTTAGGGATGTAAACATCACTATCTTAAGATAGCAATCTAAACAACATAGTTTGCAGCCGAATCAATCTATTCTCAAATATTACTTCAAAATTTTTCATATTCCATTGAATAAAATCGGCTGACATATCTTTTTTCCCTGTTTCAACTTCCAATCCCTATACCCATATTCAGTTAGTGATAATCAACTAACTATCATCATCTTGCCTTAGGGTACAGGCTTCACATCTTTCACTAGCTTATAAGCAACTGAAGGCGATATGAATAAATGCGTGGCACCGGGATTAATTAAAATAATTACTTCATTATTCACAACCAGTGTGGTATCTTCCACCACATCAAATGAAACATCAGTAGTGTCCTGGTCCAAGGCATACACTCGCCCTCGTCCAACATCCTACTTTCCTTTTCTCTTTGGCTGTGGCCTCCCTTTTCGGTGTAGAGATATCAATAGGGCTTTCTCTATCTCTTTGCCCTTCTGTGGGGCAGTCTCACCCAACTCTGAGCAATCATTAAATAAATAGCCCGTCTTGCCACACTTAACATCTATTTTAGTCAATAAGGTGTAGGTGTAGGCCTTACTTCCGTGGTATCTACCACACATCTTACACTACTACGGAGCTGGTCGGGGTCCTCCAATCACAATACCCCTCGTAAGTGTTGAAATTGGATACACTAGGGCCTTACCAATCATCTTACCCCGTGACTCATCAACTCTAATCTTTTACTAAACTACTTTTTTTCCCATTCTAACATCTCTATCATTCTCTATTCTCTTTTTTCTATATTTCGACCCTTACTACCTTTTTCAATCTCAGAGGAGTGCAACTTATGATCTTATTCACACAACTGTAGTCTGCACACTGCCTTGGCATAGGTAGTAATATCTAACGGGACCAATCGAACTCTAATTGACAATCTGAGCCCTTCCATGAACTTTTAGACATTTCGAATCATTGTTCATAGTGTCAGAGTCATACCTGCCCAGGAATATAAATTGAGTTTTATACTCATAAATCAACCAGTTCCTTTGGGTTAGAGTAAAGAATTTTATTTGTAATTTCCTTTAAACAGTGTCCGAGATATTCTGTCACCAGAATACATCTAGAATTATTTTCCATGTTCATTCTGGATGTCTAACTCTTAAGATGGGTCGAGCGGACTTTCACCAATGCTCCGACTCGTCCTCAAATCCCATACATACTTTGAGCAATTAGCTCCATAATATTCTCCACACTCCGCTCCAACCTCACGAAGCGTGTCTCAATACTGTATGGTCTCTCTGTCGGACTATGTCCGATCTTTCTGTCGGACTCTGTGGGGTATGCTCAACATCAGCCTCTACTTCAATCTCATCTTGAGTCGCATGTAGTGACTCAGTATGACTCTCAGGCCTACCTCTACGGCCTCGAGCTCGTGTATTAGCCCCTCTACCATAGTGGCTATCAATTAATGAGTCTATATTCTTGCATTTAAAACCAAATTCTTAGCTACAATTTCATCTCGATATACACAATTGTATCTAAACAATGCACAGTACATGGGGAGGTAAACTTCCTTAACCACTAACATCGACTCATATCAGTCCAACTTAACTCTGATACCAAAAACTGTCGACCTAAATTTCCTAAAAATCACTACAATTTTTTCATTTCTCACTTTTCGTTTATTATTTAATTCTTACCTTTCCTCTTATCGTGACCATCCTACCAACAGTTGGGCTATGATTCGGTGTTAGTCCCTTCACACTACTAACCATTCCGTTTCCATGTTATGATATCATGATATGCATAGCGTGGTGCTGGAGCTTCGCTCGCACTAGATGTGAGTTGACATGCATATAGTCGTGCGGAAGCCTCTTGTAGACTGTGTGTCACAGAGAGTTGAGATGCTCGCACATATACTTTGAGACATGGGTTAGTTATCGACATAGTATTGGGGTGGATAAGACCTACGGCAGGCACCCCCAGACTATGATATGGGTCCACGGAGTACGATTTACCGTGTATGTCACACGGAGTACGCTGTACCGTGCAGTCATGATGACTCTATGATGTTACTTGATATTCTGGCGGGTAGGACTTGACCCCACCTCCCGTTGCAGTTGTGATGCCCCACACACCGGGATCCATGTAGCCTGGGATCATAGGGACAAAGTATGGCCATAGTCCTCGATTTTCATACAGTAACCTACATGCCTCACATGATATCATACGGTCTGGATAGACCATGACAAACCCGATGGAGGGGTAATGTCCCGATTTATGTTTTTAAAAGAGATGTAATTCAAGGAATCAAGGTATTCCCGAGAGATGGGTTTAGCCTTGATGTGGTTGTTTTATAATGAAACAAATGAGTTTTAAAGTGATGAGTTTTGTGATTAAACAAATGAGTTTTAAAGTGATGAGTTTATGATGAAACTAATAAGTTTTAATGTGACGAGCATGAGATGTCATACATGATGATTTTTTTCATGTGTGTTTTATATGTCAATTTCATGATTTCTCTTACACGATATATACATACATGTGGCATCGTTTTAGTCATTCCTCATGCTCAAAATATAAAGGATTTTATATCATGACATTATCAGCATGTGGATAGTATAGTTATCTACCTGCTTACATTATTGCCTTACTGAGCTGTTTATGCTCACCCTTTCATTTTTCACCCCACAGGGTATATTCAGTAGAAGAGAACGACAGTAGTCATATCCGCTGCTTCTTATCAAAATCAGGTATACACATTTGTATAATTTTTGTATTTGAACATATAGAGGCACAGTACTGTATATGGATTTAATATTGGGGATGTATTCAGTTTAAATAAATTGATATGTAAATGAAATATGAAAATGGAATGGTAAATAGGTGAGAGGTGACTAACACCGAATCATAGCCCAACTGTTTAGTAGTGTAACTGTTCACGACGGGTAAGGAAATGAAAAAGCGAAAAATTTACTATGATTTTTAGGTAATTTGGGTTGTGACAATACTCCTCCTCTGCATATTCTTTATCAAACAACAAACAATTATTCTTGCATGCATCTATTTTAACATAACTAAGACCCAATTTTTCTAGCTTCTTATTCATTTCATAGTTGGTTTGTGGCAAATTATCATCTTCTGGTAACATAGGCTTCATAATCCCCAACAAACGATTGAAGCATGCTTCACTTATATTAAACTCTGACTTCCAGTTCAAAAGTTGTGAAACAGCCGATAATGTTGTGGCATTGAACAACCAGGCCATAGTGGTTCTTCTGCATCATTCAATAGAGAATAGAAGTATGTAGCAGATGAATCTGGATGTTGCTCCTCACTTTTTGAATTGTTCACAGAATTACCAATTACGTCATCATCCATATGAAAAGCATCTGTAACGATTCTAACATAAGGATTTTGTTCCTCAGGTCTCACTCCAGATAGTGGATCAACTGTTTCATTTATATTTTGCGATGACTGTCCTTCTTCAATTTCTCCGTGATTATCCCAAGTGGTATGCCCAACAACAAAACCTTTGTAATAAAGGTGTTTACGCACCTTATCGACTTCCAAGAATTGTTTATTCATACATTTACTACAAAGACATTTAATTCAATTTCCACTAACTACCTCCTGATGACAAAATGCAAAACTAATTAACTCTTCAACTCCATTCAAAAATTCATCTCTAATGAATCCATCTACATCTAATCGACAATACATCCAAGATCTATCCTTATCCATTTTTCACACAGAATACAGTATCTTAAAAAATAGAATAATAATTACACTCTATCACCAAATAATTTTTTTCAATTAAGTAAAATCAATTTAATTTGTAACATGCATATAACAAAATTTAACATCTACAATAACAAAATAAATAAACAAAAAAAAAATTCGTCCTTACTACAAAATAAATCAAATTAGCTAACATTAATATATTTAGGTTTAAATATTGGAACTGAATGTGTGGATGATTTTATTTAAAGTCCTAAGTTTCCTTAGAAATTTCGGCAGCATAACGACTGCAATTTGTCTCTACCCAATCTACAAATAATACTATATAGCAGTCCAAATCATCAATACAATTCATGCATATTAAATCATCTCAACAACCTTAGTTATCCACAACTAACAATCATGCTTTCCAATCACATCAGCAACCACAATATCATAAACCATTTTTTTCAACAATAAAATCATTAAAGTTATATTCATGATTTTAGCTAAAATAATTATAAATCAATTAACAAAATGAAAATAAATTGAGTCTTATCACATTGTTTTAATCATTTCACAGAAATCTGAACCCAAAAATTATGTCACCAGCATGTTCATATTTAGCCTACGCCAAACCAAATAATCACCAACAACAATAATAATAATAATAACATTTATATAACAAATTTATTAGTTATAATTAATAAAAAAAATTGATATCATAATAATTTTACCTTCAGAATGAACTTATTTGCTCTTGGCTTCTAGTTCAATATGGCTTCAAATTCTGTGGTTTTTTGCTTGCTTTCATGCACGCACGTTACCTCTCTTCCTATGAAGGAGAGAAACAGCATCATTTTGTTAAGTTTGATTTTAGAGTTTTATTTTATTGATCAAATACTCAGATTCTTCAAATATTCCAAATTTAAACTACAAATTCAATTAAATAAACTACAACTTAAAAAAAAGTTATAACTAAATTTAATTTGCATATAATACTAATTAAATTTATAAAATTAAATAAAATAACTATAATTCACATAAGAATAACAATAACAAGATTTCAACTTTCAAATACAACAAACAACATAAATATAAATTTCATTGATTCAAAAACTTAGAATAGGTATAGTGAATATCAATTCAAGAAGAATTATTCACGAATTATCTCAAATTTGCAAGTGAATTTTCTACAGAACATGATCTGAAAAAAGAAATAAGGAAAACATGTACCACAACAAAAGGAAATTATAGTTCTTGGAGAAGATTCCATGAACGACATGCACTATTGGTCAATGGGGTGTCGTTTTCTGTGGTGTGCAGGCATGAAAAATTCACAAACTTAAAATTTAAGAAATTCATAAACCTTAGTTTATAAGCAAGAAAACCACTTTGGTCTTAGAATTTTGCATCAACAGCATCAAGTAACCAACAGTGATATACATTTAAATTGAACCCTCAGCTAATAAAAGTGGATATATAAACAAGATTCATTTACTAAAAATTGTATTGTATTCTAATAAACACAATATTTTCAAACACTACGAATATCAAAACTTTACGTCTATGATACAACATATATATATATATTCAAATTACAATATTTGGACTCTCACAAAAATAAGTTGTCAAATCAACTTCTTCTGCAAAAATGCATATCCAGCAATGTGAACACATATCAGAGAAAAAATGTGAACTCTATCAAAATATGCCTCCAATATTCTGTGTGGTCCTCTAACATTACAAGAAAATGTGACAATTTGAAATGCTCCTTATATGATTGACCCAAAAAAAAAAGATCACAAGTTATAATTGACCCAAAAAAAAAAAAAGATCACAAGTTATAAAAGCCATTTATAATAGTTATAAAAATAATTAAGCAATCTGTTCGATTGTGGTAAAAAATGGGTCAAAAACCAATTTCAACTCAAATTAAAAAAAAAAAAAATCATATCCTATATTCCAACTCTCTGTTTCTTTAGTAAAAAAAGATTCCAATAACAAACATGAATTAAACATAATCCTTGTAATCAAATAATTAAAAAATTATAAATATTATAATAATTTGAATTTAGATCGAACAATCCCAAATCCAACCTTAAAAAAAATTAATAATAAAAATAAAAAGGAGAAATGGCCAAAGCAGCAGTCCCTCTCTATTTCTACAGAAATACCCAATACATAGATGGTATTCAGTAGCCCATATTGATTGGCTCCGGAATTATCATCAGTTCAAAAACAAAATTACAATTATGTTCGTATACCCATTTAAATATCCTTTTCAAGTTCAGATTTCTATTACACTTTCTTACTAGCTAGCGTGGGAGAGGCTCAACGTCAGAAAGGGAGGAATGGGGGCGTCGTCTGGGCAAGCGCGAGAAAGGGGAACCTGGATACGGGGTCGCTGGACCTGAGGGTGTGCAAAATGCAGAAGTGGTTTTGAGGGAAAGGGGTAACGGTGGAAGGGAGAAATAATGGAAGGGGAAAGGGAAAAGGGCGGTGAGGGCTAGGTGAAGCTGGGTCTGGAAGACTGAGATTACAGAGAAATGCGACGAATTTGGGAAAAAAGGGTCTGGAAGAGAAAGTTGGGTCTGGAAGAGAAAGCTGGGTCTGGAAGACTGACTTACGAAAAAAGGGTTCGTTAATTTCAAAGTGCTAAGGGCTCTTCAGCGACGGAATTCAGTCGTTGAAGCCCTTTTAGTAATTCCGTCACTGAAACATTTTCAGCGACGGAATTAATAAAAAATAAAAAGTATGAAAATTTAGAAAGGCTTCAGCGACGGAATTCCGTAGCTGAAGCCTTTCAGCAACGGAAACTATTAGCTACGGAATAAATTGAAAAAATTTTAAGAAAGCTTCAGCGACGGAGTTCCGTAGCTGAAGCTGTTCAATGACGGAACACCCAAGTCACACTTCAGCTACAAAATTTCGTCGTTGAAAAATTTCAGCGACGAAATATATTGAAAAAAAATTCAGGAAAGCTTCAGCGACGGAATTCCGTAGCTAAAGTATTTCTGCGAAGGAAATCTCAAGGCCCGTTTCAGCAACAGAATAAATTGAAAAAAATTCAGGAAAGCTTCTGCGACGGAATTTCATAGCAAGCTTTTCAGCGACGAAAATCCCAAGGCCGCTTCAGCAACGAAATTCTGTCGCTGAAAGATTTCAACGACGGACTAAATGGAAAAAAATTCACGAAAGCTTCAGCAATGGAATTCAGTAGCTGAAGCCTTTAAGTGACGAAAAACTTCAGCTACGGAATTCTGTCACTGAATAATTTCAGCAACGAAATAAATTATAAAAAAAATGAGGAAAAAATCGACGGTCTTCAGCAACGAAATTCCGTAGCTGAAAATTTCAACGACGGACCGTTTTTGAGACGAAATTTCGTAGTTGAAGTGTTTCAGCGACGAAATAAATATAAATTAAAAATTAAAAAAATTTAGGCAGGATTCAGCGACGAAAATCCGTCGCTAATTCTGTCGGAAAAAAAAGTTATATATTTGAAAATATTTGCGACGGAATTCCGTCGCTAATGTATTTATTTAGTAACGGAATAATTTCGTCGCTAAATTCCGTCGTTGAAAGTATGTTTTTTTTTTGTAATGTTAGTTATCTACCTAAAAATCAAGAATCACTGTTATCAAAAATAATATTTTAATATTAATTTTTAAATTATTAATATTAAAATATTAGTATTTTAAAGATTTTCAATGCTTTAATAATTAAGTTAATATTATTGAAAAAATGCGGAACAAAAAAAAATTTACTCTTACAAAAAATAGTTGACATTTTCGGAAAAATTATTTTTCGGAAGCTAATTAACTTTCATTTATTTATCTAGATTTTAAGCTACCTTATAAGCAAGCTATTTTCTTTGATGCAATTAACAGTTTCTGTTTATTAATCTAAAGTACTTAGGCCCACCAGTGATGCTTTCGGGTTTAACCTTTAGCATAAGCTCACAAATTTTAATACTATTAAATTAAACGCCATGAATTCAAATGAACATATCCCCGCACCATGTTTCCATAACAAGTAGAACTACATAGATACAGACATATAGTTCATCTCCAGAAAAGATAGTTTATAAATTATAATAAAACTAAACTCACTTGCCTTGGTGAGAAAATCACGGCTATGTTTCTTCCCAGTCATTGCCAAAGAATCGAGCTCCTTTAGAAGGAACGAAATTTCCACTTAACACTGTTTTGTTTGTTTGTTAGGAAGGAAGAGAAATCAATACAAATAGAAATAAGGGAAAACAGAAACAGAAAGAGAGAAAGTAAACAAAGAAGGCATAAAAATCCAAGCAAATCCAGAAAAGAAAAAAAAAAAAACGTTTCTAATTCTTTCAAAAGTACCCATGAAGCCCTTAACTAAAGTTTAAGAGATTCAGAAATAGGCTGACAGTTTCATCAAAGGCGGTCTTTAATCTAGACTCAGCATCGCGATTCGCTTGCTGCAGTCTTGATAGCTTCTCTTCCAAATCGAGAATAATATGATCTTTTACGTATATTTTACAGCTCATTCTCCCCTCTCCTCTTCCATCGTCGACACTCGCGACAAGAGTGCCTTGTACGTAATTTTACGCGACAGAGGTATCACGGCCCGAATCTCCTTCGCCACCGCCATGGGACACCGCGATGGTGTCCTTTATTTAAAATGGAAGAGAAAACGGTATATTTATATTGTTTTTGTTGGTTGGTGGATTTTGGACTTAATTTGTGGCTGAATTGAATTTTGGAGGATCTACATCCAAATCAAAGGCAAGGAAAAAAAGAAATTTTAAAAGCTTTCTTTATCGGTTAAAAAGGAGGTAGGTAAACGCATTTTATAAGTTAATATGTGATTGATTTAAATCATGTCCTGAAATCCTTCAAATGATCGTTGTGAAACTTGTTCATACTAAATTCCATGTTGATTCTGTAGATTGAGTATATGATGTTCTTCCATAATAATTAATTATGATTATAGTTAGTTAGGAGGCCTACTATATAATTTGATTTTATAATCCACTCTTAGTATAGAATTTAATTCTATAATTGCTTTATAATTCTGACATCTAGTAGCAAATATGAATTGATAATTATGAGTATCTTTTCCTATAATTTCTAGAAGGGCAAAAAACTAAATTAAATTAACCGAGCTTGTAAATTTGTTATTTAGCTTCAACTTATCTTTCTAATTCTTAAGGCTACTACAAATTATCTAAGGAGTTTGTTCTAAGTTATTTAGTGGTTAGAGATTAATTGAAGAGTTTGTTTCAATTAACAACTAAGAAAAGATTGGAATAACAAAACTTATTGTTATTATAAGCTTGAATGTTCAAGAAAGAATGGATGAATTAGAGTTAATGATCAATGTTCAATTCCAAACAATGTCTTTTTAAATGAAACCTTCCTTAATTATTACAACTTGTGATTTAATTTATTTTTGTTTTAATTTTGTTGCGCATGATAAAATAATAATAAAAGTGCGCCACGTGGTGCACACAAGCCCCGAGTAAGATAAAAATGGTAAAAATGTAATTAATGATAGAATAAATCCCTATAAATAGGTGTCAGGTACGATTTGTTAACCTAAGTCTGAATTTTCCTACTGAAACTCTGTCCAATTCGCTAGCTGACTTAAGCATCGGAGTGTCAACGCAGGGAACAACCTTTGCGTCTCTCTGATCTTTCTCTCTTTTGCAGAGGCATTCGAGAACGTGTGACACAAATTTCGAAGTGAAGACGTCAGCAATTCATCATTGTTGTGTTTTGGTAACAACAATTGATGCCGTCTGTGGGAAATGGAAGAAAAGCTTTCGACAACGATGGTACTGACACGCTCAGCAACAATCAGAAGTGAAAAAGTGAGGATATGGCGAGCTCTCCAATGGCTGATTTGGGTGATGACGTTTTGAGAGAGAGAGGTCGGATATGATAACGATTCTCGTAGCCGAATTCGAAGCCATGCAGAAGCAGGGGGAAAAGATCGTCGAAACCTTACGAACTATGGTTGATTTGTTCAAAGGAGCTTTCTCGCAAGTGAACCTACCGGTAACCGTCCAAAATTTGGTAGGAGAAGGGCGAACTGCACAAAGCCCTGACACGCAAGACCCTCACGGCAACACAGGCCTTTGCGTGCAAGACACTCACGGCAACAGAGGACTTCACACGTAAGACCCTCACAGCAACACAGGCCTTCGCTCGCAAGACCCTCACGGCAACAGAGGACTTCACCCGCAAAACCCTCACGACAACACAGGCCTTCGTGCGCAAGACCCTCACGGCAGGGCAGGTCTTCACGTGCAAGACCCTCACGGCATGGGAGCACGAGACACTCAAGGCCTAGGAGCACGAGACCCTCACGGAAGGGGTGCGCAAGATCCTCACGACAGGGGTACAGAAAACCCTCACGACAAGGGAGCTCGAGACCCTGTGTAAGACCCTCACGGCATGGGTGTGCAAGACCCTCACGGTAAGGGTGCGGAAGACCCTCAAGCATAGGGGTGTGTAAGAACCTCATGGCATGGTTGCGTGAGACCCTCACGGCAGGGGTGCAGAAGACCCTCATGACAAGGGTCCAGAAGTCCTTCACGGCATGGGAGCGCGAGACCCTGCGCAAGACCCTCACGGCATGGGTACGCGAGACCCTCACGGCAGGGGTACGAAAGACCCTCAAGGTAGGGGTGCACGAGACGGTAGGGGAGCCCGAGACCCTCACGACAGGGGTGCGCGAGACCCTCACAGCAGGGGTACAAAAGACCCTCATGCCATGGGAGCGCGAGACCCTCACGACAGGGTAGCGTGAGACCCTCACAGTAGAGGTGCGTAAGATCCTCACGGCATGGGTGCGCGAGACCCTCACGGAAGGGGTGCGAAAGACCTTTACGGTAGGGGTGCGCGAGACCCCCCATTTTCTTCGTGCGCCATGTGGCGTACTCTTGGCGCGGGGATTCCAGCTCACGCGAGACCCTCACGGCCTGGCTACGCGAGACCCTCAAGGCAGGGGTGCGCGAGACCCTTACGGCATGGCTGCACGAGACCCTATGTGTGAGACCAAGGAAGACGTGAGGCGTCAGGGTATGGGAGACCCTGTGTGTGAGGCCTTGGAAGGCCTGCGACGCCAAACTATGGAAGACCCTATACGCAAGACTCCAATGAACTTGAGACATCAGGGTGTTGGAAAACTGCAGCGTCATGGTACAAGGAATTCAACATGAGAGATTGTTGGTGGCTGGAGATGCTAAAGTACTAGAAACCTTAAAGGTCTGACTATGGAAGATCCTTGGCCCCAGAACACAAATGGCCGGCCAAACAATGAAATCAAAGGTGTGGGAATGATAGGGTCCCATGTTGGGAGAGACTCGAAAATTGATCCAACACAGAACCTTGAAACTGGAATGACAAACTTTCAATCTCAGACTCGTCAAAACTAAACTCAGGGTAATGGGAGAGAAGTTATGGACTGTGACCAAGCTGATTCATATAATACAAAGAAAGTGCAAAATAGACCTATGTCCAAGGCACAAGTTGCCACAGACGTGAAAAGAATGGTGGAACAAATCTTAGAAGAGAAAATGTTGGTTCCAGCAGAAGAAAACCAGAGGAGGAGAATCTCATTCAGTACAACGATCATGGGAAAACCGCCGCCCCCAAAATTCAAGA
Source organism: Firmiana major (assembly GCA_033439115.1). NCBI lineage: Eukaryota > Viridiplantae > Streptophyta > Magnoliopsida > Malvales > Malvaceae > Firmiana > Firmiana major. The sequence continues at coordinate 63,282,236 of CM065899.1, forward strand.
CGTCACAGATGACGGCGTATACGGGAAAGACTGATATATTGGTATTTGGATCGGTTTGTTATTGTGTTTATTGATGATATACTGGTGTACTCGAGATCTAGAGAGGAGCATGAAAGGCATTTAAGGATAGTTCTACAGACCCTTCGAGAGAAGAAGTTGTACGCTAAACTTAGTAAGTGCGACTTTTGGTTGGAACAGATCTCTTTTCTGGGTCATATAATATCAAAAGATGGAGTATCAGTGGATCCATCTAAGATTGAGGCCGTAGTTCAGTGGCAGAGACCCCAGACAGTGACAGAGATCAGAAGTTTCTTGGGTTTAGCTACGTATTACGGAAGATCTGTAAAGGGATTCTTGAGATTAGCTGCTCCTTTGACACGTCTCACAAGAAAGAATGTGGAGTTTGTGTGGGATGATAAGTGTGAGGAAAGCTTTGAGGAGTTGAAAAGGAGATTAACCACAGCTCCGATACTCACCATTCCTACCAGCTAAGGAGGTTTCTCGGTGTATACAGATGCTTCAAACTTAGGGCTGGGCTACGTATTGATGCAGGATGGGAAGGTAGTAGCCTATGGATCAAGGCAGTTAAAGGATCATGAGAGGAACTACCCGACCCATGACTTGGAGTTTGCAGCGGTGGTGTTTGTGCTGAACATATGGCGCCACTACCTCTATGGTGAGAGATTTCAAGTTTACACAGATCACAAGAGCCTTAAATACTTGTTCTCGCAAAAAAAGTTGAACATGAGACAGAGGAGATGGCTCGAGTTGTTAAAGGATTAGGATTGTGAGATCCTATACCACCCGGGTAAAGCAAATGTGGTTGCTGATGCAATGAGTAGAAAGTATCTTGGGATGGTATCATTTATGATGATCAGGGAACACGAGTTGTTGGAACAGTTCACGAACCTCAGTTTAGATATGACCCCGCTTGACGCTGATAGTGGATTTATGATAGCTAACCTGCAGTTGGAACCGGATCTGGTAGATCAAATTCGATAGGCTCAGCGAGTTGATCAATAGTGCAGTGATATTATTAGGTAGATACAGAGGGGTACAGACACGGACTTTGGGTTGAGTTCGGATGGGTTGTTGAGGTTCAGAAGTAGGATATATGTTCCTGATGATGTAGAGATCAGAAGATTGAGCATGACAGAGGCTCACTCATCAAAGTATACAATACATCCAGGGAGTACTAAGATGTATTGAAACCTTCAAAAGGTTTATTGGTGGTCTGGGATGAAAAAGCACATTGCTGAATATGTTACTAAGTGTCTCGTTTGTCAGCAGGTGAAGGTAGAGCATCAGAAGCCTGTAGGGTTATTGCAGCTTCTTCTGATACTGACATGGAAGTGGAAGCATGTCACCATGGATTTTGTGATGGGATTACCGAGGACCTGGAGAGGTCATGATGTCATATGGGTGATTGTGTATTGGTTGACAAAATCAGCCCATTTTTTAGCTATAAGAGTTACCGATACTCTGAGCCAGTTAGCGAACCTATATGTGCGCGAGATAGTTATGTTACATGGAATTCAAGTAAGCGTTGTTTCAGATAGGGATGCCTGCTTCACTTCCCACTTCTAGAAACGTTTTCAGGAAGCGATGGGGAACCAATTGAGTTTTAACATCGCGTTTCATCCTCAGACAGATGGTCAGTCAGAGAGGACTATACAGACCCTAGAGAATATGTTGAGAGCGTGTGCATTAGATTTTGGAGGCTCTTTGGATGACCATTTGCCACTCGCAAAGTTTGCTTATAATAACAGTTTTCATGCGAGTATCAGGATGACACTATATGAGGCATTGTATAGGCGTAGATGTCGTTCCCCTATTAGATGGGAAGAGGTTGGTGACAAACATATTTTTGTTCCTGACTTAGTGCAGCAGGTATCTGAGGACGTCCAATTGATATGTGAGAGATTACAGACAGCTCAGAGCCGAAAAAAGAGTTATGCTGACAAGAGACGGAGACCACTAGAGTTTGATGTGGGTGAGTTAGTGTTCTTGAAAGTTTCTCCTTCGAAGGGTATTATGAGGTTTGGTAAGAAGGGCAAGCTGAGCCCTAGATATATTGGATCCTTCGAGATTTTGGAGAGAGTGGGAGGCAAGGCTTATAGGTTGGAATTGCCACCAGAGTTGGCAAGTGTGTATAACGTCTTCCACGTATCCATGTTAAGGAAGTATCACCCCGACCCAACACATGTAATAAGATATGAGCCATTAGAGCTTAATGAAGGTATGACCTATGTTGAGAAGCCAGTTCGAATATTGGACAGGAAAGATAAAGTGTTGAAGACAAAGATAATTCCCTTGGTGAAGGTTCTTTAGCAACATCGCACTGTGGAAGAAGCCACATGGGAATTGGAAAGTTTGATGCGGGAGAATTATCCCGAGTTATTCACAGAATGATTGGTTCCAATTTGGAGGACCAAATTTTCTAAGTGGGGGAGAATGTGAGACCCCATATATGTATAAGCACGACTTTGTATATATATGTAAATAGAGATGTGCTTGTAATGTGAACTATAAATGATGTAAGTCCATCAGTTTAAGGTACACACATGAAATAAGAGTTGTGATTGCACATACAAGTTAAATTATGTATGAATGTGAGGAAATGGACTTAAATATGTGGAGAATGTGAGTAAGATGGAATATGAGTAGTATGGTAAATGGAAGGAAGATTTGCATAAATGTGCACATCCATTTGGTTTATATCATGAACCATTGGCTATAGAAAGATTCTACACAAGTTTTAATATGTATGAAGTATTAACGGATGCCATCTTCAAGTCTCAAAGATGATTGGATGAGAAAATGACTATGGCATCAAATTTAGGATGTTTTGGTATAAGTTTACTGCAAAAAAACCGCAGAAAATTTGGAAATATGAATGATAGATCGATCTCATAGGATGAGAGATCGATCTGGGTGAGCCAAAATGCTTGTATTTGAGCAAAGGAATAGGGCAGATCAATCTCCAATGGGGCAAGATCGATCTCCTAAACATTCTGTAATGAAAAGATCGATTCTCAAGCCTAAAGATCGATCTCCTTAGCTCTCTGTTTGGAGCAGATCGATCTCAAGCTTCGACAGATCGATCTCATGCTTAAAATGCTGTGAAAAAGAGGGATTTAAGGGGACCAGATCGATCTCCCCCTAGTGCAGTTCGATCCCCTCAAGCTATTTCTATAAAAGGAGTGTTGAAAATCAAAAAATTTCGAGAAAAACATCACCCTTCCATTTTCAACCCAAAAACTTAACTTTCTCTCTCTAAAATCAGCCATTTCGAGTAAGATTTGAAGAGAGACCATTAGAAGTAAAGTTGTTCATCTTGAGGAAGATAACAACATGGTTTGGAGGTATTTACCCATTTGTTGGTTTGAAGGAATAAGGGGCATTTCTAATTGGAGAAAAGAGGAAATCCAAAGAGGTAAGTTTCTAGTGCACAAATCCAAGTACATTTGTCTAGTTGATGATTATGAAGTTGATTTGGGTGTGCACATTGTGGGTAGAAACTATCTAAAATGCATGGGAATGATTATGACCTAAAACTAGTCTAGTGTGAGAAAGTGGAATGTATGGAGATTAATGATGAATGAGATAAGTAGAAGTTAATAATAGTGTTGTGGTATGATTTTAAGATGTTATTAGTGGATAAATTGTAAGATTTACCTAAAAGGGGTAAAGTGTGGATTAAAGCATTGGGAAATGCAAAGGTGAGTTATATTGACTAATGAGGTCAAATGTGAATTAACAACTTTAACTCAAGTGGTTTGGATGATTGAATTGCAGCTTCCGAGGATACATCGAAGCGAGTTGAGCCAAGAGCGTGAGAAGCTAAGAGGAAAAGAGTCACACTAAGTAAATCGAGGTAAGAGAATTGTGTGGACTCTTAGAGATATTTGTGCATAATTTGGGCACTTAAATGCTTTGCTAGAATACATGAGATGTTAGGAAATGAAATTGGGTGATTGAAGGGTAAAAGTTGAGTGTTTGAGAAATGTGCATGAAAACAAAAAGCATATTGCTTTGAAATCATGTTTTATTGCTTTTTAGCAAATGATTTGGTAGGTTGGCTAATATTTGAAATGATTTACAAAAGAGTTGAGTTGTTTTGGCTTGTTAACCATGCTTTGCAAAGAATTGAGCCACCTACATAATTTCGTGAGAATGAAAGCATGCTAGAGTATGACTTGCACGAGATTTGACGTGTCTTATACACATGAGTGCTAGAGCTTAGCTCGCACTAGTTTTCACATGGATTTCATACTGGTTTTGGCATGGTGCTTAGAGCTTGTCTCGCACTAAATGCCCACCTTGCTTGTTGTCGTGATTGGAGCTCGGGTAGACTGGGTGTCACTTCGATTAAATAGACTCGTACGTGCATTATTTTGACATGATTGATTAGCCGTGTTAGGAGCTTCGGGTAGATAAGAGGTCATACCGATTAAATAGACTCACACGTGCGTTTTGAGATGTGGCGTGATATGATGTGTTGATTGGGTCCATGGAGTACGTTGTACCGTGCATGTAGCATGGAGTACGTTGTACCGTGTTGAGATATGATGTGACATCTTCGAATGAGATCTGCTATGGACCGACGTGTAGGATTTGACCCGCCTCTTGTGCGGAAGCAGATAGTGGTGATATCCCGCACACCTGATCCATGTAGCCGGTATCACAGGTTATGGCCATAGACCTTGAGGTTATTACCTATTATTGAATTGCCTATCTCACATGTCTATTGCTTTGAGAATAAATCCATGTTTGAAATGATTTGTGGGTTAAGACAGTTCGAGGGAGGGGCTGAGACCTGACAAGTGTTGAATTGTTTTGTTAATGGTTTTTAAAGTGCACTGAAGCATGATGACTAATGTCATGCTTATTTGTGAAAGATGTATGATGGTTAATGCCATGCTTTATTGTGAAAAATGCATAATGGTTAATGCCATGCTTATTTGAGAAAAATGCATGATGATTAATGTCATGCTTTATTGTCAAAAATGCATGATGGTTAATGTCATGCTTATTTGAGAAAACGCATTATGGGTAATGCCATGCTTTATCGTGAACTATGTATGATGATTTATACCATGCTTTGAAATGAATTGTGCACTGGATTTTAATAGCATGAATGCTTTACATACCATTAACACAATCATACACTCATGTTTTGAGATAAATGATGAACTAAATTCTTTTAAGCATAGCATCACGATCACGTAGATAGTGCAGTATCTACCTGTTCGCATGGTTGCTTTACTGAGCGTGTGGTTTGCTCATCCCCCTTATTTTCCCCATATCTACAGAGTGTTGAGTATAGATTGAGCGTGGCTGGAGGTGTTCCCTTTTGGTAATCTGTTGTATCCCATCACGTAAGGTATACACACTGTTGTAATTTTGTATCTTAACTTATGATAGCACAGTAGCATTTTGTATGTATCTATTGGGGATGTAAAATGATGTAAATACATGTAAATAACTCTGATTTATTTATACAAGTGTTTACTTATAAATAATATGCAAATTGAATTGGTATGGTGGAGTGAGTTAGACGACGACATATAGCCCAACTATTGAGGAGAGTTGCTGTTCACGATTGAGGTAAGGACGAATAATGAATGATGCATGAAAATGCAAAAATTTTGCACGTATTTTGATAAATTGAGGGTCATGACAGAAGTTGGTATCAGAGCTCGAGTTGGTCTGACATGTGTCGTGTCTAAAATACTTAATAAGTTAAAAAATTACATCCTCATGTTACTGTGCTTGTTTAGATACAATTGTGTGTGTATCTTTAGGTTGACTAAGTAATTGGTTGTGAATGTAGGGAATTGAGTAAATATGCCTAATACCAGTCACAGTAGAGGGATAAGAGCACAGGCTCGAGGCCGTAGAGGTAGGCCTGGGGGTAATGTTGAGCCAGAAACACACGAGGTTCATGATGATATTGAAGTGGAGGCTGATGTTGAGCACGCTCCACAAGGTATAGAGGAGAGGCCTGAGAGTACTGAGGCTCACTTCACGAGGATTGAGCGAAGCATAGAGATGATATTGGAGTTGGTCACCCAATCTTTACCTGGAGTTAGCGATAGACGGAGTCCCGCTACACAGGGTGATGCCGAGCAGGCGACAGCTCCTGAGACACGGGCAAGGGAAGCCTAGAGAACTCAAACGACAGATACCCCACCTGCACAGGATATGCCTACACCTGTTGCTATACCACAGGCTAGTAAAGGCTGGGGTTATGGTTGTGATTTGGATAGACTGCGGCAGTTCCAGAAGTTTGGACCGCGATCTTTCAGTGGAGTTAAGGACCCAATGGTAGCTGAGGATTGGATTAGTGAAATCAAGAAGTTGCATGGGTTCTTTGAGTGCACTACTACCGAGATGGTAGCGTTTGCAGCTTTTATGCTGAAAGGATCAGCAGAACATTGGTGGAAATCCACCAGGCCTATTTTGAGAGCCCGACATACTGAGATCAGTTGGGATATATTTTTGGAGGCCTTTTGGAGACAGTACATTCTGGATACCACACAGTGGAAGATGAAAATGGCATTTTTGGGACTGACCCAAGGGAGTCGGACTGTGGATGAGTATGGGACGACTTTTATCTCCCTGGGCAAGTATGGTCCCAACACTATGAGCAATGAGGTCGAGAATATCCAAAAGTTTTTAGATGGATTGAGACCGACCATCAGGTCTAGACTGGTTCCCCTGGATATGTCGACCTATGAGGAGGCAGTACGCAGGGCATAATTGTGTGAACAAGATGTTGATAGAATCGCCTTAGAGTTTGAAAAAGTTGGTAAGATGAGGGACAGAGATAAGAAGAGACCAATAATGGATATAGGCTTTGGTTATAAAGGAAGCAAGAGATTCTCTGGGAAGAGGCCGAGGATTGATGAGATCCGGGAGAGGATAATTAATACTCCCATGTATCCGGCCATTGATCCAGCGAAAAGAATTGTGATTGGAGGGCCATGGCCTACGACAGAGCAGTGCGGCAAGTGTGATAGGTACCATGGTACTCGACCATGTTATGGACCTCAAGTAGTATGCTTCAGATGTGGAGAGCCAGGGCACATAATTAGAGATTGCCTAGAGATGACAGAGAGAGCCCCACAAAAGGATAGGAGCCAGAGAGAGCTCCAGTTAGGATAGCTACTCCGAGGAGGAGGGCTACAGCTGAGGAAAAGGGGAAGCAAGCAGTGGGTGTGAGTAGAGGACGAGTGCACGCACTATACCAGGACACTGCGGATCAATTTTTGGATGTGGTAAAAGGTACCATCCAAATCCTTGAATTTGAAGCTTTTGTATTGTTTGATCCTGGTGCCACGCATTCCTTTATATCGTCATCCTTTACACATAAACTGTTGAAGCATGTAAAACTCACATTGCTTGATAAGATGTTATTGATATCTACCCCTATGAATGATAGTCAGTTGACTGAGCATGTATATAGAAGTTGTAAGATGAGGATAGAAGGTAAAGAAATGGTAGCCGATTTGATCTTATTAAACATGAGTGATTTTGATGTAATCCTAGGTATGGATTGGCTGGCTGCAAATCGTGTTGTTATGGATTGTCATGCAGAAACTTTGATGTTTCCAAAGATTAGACAACCTTGTAGTAAATTTTGTGAAATGAAATTAAAGAACATGATTATTATAAGTGTGATGAGTACAATCTTGATACATGATGTATGAAAGATAAATCTGTTGATCAATCTTGTGTGTGAATATGATGATTTATGATTACTAATGGTGGAAAGAATAATGTGAAGGGTTCGTTGCTTATGTGATTGAGACGGATAAGGCACGTCCGAAATTTGGAGACATTCCAGTGGTTAAGGAATTTCCAGATGTCTTTTCGAAAGAATTACCAGGGTTACCTCCAAATAGGGAGATGGAGTTTGGTATAGAGTTGGCACCTGGTACAGAGCCGATATCCAAGCCACCGTACAGAATGGCTCAAGTTAAGTTGGAGGAGTTAAGGAAACAATTATAAGAGTTGTTGGAAAAGGGGTTCATCAGGCCGAGCGTCTCACCTTGGGGAGCACCGGTTCTATTTGTAAGGAAGAAGGATGGAAGCCTCCGACTGTGTATAGATTATCAGTTGTTGAATAAGGCCACCATCAAGAATAAGTATCCCCTTCCACACATCGATGACTTATTGGATCAGCTTAAGGGAGCGCAGGTCTTTTCCAAGATAGATCTGAGATCAGGGTACCATCAGTTGAAGATACGAGGTGGAGATGTACCCAAGATAGCTTTTCGCACCCGGTATGGACATTATGAGTTCATGGTTATGCTATTAGAGTTAACTAATTCTCCCGCAGCTTTTATGTCGTTGATGAATGAGGTATTCCACCAGTATTTGGATCGGTTTGTTATTGTGTTTATTGATGATATACTGGTGTACTCGAGATCTAGATAGGAGCATGAAAGGCATTTAAAGATAGTTCTACAGACCCTCCGAGAGAAGAAGATGTACGCTAAACTCAGTAAGTGCGACTTTTAGTTGGAACAGATCTTTTTTCTGGGTCATATAGTATCAAAAGATGGAGTATCAGTGGATCCATCTAAGATTGAGGCCGTAGTTCAGTGGCAAAGACCCCAGACAGTGACAGAGATCAGAAGTTTCTTGGGTTTAGCTAGGTATTACCGAAGGTTTGTAGCTGCTCCTTTGACACGTCTCACAAGAAAGAATATGGAGTTTGTGTGGGATGATAAGTGTGAGGAAAGCTTTGAGGAGTTAAAAAGGAGATTAACCATAGCTCCGATACTCACCATTCCTACCAGCTTAGGAGGTTTCTCGATGTATATAGATGCTTCACACCTAGGACTGGATTGCATATTGATGCTGGATGGGAAGGTAGTAGCTATGGATCAAGGCAGTTAAAGGATCATGAGAGAAACTACCCGACCCATGACTTGGAGTTTGCAGCGATGGTGTTTGCGCTGAAGATATGGCGCCACTACCTCTATGGTGAGAGATTTCATGTTTACACAGATCACAAGAGCCTTAAATACTTGTTCTCGCAAAAAGAGTTGAACATAAGACAGAGGAGATGGCTCGAGCTGTTAAAAGATTATGATTGTGAGATCTTATACTACCCGGGTAAAGCAAATGTGATTGTTGATGCATTGAGTAGAAAGCATCTCGGGATGGTATCATTTATGATGATCAGGGAACACGAGCTGTTGGAACAGTTCACGAACCTCAGTTTGGATATGACCCCGCCTGACGCTGATAGTGGATTTATGATAGCTAACCTGCAGTTGGAACCGAATCTGGTAGATCAAATTCGATAAGCTCAATGAGTTGATCAGTAGTGCAATGATATTGTCGGGCAGATACAGAGGGGTACATACACGGACTTTGGGTTGAGTTCAGATGGGTTGTTGAGGTTCAGAGGTAGGATATCTGTTCTTGATGATGCAGAGATCAGAAGATTGATCTTGACAAAGGCTCACTCATTGAAGTATACGATAAATCCAGGGTGTACTAAGATGTATCAAAACCTTTGAAAGGTTATTGGTGGTCTGGGATGAAAAAGCACATTGCTGAATATGTTGCTAAGTGTCTCGTTTGTCAGCAGTGAAGATAGAGCATCAGAAGCCTACAGGGTTATTACAGCCTCTACCGATACCGACATGAAAGTGGGAGCATGTCACCATGGATTTTGTGATAGGATTGCCGAGGACTTGGAAAGGTCATGATGCCATATGGGTGATTATGGATCGGTTGACGAAATCAACCCATTTTCTAGCTATGAGAGCTACCGATACTCTGAGCCAGTTAGCGAACCTATATGTACGCAAGATAGTGAGGCTACATGAAATTCCAGTAAGTGTTGTTTCTGATAGGGATGCCCGCTTCTCTTCCCACTTCTGGGAACGTTTTCAGGAAGAGATTGGGACCTAATTGAGTTTTAACATCGTGTTTCATCCTTAGACTGATGGTCAGTCAGAGAGGACCATACAGACCCTGGAGGATATGTTGAGAGTGTGTGCATTGGATTTTGGAGGCTCTTGGGATGACCATTTACCACTCACAGAGTTCGCTTATAATAACAGTTTTCATGCGAGTATCGGGATGGCACCATATGAGGCATTGTATGGGCGTAGATGTCGTTCCCCTATTGGATGGAAAAAGGTTGGTGACAGATAGATTTTTGCTCCTGACTTAGTGCAGCAGGTATCTGAGGACGTCCAATTGATATGTGAGAGATTACGGACAGCTCAGAGCCAGTAAAAAAGTTATGCTGACAAGAGACGGAGACCACTAGAGTTTGATGTGGGTGAGTCAGTGTTCTTGAAAGTTTCTCCTTCGAAAGGTATTATGAGGTTTGGTAAGAAGGGCAAGCTGAGCCCTAGATATATTGGATCCTTCGAGATTTTGGAGAGAGTGGGAGGCAAGGCTTATAGGTTGGCATTGCCACCAGAGTTGGCAAGTGTGCATAACGTCTTCCACGTATCCATATTAAGGAAGTATCACCTGACCCAACACATGTAATAAGATATGAGCCATTGGAGCTGAATGAAGGTATGACCTATTTTGAGAAGCCGGTTCGAATATTGACAGGAAAGATAAAGTGTTAAGGACAAAGATAATTCCCTTGGTGAAGGTTCTTTGGCAACATCACATTGTGGAAGAAGCCATATGGGAATTGAAAAGTTTGATGCGAGAGAAGTATCCTGAGTTGTTCATAGAATGATTTGTTCGAATTTGGAGGACCAAATTTTCTAAGTGGGGGAGAATGTGAGACCCCATATATGTATAAGCACGACTTTGTATATATATGTAAATAGTGATGTGCTTGTAATGTGAACTATAAATGATGTAAGTCTATCAGTTTAAGGTACACACATGTAATAAGATTTGTCATTGCACATACAAGTTACATTATGTATGAATATGAGGAAATGGACTTAAACATGTGGAGAATGTGAGTAAAATGGAATATGAGTAGTATGGTAAATGGAATGAAGATTTGCATAAGTGTGCACTTCCATTTGGTTTATATCATTGACCATTGGCTATACAAAGATTCTACATAAGTTTTAATGGGTATGAAGTATTAACGGATGCCATCTTCAAGTCTCAAAGATGATTGGATGAGAAAATGACTATGACACCAAATTAAGGATGTTTTGGTATAAGTTTCCTACAGAAAAATCGCAGAAAATCTGGAAATATGAATGACAGATCGATCTCATAGGATGAGAGATCGATCTGGGTGAGCCAAAATGCTTGTATTTGAGCAAGGGAATAGGGCAAATCGATCTCCAATGGGGCAAGATCAATCTCCTAAACATTCTGTAATGAAAAAATCGATCCTCAAGCCTACAGATCGATCTCCTTAGCTCTCTGTTTGGAGCAGATCGATTTCATGCTTAAAATGCCGTTAAAAAGAGGGATTTAAGGGGACCAGATTGATCTCCTCCTAGTGCAGATCGATCTCCTCAAGCTATTTCTATAAAAGGAGTGTTGAAAATCTAAAAATTTCAGGAAAAACACCACCTTTCCATTTTCAACCCAAAAACCTAACTTTCTCTCTCTAAAATCAGTCATTTCCAGTAAGATTTGATGAGAGACCATTAGAAGCAAAATTGTTCATCTTGAGGAAGAGAACAACATAGTTTGGAGGTATTTACCCATTTGTTAGATTGAAGGAACAAGGGGCATTTCTAATTGGAGCAAAGAGGAAATCCAAAGAGGTAAGTTTCTAGTGCACAAATCCTAGTACATTTGTCTAGTTGATGATTATGAAGTTGATTTGGGTGTGCACATTGTGGGTAGAAACTATCTAAAATGCATGGGAATGATTATGACCTAGAAATGGTCTAGTGTGAGAAAGTGGAATGTATGGAGATTAATGATGAATGAGATATGTAGAAGTTAATAATAGTGTTGTGGTATGATTTTAAGATATTGTTAGTGGATAAATTGTAAGATTTTCCTAAAAGGGGTAAAATATGGATTAAGGCATTGGTAAATGCAAAGATGAGTTATATTGACTATTGAGGTCAAATGTGAGTTAACAACTTTAACTCAAGTGGTTTGGATGATTGAATTGCAGCTTCCGAGAATACGTCGGAGCGAGTTGAGCCAAGAGCGTGAGAAGCTAAGAGGAAAAGAGTCACACCAAGTAAATCGAGATAAGGGAATTGTGTGGACTCTTAGAGATATCTGTGCACAATTTGGACGCTTAAATGCTTTGCTAGAATGCATGAGATGTTAAGAAATGAAATTGGCTGATTGAAGGGCAAAAGTTGGGTGTTTGAGAAATGTGCATGAAAACAAAAAGCATATTGCTTTGAAAATCATGTTTTATTGCTTTTTAGCAAATGATTTGGTAGGTTGGCTAATATTTGAAATGATTTGCAAAAGAGTTGAGTTGTTTTGGCTTGTTAACCATGCTTTACAAAGAATTGTGCCACCTACATGATTTCGTGAGAATGAAAGCGTGCTAAAGTATGACTCGCACAAGATTTGACGTGTTTTATACACATGAGTGCTAGAGCTTAGCTCGCACTAGTTTTCACATGGATTTCTTACTAGTTTTGGCATGGTTCTTGGAGCTTGTATTGCACTAGATACCCACCTTGCTTGTTGCCGTGCTTGGAGCTTTGGGTAGACTGGGTGTCACTTCGATTAAATAGGCTTGCACGTACATTGTTTTGACATGATTGATTAGCCGTGTTTGGAGCTTTGGGTAGACAAGAGGTCGTACCGATTAAATAGGCTCACACGTACGTTTTGAGATGTGGCGTGATATGATGTGTTGATTAGGTCCATGGAGTACGTTGTACTGTGCATGTAGCATGGAGTACATTGTACCATGTTGAGATGTGATGTGCCATCTTCGAATGAGGTCTGCTATGGACCGACGGGTAGGATTTGACTCGCCTCCCGTGTGGAAGCAGTTAGTGGTAATATCCCGCACACCTGATTCGTGTAGCCGGTATCACAGGTTTTGGCCATAGACCTTGAGGTTATTACCTATTATTGAATTGCCTATCTCACATGTCTATTGTTTTGAGAATAAATCCATGTTTGAAATGATTTGTGGGTCAGGACAGTCAGTGGGAGGGGCTGAAACCTGACAAGTGTTGAATTGTTTTGTTAATGATTTTTAAAGTGCACTGAAACATGATGATTAATGCCATGCTTATTTGTGAAAGATGCATGATGGTTAATGTCATGCTTTATTGTGAAAAATGCATGATGGTTAATGCCATGCTTATTTGAGAAAACGCATGATGGTAATGCTCTATGCATGATGATTTATACCATGCTTTGAAATGAATTGTGCACTATATTTTAATAGCATGAATGCTTTACATACCATTAACACAATCATACACTCATGTTTTGAGATAAATGATGAACTAAATGCTTTTGTGCATGGCATCACGATCACGTAGATAGTACAGTATCTACTTGTTCGCATGATTGCCTTACTGAGCGTGTGGTTTGCTCACCCCCTTATATTCCCCCTCTCTACATAGTGTTAAGTATAGATTGAGCGTGACTGGAGGCGTTCCCTTTTGGTAATCCGCTGCATCCCATCACGTAAAGTATACACACTGTTGTAATTTTGTATCTAAACTTACGATAGCACAGTAGCATTTTGTATGTAACTATTGGAGAAGTAAAATGGTGTAAACACATGTAAACGACTCTGATTTATTTATACAAGTGTTTACTTGTAAATAATATGCAAATTGAATTGGTATGGTGGAGTGAGTTAGACGTCGACACACAACTCAACTATTGAGGAAAGTTGCTGTGCACGATTGAGGTAAGGACAAATAATGAATGATGCATTAAAATGCGAAAAATTTGCACGTATTTTGGTAAATTGAGAGTCGTGACAGTCTGTTTCATTATTTTAGGTACTCGAATTTAAACAATAAAAATATTAAAAATATATAGTAAAAATAGCTACGGAATTCAATTTTTAAATATATTTATATCAAAATTAGCTACGAAATTCTGTCGCTGAAACCGTTTAGCGTCGAAAAAAATAATGAATATATATACAGTTCAGCTATGGAATTCTGTCGCTGAATACTTTTAGCGACGAAAAATTTAATTAATTCAAAAATATATATAAATTAACGACGAAAATCCGTCAGTGAAACATGTCAGCGACGAAAATTTAATTATTTCAAATATATATATTAGTGACAGATTTCCGTCGTTGATTCCTTTTAGTGACAGAAATTTAATTAATTCAAATATAGATATTACCGATGGATTTTCGTCGCTGACTTATTTTAGTGACAGAAATTTAATTAATTGAAATATATATATATATATATATATATTAGTGACGGAATTCCGTCGCTGAAACATTTCAGCAACGAAAATTTAATGATTTCAAAAATAAATATTAGCGACGGATTTTTTGCTTAATTGAAAAATAAAAAAAAGCGTCGAAATTATGTCGGAAAAAATTTTCAACGACGGAAATTATTTGCGACGGAATTAACGACATAATTTTTCTCTTAGCGACGGAAAACTTTCAGCGACTTCAACTTTACCGACAGAATTAGCGACGGACAGTTCTATCGCTAATTCCGTCGCAAATTCCCACTTACAACAGAAATAAAAAATTCGCGATGAAAAATTCGTCGCTGTTGTCCCTTTTTTCTTGTAGTGGTTACAAAAGGTCATCGGCTACGGAATTCTGTAGCTGATGTTATAATTTTTTATTTTTATTAAAAATAAAACTAATTAAACATAAAATTCTGTTACAAAAGACCATCAGCTACGGAATTCCGTAGCTGATGCCCTATTTTTTAAATTTTTATAGAAAAGAATATAAAAAAATTCTGTTACAAAAGGGCATCAGCTACGGAATTCCGTTGCTGATGCCCTAATTTTTTATTTTTATTCAAAATAAAACTAATTAAACATAAAATTTTGTTACAAAAGGTCATCAGCTACGGAATTCGGTAGCTAATGCCCTATTTTTTAAATTTTTATAGAAAAGAATATAAATAAAGAAAAGTTCTGTTACAAAAGGGCATCAGCTACGGAATTTCATTGTTGATTCCCTATTTTTTTATTTTTATTAAAAATAAAACTAATTAAACATAAAATTCTCTTACAAAATGCCATCAGCTACGGAATTCTGTAGAAATTTCAACAGCATAACGGCTTATATATAAGCCTACTCACCTGCAAATCAAACACTTAACAATCCTAGATATCCACAACTATCAAACATGCTCCCCAAATTCGCATCATCAAGCCAACATGTATCCGTTCCAACTAAGATTAGTACTCTACGATTAATTCTCAAAAGAGATATTCTTTACGTTTGTTTTCTTACAAATTACATCCCAATAAAATATTTTCACTATATGTTTGTGCTTACAAAATGTGTCTGGTAAAGGAATGCATTTGTATACCTCTGCATGTACAAAAAGTAGCCTAAGTAGCTCTTTCCACCAGCCTACGTTGTGTACACGGCAGGTAGTGTCTGTAGATCACTGCAAATAATCTGAAAGGTAGAGGGGTGAGCTTTCGGGAAAAAGCCCAGTAAGAAATGCATTTAAAATGATCATGGTGGCAAAATCACATTGAATGCATGATAAAACTAAGAGAAAACGTTTCTTTACAAATATCACATAGCTTCCAAAAAGCGTATATACAAAACATAATCAATAGAAATATAATTTTGAAGTAACAAATCTATTCAGTTACATCCCAATATTTCGAAACATACAGAACTCCAGAATATTTCAAAACCGATAGAATTTCAAAAGCATAACTGATGCATAAACATATATCGAAGGATCAAAATCTTATAGCATAGTTCATATTGGATGGAGACTTAGCTAACTTATAGAATTGTCATGCGATGATAACATAGTCATCCTCCATAGAGGGAAATCAGAAACATGGCCATGGCAAGGCTGTAGACATGATCAAGGTCGTACAGCAAATCAAACACACCCAAAGGCAGAATTCATATACGCCACAAAGGCGCGCATGAAAAAAATGCATTGATCATGTGGCACTTTGCATATGTAGGACCCAAGAGGTGGTCGCTATAGTCACATAGACTCTGTGGCACTTGCTCCCACAGAACCCAAGAGGTGGCCCCCACGATCGCATGTCATTTTGAACCACGTGGCACTTTGCTCCCGTCAGACTCAAGAGGTGGCCCCCACGTTCACATGTCATTGTGAAAATTGCGTGGCACTTTGCTCCCGTCGGACTCAAGAGGTGCCCCCCCCCCAATCCACTATACATTGCCTTTTTGTCTCAAAACAGAGTTTTCAAAATTTTTCTTGGGTTTTATAGCCCATAAACTCACACCGAGTAATAAAATCGAGTTCCTTGTAATCTAACAACTCTTTCATAAAACAAAAAGATTATGTGGCACTTTGTTCTCACAGGACTCAAGAGGTGGCCCCCACAATCACCTTTCGAAAAAAAATTTCTTTTCTTAAACATATGTTCACATACGAAATTTCATTTCTTTCAAAAACGTAAAATCAATTCATACGTAAGTCGAAACCATAACATGTGTTCAGAAATCATGCTCGAAACTATGCATTCAATTTCATATGACATTTCTTTATTTCGAAAACATTACCAAATAAATCTTGGGCTTAATAGATGTAAGACCCGAGTTTTATCGTAAGAGCAAAGGGAATGAATAGAAATTTTCGAGTGCATTTAAAAATGCAAAAGGATTGAAATGGTATTCCCGAACACGTGCAAGGGTAAAACGATCAAAAGATCGAAACCCGGTATAAAGTTGATAAGAAAATTTAATTAAAAATATAGGATTGAGAAATCTTGATCAATAACGAAGAAATAATTAAATTTCGGATTAAATTGATCAAGATATAAATTTATTGGAATTAATCGAAATTTTCACTTTGAAAAATAATCCCGTAATAATCGAAAAATATACTGAAAAGTCGAAATAAGACTGAGAAATTCATTTATTGAACAAATGAATAAAATATAATATTTTTAAGATATTTTTGGATATTTAATAATATTTTAATGAATAAAATAATAATAAAATTTAATTATAAAAAATAAAATAAAGTAAAAAAAACGAAATCTGGAAAGGAATTATCAGGGAGAGAGAAAAGAAACAGAAAAGCAAAAGAGGAAATGGGGAAGGAAACCGAGGGAACGGTTTCCCTCCGATCCGACACCACCGGCGGCCAGGAACCCCAGGCAAGGGCCGGCGAATGAGGCTCGGCACCCGTGCAACCCACCGGCACTCGTGACGGGCGGTGAGGTGGCCGAAAAGAGGAGATCGACGGAGGGGAGGCCGAAAAGGGAGAAAGGCCATAGGCGCCGTTTCAACCAACCTCGAGGCCCGACGAAGACTCCCCTGGCGCAGCCGAGCCGAACGGCACCAAAATCACACCGAGAACCGGTCGGACGGCGTCGGAACGAGGAAATTATGCCTGAACCGATACGGTCGGTTCAGCACAGTGACGTTATGCTGAACCGGACCGGACTGGTTCAGCCAAAAAAAAGAGAAAAAAAAGAAAGAAAAAAAAGAAAAAGAGGAAAATTGGAAAAATTCCAGTAATCCAATCGAGCTACGGGTAAGTCGGTAAGCGGTCGATTTGACCGATTTAAATTTTGAAATATTTAATTTGATTAATATCCGACTAAAAATTTACCCAAAAAAATATTTAATTGTGTAGCTCGACAATTGACGTCAAACGAGAGCTCGAAACAGTCTCGATTTATGTATTATCATGGAATCTCGGGTAAATAACCCTTATTTATGACAAATTACATCGTTATGCGTGTTAAAATTTACCGCATAAATTACGAATTTAAATTTCACATTAAAAGAATTAAATTCTGAAAATTTAGATAAATTGTTGTAAATACTAAATTAAGTTATCCGAGAGTTGAGAACGAGGCTCAATAAATACTGATGGGCCCAGTGAGCTCAATAGGCCTCGATTATGTGAAAAGTAAGTGAAAAACGGGCTTAAGGCCGATTAAGGCCCATTATGGTATAATCGGGCCCAATATGGGTAAACGGGCCCAATGATTTAAATTAAGCCCAGAAAATTATGAAATACAATTAAATATATTGTATTTGACCTGATGAATATTTATCCACAGTTCCTGAGATTGGATTGGGAGCAAATCGGACTGCGTGACGAGTCATCAGTGGAAATGTCAGACTGTACAGAAAAATGAGGTAAGAAAATTGTGTGAGTAGCTAGAGGTAGCTACGCGTATTTTAATAGCTTTTCTGTACACTGAATATGTATGTATACCTTGATTATGTATAATGATCCTAAAAGTGGTTTAAATAATTTTGAGGATCGAAATAGGTGAAAAGACTATTTTACCCCTATTGAGGGAAGCTCACCTAAGGATGGTGAAAGCATGACATCCATGAAATGCATGTGTAAGACCCGAATTTAATTAAAATACGAAATAAATTAGTATTCGTGAAAGGAAGTCGGGTTAAATTAATCCCGAACACGTGTAAGGGCAAAACGGTCAAAAGACCAAAAGCCGGAGTAAATTCGATAAGAAAATTTAATTAAAAATATGGATTTGAGAAATCTTGGTCAATAAAGGTGAAATAAATTTATTTTGGGTTAAATTGATCAAGATATTAATTTATGGGAATTAATCAAGATTTTTAGTTCGAAAAAAACATCCCGAAAATAATCGAAAAATATACTGAAAAGTCATTCGGGACAATATCCCGAAAATACAGAGAAATTATACCCGAAAAAGGATTAAAATATAATAAATAAATTAAATTAAATTAAATTAATTTGAAATAAAATAATAATTTTAAGGGATATTTAGGTATTTTTAAGGTATTTGAATGATTAAAATAAAAAAAAGAATCAGGAACCTTATCGGGGAGAGAGAAGAAGAAATGGGAAACCGAGGAAGGAGATCGCGCGTGGCCGACCGACGAGCCACCACCGGCGATCCTTGACCGCCGACTACGAGCCGATGAGGAAGAGGAGAGGTCGGCGATCCTTCAGCCACCGGTGACGCGCGTCAGAGAAGCCCGAATCCGACGAAACGACGGACAAAAATCGAGAAGGAAAATCGAGTCGGACCCGGCGAACGGCGGCGTCTTGGCTCCGATCCGACCCCGCAAAACGATCCCCAGGCCGAGACGGTTCTGTTGAGGCCATTGGATGCCGACGAAACGGCGGGAATCGCCGACGACGACGAAGAGAAAGAAATGGGTTCCGACGCCGGGGAGAAGAGGCCAAACCGGCGGCGTTCCGGCGGACTTGGGTGAAACCGAGGGTAGATTCATGCTGCGGACAACCTCACAGAGCTGCTGGCGGTGGAAGCCGGCGGAGAACCGGCCGACAAGGCAGCTAACCGACCGAACCGGAGTGAACCGGGGTGAACCGACGGGTCTGAACTGGTCCAAATCGGACTGAACCGGTTTAGCCAAAAAGAGAGGAAAAAAGGGAGAAAAAGGGAAAAAGAAAAAGAGAAAAAATTAGAAAAAAATCTCGACGATGCAATCAAGCTACGGGTAAGTCAATAGTGGTCGAAATTGACCCGATTTAAATTTCGGAGTATTTAATTTAATTAATTTTGGGCGGAAAACTTACCCGAAAAAATTGTGGAATTGTGTAGCTCGACGATTGGCATCAAACGAGAGCTCGAGACAGCCTCAATTTACGTACTAGCATGGAATCTCGGGTAAGTGACCCTTATTTACGACAATTTACATCGTTATGCGTGATATGAATTTAAATTCCGCATAAATTGAATTAAAATTTTGGAAATTTAGGTAAATTATCGTAAATAATCGATTTAGCTATTCAAGAATTAGAACGAGGCCCAATAAATTATTAGTGGGCCCAATGAGCCCAATAGGCCTCGATAAAGCAAAAATTAAGTGGAAAAAGGGCTTAAGGCCGATTAAGGCCCATTAAGGTGCAATCGGGCCCAATAGGGGTAAATGGGCCCAATGATTTAAATTAAGCCCAGAAAATAGGAAATACAATTAAATTGTATAATATCTGACCTGAGGAATATTGATACGCAATTTCGGGCATTTGATTGGGAGCATAACAGACTGCGCGACGTGACAACAGTGGAAAAGAAAAGGTCAGACTCGACAGGAAAATAAGGTAAGGGAATTCTACGGACTGCTAGAGGTAAACTTTACGCAATTTTAAGTTCATTGCAGTCTTTAAAAATTACCTGAAGGGTCTAGAGGTCAATTAATAATTTTAGTGCCCCGAATGGGCAAATTACTAAAATACCCTTGTTAAGGGTAGAACTTACAAATTTAGGAAAAATTGAGAGGAGCAAGAACAAGAGGTTTCTGCTCGTTCTGGAGACATTTTAATGCATGCATGAGTAGGCTGGCTAACCTTGAAAGAAAATGCACAGCATTGCATACTTTCAACGATGAAATTGTTTTGAAAACTGTTTTGAGGAAACAAAGCCGCCTACGTGCTTTTATTTACATGTGACGTGCTAGAGCTTAGCTCGCACGATGTTTGATTTGTGTGATGCATGCATTAGTGCTGGAGCGAGAGCTCGCACTAGAGTTTTACATGCATAGGTGATAGAGTATAACTCGCACCAGATTTCACATGCTTGTTCGTGACACGGTGCTAGAGTCTAACTCGCACCAGATTTTACATGATTTTCGTGACAGGGTGCTGGAGTTTAACTCGCACCAGATTTTATAAGATTTTCATGTGATTTATATATATAGAGTGCTAGAGCCTAGCTCGCACTAGTTTTACTGGATTTGTGGAGTAGCGCTGTCTGCCATTGGAGTTAACCAAAAGGCCCAACAGGCTCAAAAGGCCTCTTAAGTGGGATGAGAGTGAGGGATGAGGTTGGCGGCCTTGTGGGGATGTAAAGCGGGCTCTGTCGATTTTACTTGATTTGATGAGAGTGCTGAGCATTGCTCGCACTGATTTTATGAGAACATGCGATGAGCCGTGCTTGGAGCATCGGGTAGACTGTGTGTTACCGATTTAATAGGCTCGCACGTGCGTTTTGAGACGTGGCATGAGTATTGAGAAACAAAACCCCTTTGTGGGAAGCAGGCCATTTGGGCTGGAGTACCTAGAGTGATATGGGTCCATGGAGTACGATGTACCGTGCAAGTAGCATGGAGTACGATGTACCGTGGGGTATCTTCGGATACGGTATCTTTGTGATACGGGGTATCTTCGGATACGGTATCTTGTGATACGGGGTATCTTCGGATACGGCATCTTCGGATACGTGAGATCGGATAAGATTGACGGGTTGGATTGACTCACCTCCCGGGCGGTTCCCGATCAGGGTGAGACCTCGCACACTGGGATCCGTGAAGCTAGAGGGACTCACGAGGACACATATGGCCAGTCCTGGTTATTGCCGATATACAGATGTTGCATAGTCTCACATGTTGATCTTGACGATGATTTAAACTGGGTTTTTAATTAAATGTACATGATGGTTATTTCCATGCTTTTTAAACCCATGTGTGATGTAAACTGATTTTCATGATTTTGTGTGAGTCAGGATCACCCGAAGGAGGGGTCGAGTCCTGACTTTACTGTGAAATTTTAAACGAGAAAGATATGATTTTGAATATAATTGCATGTTGAAATTTTCGTGCAAATGTGTTTTACATAACATCATAACTCATATCATCTGTTTTAAAATGTGTGGAGAAAGGGTGGTTTATGCATGGCACCACGTTCATGTAGGTAGCATGGTTACCTACTTGTTCGTAGGATTACCTTACTGAGCTTGATGTGCTCACCCCTTTCATTTTCTCCCACAGATAATCTCCAGTTGAAGTTGAGGCGACTCAGTACTGCATTCTGGATATCCGCTGCTGCCCATCAACATAAGGTATATACACTTGTACATATTGTATCTACATAAGCATAGCACAGTAACATGTTTGTAAGTAACTTTAGGGGATGTATAATTAATGTAAACAATTATAAATGACTGGAGAAGAAATAAGTTAGATGGTAATTGAATGGTGGGACTGGCATTGACGCACAGCCCAATTATTAGTGGAGTGTGGTCACGATTCGAGGACAGGTAAGAATTTAAGTAAATAAACAAAACGCGAAAAATTAACTCTGATTTTTGGGTAGTTTGGGTCGTGACATATAAAGGTGGTATCAGAGCGCAATTGGTCTGATGTGTCAGTGTCAGTAATTAGGAAATTACATCCCCGTGTTACTGTGCTTGGTTAGATACAATAGTGTATATCGAGATGGGTTTTGCTAAGAAATGGTCGAGAATGCAGGAATGCCTAATATGAGTCGCGTTAGATGAGTGTTGGCTCTACCGAGAGGGGGTGAATCGGTTTTCTAACAATTACGACAAATTTTAATTTAATCCTACTTCAATCAGAAAATAGAATTGAGCAATAATGAAATTAAACAATTTAATGCAAGATAGGGAAAGAGAAACAAACACAGTCACTTATAGAGGTTCGGCCAAACTCTTGCCTACGTCCTCTCTCCTTGACCTTCTTATCAAGTGCTTTCTTTCTCTCTTTCAATAGAGCTTACAATGTTCCTTTTACAGGTTAAGGAATAAGCTCTCTACCCTTAGCAATACAGAAATGTATTCACCCCTTTTTACAATTCACTCTCACTGAGGAACAATCCTCCTCTCTTTTTAAGGTAAGGTTGAATACAAAAATGAAGCTTTCAAGTGGGTAGGACAAAATAGAGTTTCTGCTCTTTTTCTTATACAATGAATCTCAATAAATGAGCTATGAAGACACAAGGAATGAAAGAATTAAAAGCTTGAGAATGTTAGGAATGTGCAGCAATAGTCTCCTTATTCTCTTTGTCTTCAATGCTTGGTTATATACTGAAGGATTGGTAGTTGAAGCATTAAATGTTGTTTTTCCTGTTGAAATTTACAAGAACTAGCCGTTGGGTACCTCCAGTAGAGTGCCAGATCGATCTGCCTTCTTGGCCAGATCGATCTCTTAGTTATAAATCCTGCAAGATCAAAGCACAAATACACAAGGAGATCGATCTCATAGGTTAGCAGATTGATCTGTTAGTTTAAAAATAATGAGGCAGATCGATCTGTCGAATAGGCAGATCGATCTCCTAATCTCTTTGTTGGAGGCAAGATCGATCTCCAGATCGATCTGCCATGCAATCTCGTAGAGAGGAGATCGATCTCTCAACAACACAGATCGATCTCTTTAGCTCTCTGACTTTGAGGAGATCGATCTCTTCCTTACCAGATCGATCTCATAAGTTCTCTGTTTGAGTGTAGATCGATCTCTCAGATCGATCTATAGTCTTAAGCTCTTAAGGGAGATCGATCTCTTCATAGACCAGATCGATCTCTCAACTCTAGCTTTAACCAGATCGATCTCTTAACCCTTACAGATCGATCTCATTCTTCCTAAATACTTTTGTAAAGATTTAAGGCTTGCCAGATCGATCTCTTCCATCATGAGATCGATCTCTCATCAAGTAAAAACCCAGGAGATCGATCTATCATCAGTCAGATCGATCTCTCATCAACAGAACTCTAAGTTCTGGTACTAATAACCTCTAAACATGTTTCTATATCAACTTAATATTATAGAATTAACTTGTTTTGTCATTTCAAAATACATTAGCTCAACAATGAGATAGTGCACGAGCAGAGGTCGTAGAGGTAGACCTGAGCCTGCTAGTCGTGCTGAGTTGACCTGTGAGAATCAGGGTGAATTTGAAATAAGAGGCTAATGTTGAGCATGCCCCACTGAGTCCGACAGAGAGATCGGATAGTATTGAGACACGCTTCGCGAGGTTGGAGCGGTGCGTGGAGATTATTTTAAGGAGCTAATTGCTCAGATTATGAATGAGATTCGAGGGCGCAGCGGAGCATTGGTGGGAACCCGCTCGACCCATCTTAAGAGTTGATATAAGAAATGTTTATAGATGTATTCCGGTGATAGGATATCCCGGACATGATTTAAAGGAAAAAATTTCTTACACTGCCCAAGAATACTAAATTGATTATGAGTATGAAACTCAATTATATTCTTTGGCAGATATTACCTCGACACTATGAACAAGTGACAGTCGAGATGTTTAAAAGTTTATGGAAGGGCTCAGATTTTCAATTAGAGTCCGATTGGCCCGTGAGATATTACTTATACCGAGGCCGTGCGCAGATTTACAGTTGGGTAAATAAGAACATGAATTGCACGCCTCTGAGATTGGGAAAGGTAGTGAGGACTGAAATAGAGACACAAAAGAGAATCGAGAAATGACAGAGATGTTAAAATGGAAAAATGGTAATTGGTAAAAGAATTAATTTGATGAGTTATGGAGTAAGATAATTGGTAAGGCCCCAGTGCATCCAATTTTGGCACTTTTGAGGGGCATTGTGATTGGAGGACCCCGACCTGCTACGAAGCAGTGTAGTAGTGTAAGCACTGTAAGCAGTGTGAGATGTGTGGTGGATACCATAGAATGAGGGTCTATATCTACACTGTATTGATGAAAATGGCCGTTAAGTGTGGTAAGACGGACCATTGATATTGATTGCGCAGAGTTGGGCGAGATTGCCCCATAGAAAAGTAAAGAGACAGAGAAAAACTTTGTTGGCATAGCTGCAACGAAAAGGGAGGCAATAGCCGAAAAGAAAAGAAAAAGGAAAGTAGATTGTTGGACGAAGGCGAGAGGATGTCTTGGACCAGGACACTATTGATGTTTCATGGATGTGGTGTAAGATACCACACTTGTTATGAATAATGAAGTACATATGTTTATTGATCCTGGTGCCACACATTTATTCATACCGCCTTCATTCGCATATAAGTGAGTAAAAAGGCATGAATGCCTACATCATTGGGGACAATTCTGATAAATGAGTACCCCAATAGAGGAGGATTAATTAACGGAATATGGATCTAGAGATTTTAAGTAGAAAACATGGGTGAAAACAGTACTGAAAAGTATACTGTAAGTGTTGACAAGTGATAAAAAGGGGTGTAACAGTTGAAATTAAAGGAGTAAAGGATTGTACTCACGAAATGAATAATGACAAGAGTTTTATCATTATTGATATACGAAGGAGATAATCTTTAAGATAAGATATGCTTGATTACGTATACAAGATGTATTGGAGTAAGAGACATATGCTAGGTAAGGAATACCCTTAAGATATGAAGTAATTGGGATTAAGCAATTAGTAGCGAATATAAATTGTGACCACCGGGATTGATATATAAAGTAATTGTGGTTAAGTCTAAGGGTTAATAAAGGTATTTCAAATACCTCCCCGCCTGAAGACTTGACAGCGTCTAAAAGTATATATATATAACCTATAACGTGAAATCGATCGTCGTAATAAATACCTTAAGCATTAGGATACCTTTACTAAGACGATAAGAATATTAAAATTCGACAAATCATAAAAGTTTAACATAGTAAAATTTAATAAGAGTCGTTAAGATAAGAAAAGGAAATGACGCAGGTTAGTACCTGAAAACGTAAGCGATTTTGAAGGATCTTATACGCTTATGCGTAAATAAGTCAAGGATTGGACCGATTTGTAATCATCATTATCGATGATATATTGGGTGTATTTAAAGTCCAAGGTAAATTATAAGCAACAATTGGAAAATGGCTTTTACAAATGGGTTGTTGCGAGTTCTCAAATATGGTTTACTTGGTTGACACGTTTAACTAAGAAAACGTGGTCTTTGAATGAGATGATAAATAAGAAGATAGATGTGACATGAATTTTGGTGTAGTGAAGTATGAACTGACCACCGTGATTATTTTCACCATACCCAACAGCTCAAGAGGTTCTCTGTGAGTATGGATATCTCAAAATAATGAAGGAGCTATGTATTGATGTAAATGGAAAGATAGTCAAGTATGGAGTCAGACAACTTCTTAATCATGAAATAAACTATCTGACCCATGATTTAAAGTTGGTAACAGTATTTGTACCGAGGATATGGTACTATTATGTACATGATGAGGAATTGTGGATATGCACTGATCATAAAAGTCTCAAGTATCTGTTTTCACAGAAAGAGGCGAATATGAGAATACATAGTTGGTTAGAGCTTCTGAGAGATTTAGATTGTGAAAATTGTACCACCCAGGGAAGGCTAATTTGATGGCTGATGCCTCGAGTATAAAGAGCCTCGGGATGGTACCACATATGATGGTCAGGGAGCGTGAGCTGCTTGAACAGTTGTGGACCTCAGTAGTGATGTGACCCTTTCTGATGATGATAGTGATTATGTGACAGCTAGCCTGATGATTAGAACCGGATGAGAGTGCCCGGATTTGACAGGCTTAGCGTGATGATCGGTAGGATGTCGATGGTTTGGGTCAGATTCAGAAGGGTACAGTGATAGAGTTCACAGAGTATGATAATGATTTACAGAGAGGTTCAGAGACAGTATAAGTGCTCCCCAAGGCCACAGTTGATGGGACAGTGATATTGTCAGAAGCTCACTCTTCGGGATATACAGTGCATACGGAAAGTAATGAATATATATATATATGAAATCTCTGTAAAGGGTATTGGTGGTCAGATGTGAAAAGAAATACGGTAGAGTATTAAAAGTCTGCAGAGTTATTGCAGCCTCTACCTATATAGACACGGCACGAAAAATGAGAGCAAGTCTCTTTGAATGTCGTGATGGGTTACAGAGAACCCAGGTGAATTACGAGGCTATTTGGATGATAGTCGATAGAGTGACTAAGTCTACCCACTTTTGGTTATGAAATCCCTAAATACTCAGAGTGTGTATGAGGATTTATGTATAAGGAAGATTGTGGAACATTATGTAGCGTTCCAGTGAGCATGGTATCATATAGGGATTCCCGCTTCACTTCCCATCTCTGAGGATATTTTTAGGAAGCTATGGGAACCCGACTGAGTATTAGCACAGCTTTCCATCCTCAGACAGATGGTCAGTTAGAGAGGACTGTACAGGTTCTGGAGGATACAATGAAAGCGTGTGCCCTTGATTTTATAAGCTCCTAGAACGATCAGTTGTCATAAATTGAAGTCGCCAATAACGACAGTTGGTAGTTGAGTATCGGTGTTGGCTCTACCGAGAGGGGGGGTGAATCGGTTTTCTAACAATTATGGCAAATTAAAAATTAATCACAATTTAATCACAAATGATAATGAGCAATATAGTGTAGTATAATAATTTAATGCAGAGTAGGGAAGAGAGAAACAAACACAATCGTTTATAGAGGTTCGGCCAAACTCTTGCCTACGTCCTCTCTCCTTGACCTTCTTGTCAAGTGTTTTCTTTCTCTCTATCAATAGAGCTTACACAGTTCCTTTTTGCAGGTTAAGGAATAACCTCTCTACCCTTAGCAATACAGAAAAAGTATTCAGCCTCTTACAATTTACTCTCACTGAGGAACAATCCTCTTCTCTTCTAAGATAAGACTGAATACAATATAATGCTTTAAAGTGGTAGGACAAATGTAGCTTTTTGCACTTAAGCTTTTACAATGATTCTCAATGAATGAGTAATAGGGACACAAAGAATGAAAGAATTAAAGCTTGAGAATGTTTGGAATATGCAGCAATAGTGTATAAGTTCTCTTTGTCTTCAATGCTTGGTTAAATACTGAAGGATTGGTAGTTGGAGCATTAAATGCTATTCTTCCCGTTGTGTTTTGCAGAAACTAGCCGTTGGGTACCTCCAGTTCTTGGCCAGATCGATCTGCCTTCTTGGCCAGATCGATCTCTTAGTTATAAATCCTGCAAGATTGAAGCACAAATACACAAGGAGATCGATCTCATAGGTTAGCAGATCGATCTGTTAGTTTGAAAATAATGAGGCAGATCGATCTGTCGAATGGGCAGATCGATCTCCTAGTCTCTCTGTTTGAGGCAAGATCGATCTCCAGATCGATCTGCCTTGCATTCTCGTAGAGAGGAGATCGATCTCTCAACAACACAGATCGATCTCTTTAGCTCTCTGACTTTGAGGAGATCGATCTCTTCCTTACCAGATCGATCTCATAAGTTCTCTATTTGATCGTGGATCGATCTCTCAGATCGATCTATAGTCTTAAGCTCTTAAGAGAGATCGATCTCTTCCTAGACCAGATCGATCTCTCAACTCTAGCTTTAGCCAGATCGATCTCTTAACCCTTGCAGATCGATCTTATTTTACCTTAATCCCTTTACAACGTTTTAAGGCTAGGCAGATCGATCTCTTACTTCATGAGATCGATCTCTCATCAAGTAAAAGCCCAGGAGATCGATCTCTCATACCCCAGATCGATCTCTCATCAGCAGAACTCTAAGTTCTGGTACTAATCACCTCTAAACATGTTTGAATATCATCTTAACATTATTGAATTAACTTGTTTTGTCATTTCAAAATACATTAACTCAACAATCTCCCCCTTTTTGATATGACAAAACTCATCAATTAAACATGTTTAGTGAATTTGCAAAACTCCCCCTTTATGTGAGCTTTTGACTTTTGTTAATGACTTAACTCCCCCTCAGTTAAATCTCAACTCCCCCTCAATTAAATCATTCTTTTAAAACATTTAACACAACCACAACATGTTTCTTCTCCCCCTTTTTGTCATATCAATCACACACAAAATAGAAGATTCATGGCATTTCAAAATCAACATTTTCATTAACTCACCCAATATCCAGTCAAATCACATTTCATTCAAGCAAATGTAGTGCAAGTAACATTAAAGATCAACCATGATGAAACTAAACTACAACAAACACCTATGGCCTAAGATGAGGGAGAATCACGATCCACAAGATGCTCAACGTGCGTGCGTGTGACTTGGACCTCATCGAACATCGCCTCTTGAGCTTCTTGAATCTTATCCACTCTTTGGGTTAAGTTCTCGATCATACGCCGCTGAGTGGCAAAGCCGTCATTCATCTGCTGACTGAGATCATTCATCATCGTCATGAGCATCTCCAAGTCAGCAGGGGACGATGTTGGTGCAGTGGGCGGAGCCGATGGTTCCGAAGCTGGTGCTGCAGGTGGATGCACTGGCTCAGCAGTGGGGTCCTCCTCCATAGCCTCTGCAGGTTGCTGATCCCTCTTTTTCGTCCACTCTCCCCGGAGGTCTTTGTAGTACCCCATATGATGGAGGGTCCCAATGTTAAGCACGCTCTTGGGAGAGGGGAGTTCGCCAGTTTCGCCGCTGCAGTTGATACCAAGGCGGTGGAGAAGATAAGCCACTGGTTGTGGAAAAACTATTGTGGTAGCTTGGCCACGCACAATCTTCAGCCAATCTTCGTATATAAAGTGAGGGAGGTTAGGCTTTTGGCTTGTGGTGTAAATGTGATGGAGCCAGAAACGATCTAAGCGCCTAACGGTAGAGTGACGAGTACCGAAAGGTCGGAGGTTCTAAGAAATTATGAGGTGGAGTAATCGAGGATGCATCGGCAGGTCACTCGCCTTGTCCCCAGGGAGATCAAACTCTAAGGGGACTTCCTCATCCTCATTCGTTAAGCCTTCATCGCGTATATCAAACACTTTGGCTAGAACTTCAGAGTCAATTATAATGGATTGACCCATGACGTAGGTTTTGAAGGCAAGGATTTTGCAGGTGTCATCGGGGTCATAAACGAGTTCGGCATTGGAAAAGAATGCGCGAACGAGATTTGGAGGGACAGGAGTGTTGATTTTCAAGAAGTTCGTCCAACCAAACTCCTCAAATTTTGACAAATAGGGAAACTCTATGCCATTGAGGAACGAAAAATCGATAGTGCGCCAATGCTTGATTGGCATGGTTGAAAAATATTCCTCATATCGCTTTCTTTTTGCTGGTGTTTTAAAACACCGATTGAAGGAAGCGACAGGAGGTGGAGGAATAGGTTGTGATGAGGAACCTGCCTCAGTGGTTCTAGGAGGTTTGTTTGCTACTGACTTCCTAGGCATGATTCTAGATTCTAAAGAGGCACTAAATGGATTCAACAACGAGAAAAGCAATGAAACAGTACCTAGGTTTGACCTAGAATTAAAAAAAATTGAAGAAATATTTTAAAAATCAGTAAGGAATGTTGGTTACAATACCGAAATTGGACACCGAGACGTAAGGAGGACCGTACAAAGATCGATCTGGTCGCGAATCAAAGGAAGAAATGCGAGGGAAATTTGGGAATTTTGAAGATTGGGTTTGGGAAATTTGGAAATTTTACGCGGGTATTTATACTCCAGGGCACAGGAGATCGATCTGTCGAGGCGACAGATCGATCTGTCATTTCCAGAATCCAATAGAGATCGATCTGTCGTAAGGCCAGATCGATCTGGTCGCAAACAGAGGCTTAAGGAGATCGATCTGTTACACACAGATCGATCTGTCGTTTAACAGAGGCTTAGGCAGATCGATCTGCCAAATGCAAAGATCGATCTGTAGAATGCGGAAGCTTGAAGAGATCGATCTGTCGTGTGGACAGATCGATCTGCCTTTAAACAGAGACGTAAGGAGATCGATCTTATGGTTAGAAGATCGATCTGCTTAGCTTAACCTTGATGATTTAGGCTTGTTGGAGGTATGGAGATCGATCTATATTGCAAGGAGATCTATCTCTCATCCTCATTGCCAGAAAATCTTTGCAAAAACTCGTTTAAAATCAATTTGGAACCAAGATTTTTGAAACACAAAAGTCCTAAGGCATATCCATGAGTCCTAATTCACCTCTAAGGATACAAAACCTATCTCTATCAAGGGGTTTGGTGAATATATCAGCTATTTGATGTAGAGTGTCAATGTACTCTAAAATTATATCCCCTTTTTGTACATGGTCTCTAAGGAAGTGATGTCTAATTTCTATGTGCTTGGTTCTGGAGTGTTGAATAGGATTCTTAGACAGATTAATGGCACTGGTATTATCACATTTAATAGACACTTGTTTCATGTCAATGCCATAATCTCTCATTTGTTGTTTAATCCACAACACTTGAGCACTACAACTACCAGCTGCTATATACTCAGCTTCAGTTGTGGACTGAGCTACACTGTTTTGCTTCTTGGAGAACCAAGAAATTAACCTATTTCCTAAGAATTGGCAAGTACCTGAAGTACTTTTCCTATCTATTTTGCAGCCTCCAAAATCAGCATCTGAAAATGCATGAAGGGCAAAATCAGAGTCCTTGGGGTACCAAAGTCCTAGTGAGGGAGTGTCTTTGAGGTATCTAAAGATTCTCTTAGTTGCCAATAGATGTGATTCCTTAGGAGAGGATTGAAATCTAGCACAAAGGCATACACTAAACAAAATATCTGGTCTACTTGCAGTTAAATAAAGCAATGAGCCAATCATAGACCTATAAAGTTTAGTGTCTACACACTTACCACTTTCATCCTTATCAAGCTTAATGTTGGTGCCCATTGGAGTTGCTTGAGGTTTGCAATTATCCATTCCAAATCGCTTGAGCAATTCCTTAGTATATTTTGCTTGATTGATGAAGGTTCCATCTTTTGTTTGCTTCACTTGAAGTCCCAAGAAGAATGTGAGTTCTCCCATCATGCTCATCTCAAATTCTCCTTGCATGATCTTAGCAAACTCTTGGCATAAAGACTCATTAGTTGAACCAAAAATAATATCATCTACATACACTTGTACAACTAATAAATCCTTATTTTTATTCTTAATGAATAAGGTGGTATCCACTTTTTCTCTTGAAAATCCCTTGTCTATTAAGAATTTTGACAACCTTTCATACCAAGCTCTAGGAGCTTGTTTTAACCCATAAAGTGCCTTAGATAATTTAAAAACATGTTCAGGAAATTCATGATTTTCAAATCCGGGAGGTTGCTCAACATATACTTCTTCATTAATAAAACCATTTAAGAATGCACTCTTTACATCCATTTGATATAACTTGAAGTTTTTATAACATGCAAAGGCAAGTAACATTCTTATTGCCTCTAATCTAGCTACCGGAGCATATGTTTCATCATAGTCTATGCCTTCCTCTTGTCTATAGCCTTGCGCAACTAGCCTAGCCTTATTCTTTGTGATCACACTATTTTCATCCATTTTGTTCTTGAATATCCATTTAGTACCAATTATTGAGTGATCACTAGGCCTAGGAACTAGTTTCCATACTTTGCTTCTCTCAAATTGATTTAATTCTTCTTGCATTGCTAGGAACCAATTATTGTCTTCTAAGGCTTCATTGACATTCCTAGGCTCAATTTGAGATACAAAGGCTATATATTGGCACATATTCCTTAGGGATGATCTAGTTCTAACTCCAAGAGTTGGATCTCCTACTATTTCACAATCTTTTACATATCCTAACTCTCTTGGTGCTCTAGGTTCTCTTTCTAAAACCTCTATTTCTTCTTCATCTCCTTTATTCAAGTCAAGCTTTTCTAGAAAGTCATCTTCTAAGCCTTCATCAAATATTCCAACATTTTCATCATTGGTTGAATCTTTAGATATATTATTTGATTCATCAAATACAACATGAATAGACTCTTCAACCATTAATGTCCTTTTGTTATATATTCTATAGGCCTTTGAATTCAATGAATATCCTAGAAATATTCCCTCATCACTCTTGGCATCAAATTTTCCTAAATTATCTTTTCCATTATTTAGAACAAAGCATTTGCAGCCAAAAGGATGGAAGTAACTAATGTTAGGCTTCTTGCCTTTGTATAGCTCATAAGGAGTTTTCTTTAGCATGGGTCTTATCATAGCTCTATTAATTATATAACATGATGTGTTTATAGCTTCAGCCCAAAAATACTTTGGCAAGTTATTTTCACATAACATGGTCCTAGCCATCTCTTCCAAAGTTCTATTTCTTCTCTCAACTACACCATTTTGTTGTGGTGTCCTAGGGGCTGAAAAATTGTGGCTAATTCCTTGATCATTGCAATACTCATCAAATCCTATATTTTCAAATTCTTTGTCATGATCACTTCTAATGCTTGTTATTGTATATCCTTTTTCATTTTGAGTCACCTTTGAGTAAGTTATGAATTTCTCTAAGGCTTCATTTTTTACTCTCAAAAAGAACACCCAAGTGTACCTAGTGTAATCATCAACTATTACAAATCCATAGTGTTTCCCACCTAGGCTAGTGGTTCTAGTTGGTCCAAATAAGTCTAAATGCAATAATTGGAGAGGCCTAGTGGTGGATACACTATTCTTAGGCTTAAAAGTTGTCCTCTTGTGTTTTCCTTTAACACAAGCTTCACATATTTCTTCATGATCAAAAGGTATTTTGGGTAAGCCTATTACTAGATCCTTTCTAGCTAACTTAGATAGCACACTCATGCTAGCATGACCTAGTCTTCTATGCCATAACCAAGATTCCTTTTTGTTGTCTACTATTAAGCATATGTTTTCATTTTTGAGTTCATTAATATAGACAATATATATGTTACCTTGCCTATGACCTAGAAAAAGAATTTTATTTGACTTAGGATCTATAACATTACACTTCATGCAATCAAAAATTACTTTGTAACCTTTGTCACAAAGTTGACTAATGCTTAACAAGTTATGCTTAAGACCCCTAACAAGTAATACTTTTTCTAAAGAGAAATGATCATTACCTATTGAGCCACTTCCTTCCACTTGGCCTTTGGAGTTGTCCCCAAAAGTGACTTCTTCACCAATTTTCGATTTGAAGGAATTGAAATGGCTTTTATCACCCGTCATGTGCCTTGAGCATCCACTATCTAAGTACGAAGCATCTTTTGTTTTAGCTTTGTGGCTATGCTCAATCACCTACAACAAATTAAACTCAAGTCTTAGGTACCCAAATTTTCTTGGGTCCTTGGAGGTTAGTAAATGTAATTTTTGATCCCATTGGGATCCATTTTGCTAATGCATTGCAGTCCTTGGAATGAATTACCTCTTTTGGAATCCATATCCTTTTTACAATTTTTCCTTTAAGATTCCTCATCTTTATATTGCAATAATGTGACTTATGTCCCTTCTTATTACAATATGAACAAGTAATTGTAGGTTTATTCATGCTCTTTCTAGCAATAAAACTCTTAAGATGGGTCTCCCTACTTTGTGCTTTATACCCTAAGCCATTTTTGTCAAAAAATGCCCTTTGGGTTTCCAACATGCTATCTAGCTTTTGTTGCCCCATGTGAAATCTATTAAAGGAGTTATGTAGGTTGCTATTTTTCTCCTTAAGGTCACAAATTTCTAGATTTGAAATCTCTAGTTTCTTCTCATATTCCAATTTATCTTTTAACATTATCTCATTTTCCCTTTTTAATTTAGATATTAACTTTTTATACTTCATGCTCATACATTCATACTCTAATGCAAGTTCATCAAATGCATCTTGCAATTCATCAAAAGAGTATTCATTGAGATTAGATGTTACCTTTTGATCATCATCAATAGCCATGAAGCATAGGTTGGCAATGTCCTCATTTGATTCATCATCGGAGCAGTCACTGTCACTCCATGTTGCTACCATTGCCTTCTTTTTATGAAACCTATCATTAGATCTTTTGAGAAGAGGGCAGTTAAATTTTATGTGTCCAGGTTTTTTACATTCATAACACACAATAGAGTCTTTTCTACCTACTTCCTCTTGTTCTCTCCTATTGTTTCTCCTATTATTACTACTAGCTTTCATTCTCATGACTTTGTTGAATCTTTTGGCAAACATTGCCATTTCAATATCCTCCTCACTCCCACTCTCATTTTTAATCTCCTCTTGAGCAGTGGATTTTAGAGCAACACCCACTTTCTTGGGTGGCTCTTCATTTCTTTTAAGTTTCATCTCATAAGTGAGCAAAGATCCTATCAGTTCATCTAGACACAATGTGTGAGGATCCTTAGATTCCTCAATTGCCGTCACTTTAGCTACCCATGATTTAGGTAAGCTATTTAAAATTTTCTTTACCATTTCAATGTTAGAATATATTTTTCCTAAGGATTTTAGTCCATTAATCACGTCTGTAAATCTAGTGAACATATCACTAATCGATTCTCCTTCCTTCATCCTAAAAAGCTCATAATCATGTGTGAGCATACCTACTTTTGTCTCCTTCACTTGGGTTGTACCCTCATGAGTTATTACCAATTTATCCCATATTTGCTTGGCATTATCACACCCGGAGACTCTATTATATTCATTAGGACCTAAAGCACAAAATAATGTGTGCATAGCTTTAGCATTTAGCTGTGCACATTTAATGTCATTAGAATCCCATTCATCTTCTTCTTTGGGGATATCTCTTCCCTCTATTTTCTTTGTAGGGATTTGAGGTCCCTTAACTATAATTCTCCATACTTCATAGTCATTTGCTTGAATGAATAGCATCATCCTAGTCCTCCAATATGAATAATGTTCACCATTGAACATGGGAGGTCTAACCGTGGAGTGCCCCTCTCCTATCAAACTAGTTGCTACATTGTTAAGAGCCATTTGATTGTTTTCTAACTCTTAGGAAGTTGTTCCTATGTGTTTAAAGAGTCCTAGCTCTGATACCAATTGTTGGCTCTACCGAGAGGGAGGGTGAATCGGTTTTCTAACAATTATGGCAAATTAAAAATTAATCACAATTTAATCACAAATGATAATGAGCAATATAGTGCAGTATAATAATTTAATGCAGAGTAGGGAAGAGAGAAACAAACACAATCGTTTATAGAGGTTCGGCCAAACTCTTGCCTA
Organism: Firmiana major; assembly: GCA_033439115.1. NCBI lineage: Eukaryota > Viridiplantae > Streptophyta > Magnoliopsida > Malvales > Malvaceae > Firmiana > Firmiana major. The sequence continues at coordinate 63,317,892 of CM065899.1, forward strand.
CGTCCTCTCTCCTTGACCTTCTTATCAAGTGTTTTCTTTCTCTCTATCAATAGAGCTTACACAGTTCCTTTTTGCAGGTTAAGGAATAACCTCTCTACCCTTAGCAATACAGAAAAAGTATTCAGCCTCTTACAATTTACTCTCACTGAGGAACAATCCTCTTCTCTTCTAAGATAAGACTGAATACAATATAATGCTTTAAAGTGGTAGGACAAATGTAGCTTTTTGCACTTAAGCTTTTACAATGATTCTCAATGAATGAGTAATAGGGACACAAAGAATGAAAGAATTAAAGCTTGAGAATGTTTGGAATATGCAGCAATAGTGTATAAGTTCTCTTTGTCTTCAATGCTTGGTTAAATACTGAAGGATTGGTAGTTGGAGCATTAAATGCTATTCTTCCCATTGTGTTTTGCAGAAACTAGCCGTTGGGTACCTCCAGTTCTTGGCCAGATCGATCTGCCTTCTTGGCCAGATCGATCTCTTAGTTATAAATCCTGCAAGATTGAAGCACAAATACACAAGGAGATCGATCTCATAGGTTAGCAGATCGATCTGTTAGTTTGAAAATAATGAGGCAGATCGATCTGTCGAATGGGCAGATCGATCTCCTAGTCTCTCTGTTTGAGGCAAGATCGATCTCCAGATCGATCTGCCATGCATTCTCGTAGAGAAGAGATCGATCTCTCAACAACACAGATCGATCTCTTTAGCTCTCTGACTTTGAGGAGATCGATCTCTTCCTTACCAGATCGATCTCATAAGTTCTCTGTTTGATCGTGGATCGATCTCTCAGATCGATCTATAGTCTTAAGCTCTTAAAAGAGATCGATCTCTTCCTAGACCAGATCGATCTCTCAACTCTAGCTTTAGCCAGATCGATCTCTTAACCCTTGCAGATCGATCTTATTTTACCTTAATCCCTTTACAACGTTTTAAGGCTAGGCAGATCGATCTCTTACTTCATGAGATCGATCTCTCATCAAGTAAAAGCCCAGGAGATCGATCTCTCATACCCCAGATCGATCTCTCATCAGCAGAACTCTAAGTTTTGGTACTAATCACCTCTAAACATGTTTGAATATCATCTTAACATTATTGAATTAACTTGTTTTGTCATTTCAAAATACATTAACTCAACAATCGGGATAACAAGATATGAGACAGTGTATGGCTGTAGGGGTTGTTCCCTAAATTGGATAAGAAAAAGTGGGTGACAGATAAAATTATTTTCGACTTGGGATAATAAGTCTCTGAGGATGTTTAGTTAAAGATGAGAGATTAAGAACACCTCAGAGCAGATAGACAAGTATTGGAATTCACCCTTGGTGAATTAGTATGGTTGAAATGTTTCTTGTCCTAAAAGAATAAGGGCATAGCGAACTTTTGGAAGAAGGTAAGTTGAGTTTCGCTGGATGGAATATTTTGAGAGATTGGACAAGTGGGAGATAAGACCTGTAGGTTGGTGTTATCACTTGAATTAACAGGCACCCACAATGTCTCAGCTTTTGATGCTTCGACAATACTATCCAGATCAGCATAGGTGATCGATTATGAACTCCAAAAGTTCAGTTTAATGAAAATATAAGAATATTGATAAGTTGATTCGGGCATTAAACAGGAAAGAGAAAGTATTGAGGTTTAAGATGATCTCCCTAATTAAAGTCCTTTGGTAGTAATACACTCCGGAGAAGGTCACATAAGAATTTAAGAGTATGATACGATCGATGTACCCGGAGTAGTCTATAGACTCATATGAATTGGTTCTAATTTGGAGGACCAAATTCCTTAAGTGGGGGAGAGTTGTAAGACTCGAATTTAATTAAAATACGAAATAAATGAGTATTCATGAAAGGAAGTCGAGTTAAATTAATCCCGAACACGTGTAAGGGCAAAACGATCAAAAGACTGAAAGCCGGAGTAAATTCGATAAGGAAATTTAATTAAAAATATGGATTTCAGAAATCTTGGTCAATAAAGGTGAAATAAATTTATTTTGGGTTAAATTGATCAAGATATTAATTTATGGAAATTAATCGAGATTTTTAGTTCAAAAAAATAATCCCGAAAATAATCGAAAAATATACTGAAAAGTCATTCGGGACAATATCCCGAAAATACAGAGAAATTATACCCGAAAAAGGATTAAAATATAATAAATTAAATTAAATTAAATTAAATTAATTAATTTGGAATAAAATAATAATTTTAAGGGATATTTGGGTATTTTTAAGGTATTTGAATGATTAAAATAAAAAAAAAAGAATCAGGAACCTTATCGGGGAGAGAGAAGAAGAAATGGGAAACCGAGGAAGGAGATCGCGCGTGGCCGACCGACGAGCCACCACCGGCGATCCTTGACCGCCGACGACGAGTCGACTAGGAAGAGGAGAGGTCGGCGATCCTTCAGCCACGGTGACGCGAGTCGGAGAAGCCCGAATCCAGCGAAACGACGGACAAAAATCGAGAAGGAAAATCGAGTCGGTCCCGGCGAACGGCGGCGTCTTGGCTCCGATCCGACCCCGCAAAACGATCCCCAGGCCAAGACGGTTCTGTTGAGGCCATTGGATGCCGACGAAACGGCGAGAATCGCCGGCGACGACGAAGAGAAAGAAATGGGTTCCGACGCCGGGGAGAAGAGGCCGAACCGACGACGTTCCAGCGGACTTGGGTGAAACCGAGGGTAGATTCATGCTGCGGATAACCTCACGGAGCTACTGGCGGTGGAAGCCGGTGGAGAACCGGCCGGCAAGGCGGCGAACCGACCGAACCGGAGTGAACCGGGGTGAACCGACGGGTCTGAACCGGTCCGAACCGGACTGAACCGGTTCAGCCAAAAAGAGAGGAAAAAAGGGAGAAAAAGGGAAAAAAAGAGAAAAAATTGGGACAAAATCCCGACGATTCAATCGAGCTACGGGTAAGTCAATAGTGGTCAAAATTGACCCGATTTAAATTTCGGAGTATTTAATTTAATTAATTTTGGGCGAAAAACTTACCCGAAAAAATTGTGAAATTGTGTAGCTCGACGATTGGCATCAAACGAGAGCTCGAGACAGCCTCAATTTACGTACTAGCATGGAATCTCGGGTAAGTGACCCTTATTTACGACAATTTACATCGTTATGCGTGATATGAATTTAAATTCCGCATAAATTGAATTAAAATTTTGGAAATTTAGGTAAATTGTCGTAAATAATCGATTTAGCTATTCAAGAATTAGAACGAGGCCCAATAAATTATTAGTGGGCCCAATGAGCCCAATAGGCCTCGATAAAGCAAAAATTAAGTGAAAAACGGGTTTAAGGCCGATTAAGGCCCATTAAGGTGCAATCGGGCCTAATAGGGGTAAATGGGCTCAATGATTTAAATTAAGTCCAGAAAATAGGAAATACAATTAAATTGTATAATATCTGACCTGAGGAATATTGATACGTAGTTCCGGGCATTTGATTGGGAGCATAATGGACTGCGCGACGTGACAACAGTGGAAAAGAAAAGGTCAGACTCGACAGGAAAATAAGGTAAGGGAATTCTACGGACTGCTAGAGGTAAACTTTACGCAATTTTAAGTTCATTGCAGTCTTTAAAAATTACCTGAAGGGTCTAGAGGTCAATTAATAATTTTAGTGCCCTGAATGGGCAAATTACTAAAATACCCTTGTTAAGGGTAGAACTTACAAATTTAGAAAAAATTGGGAGGAGCAAGAACAAGAGGTTTCTGCTCGTTCTAGAGACATTTTAATGCATGCATGAGTAGGCTGGCTAACCTTGAAAGAAAATGCACAGCATTGCATACTTTCAACGATGAAATTGTTTTGAAAACTGTTTTGAGGAAACAGAGCCGCCTACGTGTTTTTATTTACATGTGACGTGCTAGAGCTTAGCTCGCACGATGTTTGATTTGTGTGATGCATGCATTAGTGCTGGAGCGAGACCTCGCACTAGAGTTTTACAGGTATAGGTGCTAGAGTATAACTCGCACCAGATTTCACATGCTTGTTCGTGACACGGTGCTAGAGTCTAACTCGCACCAGATTTTACATGATTTTCGTGACAGGGTGCTGGAGTTTAACTCGCACCAGATTTTATAAGACTTTCATGTGATTTATATATATAGAGTGCTAGAGCCTAGCTCGCACTAGTTTTACTGGATTTGTGGAGTAGCGCTGTCTGCCCTTGGTGTCAGCCAAAAGGCCCAACAGGCTCAAAAGGCCTCTTAAGTGGGGTGAGAGTGAGGGATGAGGTTGGCGGCCTTGTGGGGATGTAAAGCGAGCTCTGCCGATTTTACTTGATTTGATGAGAGTGCTGAGCATCGCTGTCACTGATTTTATGAGAACATGCGATGAGTCGTGCTTGGAGCATCGGGTAGACTGTGTGTCACCGATTTAATAGGCTCGCACGTGCGTTTTGAGACGTGGCATGAGTATTGAGAAACAAAACCTCTCTGTGGGAAGCAGGCCATTTGGGCTGGAGTACCTAGAGTGATATGGGTCCATGGAGTACGATGTACCATGCAAGTAGCATGGAGTACGATGTACCGTGGGGTATCTTCGGATACGGTATCTTTGTGATACGGGGTATCTTCGGATACAGTATCTTGTGATACGAGGTATCTTCGGATACGGCATCTTCGGTTACGTGAGATCGGATAAGACTGACGGGTTGGATTGACCCACCTCCCGGGCGGTTCCTGATCAGGGTGAGACCTCGCACACTGGGATCCGTGAAGCTAGAGGGACTCACGAGGACACATATGGCCAGTCCTGGTTATTGCCGATATACAGATGTTGCCTAGTCTCGCATGTTGATCTTGACGATGATTTAAACTGGGTTTTTAATTAAATGTGCATGATGGTTATTTCCATGCTTTTTAAACCCATGTGTGATGTAAACTGATTTTCATGATTTTGTGTGAGTCAGGATCACCCGAAGGAGGGGTCGAGTCCTGACTTTACTGTGAAATTTTGAACGAGAAAGATATGATTTTGAATATAATTGCATGTTGAAATTTCCATGCAAATGTGTTTTACATAACATCATAACTCATATCATCTGTTTTAAAATGTGTGGAGAAAGGGTGGTTTATGCATGGCACCACGTTCATGTAGGTAGTATAGTTACCTACTTGTTCGTAGGATTGCCTTACTGAGCTTGATGTGCTCACCCCTTTCATTTTCTCCCACAGATAATCTCCAGTTGAAGTTGAGGCGACTCAATACTGCATTCTGGATATCCGCTGCTGCCCATCAACATAAGGTATATACACTTGTACATATTGTATCTACATAAGCATAGCACAGTAACATGTTTGTAAGTAACTTTAGGGGATGTATAATTAATGTAAACAATTATAAATGACTGGAGAAGAAATAAGTTAGATGGTAATTGAATGGTGGGACTGGCATTGACGCACAGCCCAATTATTAGTGGAGTGTGGTCACGATTCGAGGACAGGTAAGAATTTAAGTAAATAAACAAAACGCGAAAAATTAACTCTGATTTTTGGGTAGTTTGGGTCGTGACAGCATGATTTAAGGAAATTTCTAGTTTAAGGAATTTTATTGGTTTTAAACAAAGCAAATCGATAGATTGGCAAATAATTGCATAAGTTTCCCAAAATAACACTACGTAAGTGTTATTGGTATTTAAATGAAATTCTTTGGAAAACGGGCCAACTATCAATTTTATATGGAAACAGATAGTGTCGGCGCGTATGCTCGCACTATATCTGCATTTGTGAGTGTGCATAAATGTGCTTGAGCAGTTGCTCGCACTGACTTATGTGACATCATATGCATAAAATGTGCTAGAGCGGTTGCTCGCACTAATTTTTATTCTTGTGGAATGCATGAGAAGTGCTGGAGCTTAGCTCGCACTCGGTTTTGGACTGTTTTGACTATATATGCATAAAAAGGTGCTGGAGCGCTTGCTCGCACTAGTTTTTATGATTTGACACGCATGAGAGATGCTGGAGCTGGAGCTTAGCTCGCATCCTGTTTTGATATGATATTGCATAAAAGCCGTGATAGAGTGTAACTCGCACGTGATTTGATGGATTTATGTATAAAGTCGTACTGGAGCGTTGCTCGTACAAAGTTTTGATTTACTTGAGCATTCACTCGTGCTGAAGCTTACTCGCACGAAGTTTTATATGAATTTATAACTCATTTTAAAGCCGTACTAGAGTTTTTCTCATACGAGGCTTTCACTGAGTTTTTTTATACATATCCGTACTAAAGCATTGCTCGTACGTGGATTTTACTTGAAGTTATAATTATTTTAAGTCATACTGGAGTGCTACTCGTACGCAGATTTTACTAATTTTTATGAAACAATGCTAGAGCTTCGCTTGCACGAGGTTTTCTGATATCATGAATATGCATGGAGCCGTGCTTGAGCTTCGCTCACACAGGGATTTATATTACATGCATATAGCCGTGTTGGAGCCTCCTGTAGACTGTGCGTCACAGTGAGATGATATGCTCACATGTGCATACTGAAACAGAGATGATATGGGTGGATAAGACCTATTACAGGCACCCCTGACTGAGCTTAGGTTCACGGAGTACGTTGTACCGTGTATGTCACACGGAGTACGCTATACCGTGGGGATTGTTGGAGTGGAGTGGCATTAGCCACGAGGCAGCAAGCCTTGCCCTCGCAATCCTGGTGTTATGCTGTTCTGGCGGGTAGGACGACCCACCTCTCGTTTCAGGTGTGATACCTCGTACACTAGGTACCATGTTGCCAGGGATCACTAGCATATGGCCATAGTCCTCGATGTTACTGATATAATCACCTGCTTGTCTCACATGATATAACTATTGGTCGATAGACCAGGGTAGACCCGAGAGAGGGGTCAAGCCCCCAATTTCGTGATTTTCACTGAAATGTACTTTATTACTATCATGCTAGATTTTACAGAGAATTTTATAACGAATTGTTTTATGAGATGATTGACCCGAAAGGGTTGGTTTATACTGCAATTTTAATGAAATGATTTAAATGCAGTAGCATGATGAGTTTTCCATGCTAAAATGATAAATTCATAAAAAGAAATTGATCACATGATTTGTTTTACATGGCATGATCTTAATTTACTTCATGCTAACTATGATTTAATGATGTCACATAAAATGCCTTTAATGCATAAGTAGCATGATTTCTATATGCACAAATAGTTTTGATAAACTAAGTCATTGATGTTGCACGACCTTGTGCTTGATGATTTTAATGAAAAGAAATGGATTTAAGGGCATGACATTATGAGCATGTATATAGTGGAGCTATCTACTTACTTGCATAATTGTCTTACTGAGCGTGTGGTTTGCTCACCCCCCTTATTTTCCCATCTTTTCAGAGCACTCACAGTAATTAGTAAGCGGCTGAGGACTTGCATGTATTGGTATCCGCTGCTTCCCATCGAGAGACAGGTATACACATTTGTATAGTTTTGTATCTAAATATGTAATGCACAGTACTGTAAACATATATGATGTCGGGGATGTAAGGTTAAGTAAACACCATTGTGTATGTATTTATTTAAAGTCAAAACATAGTAAACTCTGATATATGAATGTGAATATGGAAATGGAATGGTAAATAGGTGAGAGGTAACTAACATCGAATCATAGCCCAACTATGTGTAGGATGGTCACGATGAGAGAAAGGTAAGAATTAAATAATAAATGAAAAAGTGAAAAATTTACTCTGATTTTTAGGTAATTTGGGTCGTGACAATAGATGTTGGGTTTTGTTTTACAATCAAGGGTTGCACGAGAAGGCTCGAAAACACATAAATAAATCGAAGTCTAAGGGTAGGGATACCATTACCATATTAAATTACACCCCTTACCTCGATTTATCGAAAATTTCGAATTCTAGTGGTGATGCCTCCTATTACCTCTTTTAATTCCTTCTACGATCACCTACACCGAAATTGTATACTTAGCACCCTATTCATGCGAATTGTCCGAATTGCGTTAAAATCATAACCTATTTGTTACTACTTCGTATGTACGTATTATTATACATACCTAGGCCAACACGCACGTTTATATATTTTTATTACTATATATATATATTCTTTGTATGTACATATACTAACATACACATTTATCTTATACACCTATATGTATATACACCTAAGTATATACACATATTTATTTTATCATTTAATTTCCTTATTCATCATCACATAAATATATATATATATATATATATATATATATATATATATATATATATACTTTGTCTATTTCTCATCTCTCCCATTTTTATTTCATATCTACTTTACTTTACACTAACATGCTATATACATACAACACATATATATACATGTACATTAAATATACATATATACATATATTCATTTTACCTTTTCTTTTCCAATTTCCTATGATAAAATCATTTCTTCAACACCATTCATATATATATATATATTCATCATAGATCAAACTTAAGTTGAAAATGAGCCTTATTCTCGAAAGCTCTTAGAACCGAAACTTCGTGCTCTGTTTCCACCAAAATTCTACTGCTATTCAATACCTATACTTTTAACATGTCACTTATATATGTGTATTTGTTAATTCCACAACCAAAATGGCCTTACCCCTTTTTTCTCTCTTTTTCCAAAGAGGCCGAATGCTTGCTGTCTTGTTCTTCAGCTACCGTGACTGCCTCTTTCAGCCTTTAAATCACGCAAATGCTCTGCCTCGGGTCTTCACCGCATTGCTTCCACACTTAAAACTTCAGACAGCGGAGAGTGGCTTGGGCTAGAACTTTCACATTTGTCTTTTGCCCCTTGACACTACTGTACCCTCAATGGAGAAAATGCCAAAGCTTTGAAACAGCTTTCTGCTTCCTTCTTCCTCACCTCTCGTCTCTCAGCCTCATTTCCTGCTTTTGTTTCTTCTCCCCTGCCTCGGTCTACTCTTCCTCTCCTCTCGGTCGCTTCAATTTCTTTTTTTTTTTCTTTTTTTCTCTTGCTAATCACCTGACAACCTTGCTCATCGTCTTCCTAAGCTCTCGGTGCTACCATCTCCTGCTCCTTCACTGTTCCAAGCTAAACCCGAACTCCCTCACTTTCTTCCCTGCCTCTCGGTTCTGCTCTCCCTTCGGTCTCCCTCTCCTTCTCCCCTATTGGCCAGCCTTCTTTCTTCTTTCCTTTCTTTCCCTTCCTTTCCTTTCTTCTCTTCTTTTCTTTCTCTTTTCTCTCCCGGCTAGCCCTCTTATTTCCTTCTCTTCTCTTTTCTTTCTTTTGCTTCCCGCCCAGCAGAGGAAATCTGCTTCTTTCAAAAATGCAGCAAACGGAATTGGCTTTCTTGAAAGCCAATTCCATACAATATTATATATATATATATATATATATATATATATATATATATATATATATATATATAATATTAATATATATGTTATATTAATATATAAATAGATATTATTTGTTTGTTTTTGTTTAGTGTTAGTATTATTTTTGTTTTTGTTTTATTGTTTTGTGTTCATTTCCGTTTCATTTTTCATTTTATTTCATTTCATCATTTTTTTTATTTATTAATACTTATATATTACATACTATACATTACATAATATATATTTGTTATATATACATATTATTATCTATCTAAATTTGTCTGGTATATATATATATATATATATATATATATATATATATATATATATATATATATATTCTTCTTTATAAACTTATCTAAGGACATAATATTCATGCCTTCCATGAAATTTTCATTATTTCGAAAATGAAATATTATGGGGATCTCATCACTCATTATAAATCCTCGATATAAGTTTTACATCAAAATTTTCAACTAATGAATTAAAATTTTTCAATCCCTCCGTGCTTACATATGCTTTGTCACTTATTGTATTTCGGGTTCCTTATCGTTCATGGGCCTCTTTGCCCCTATATTCCTCAAGCCCTAAAACGAATATACATTTTTATTAAAATATATTATTTTTATTTTTATATAGTCTAATTAAATGTAGAAAATTTATGGTGTTTACACGAACAGCTTGGAAAACCTAAGAACCAGAAACCCTGAAGCCTCTCCCTCTGTTCCACGAGTCACCGACGACCGGAGAAGACACCGGCACCTCCAAACGGAACCCCAACGACCCCATTTCCCCTCTGACACGTTTTCCTTTCCTCTCCGACACCAACAGATGTTGTGATCAGTCTTGGGAAGAGATAGAGAGGAAGGCAACCCAAAGTGCAGGCTGGGAATTCTGGGGAAGATAGAGAGAGGAGTTTAGAGATTCTGAATAAAAACAGTGTCGTTGTCGATTTGGCGGCATTGGGTGATTTGGAGGATCCTTATGGGGAGGAATTGAAAAGGAGGACCGAGGGAACGGCGGGAAATGAGGAGGCTTTACTTGAGTTTATGAGAGAATTGGGTGGGCAGTGGTGTAGTAGGAGAAGGAAGAGGAAGATTGTTGGGAGAGAAGGTCGCGCTTCAGTTTATTGCCGTAGATATATAAGGTGATTTCTTGTTAATTTCTTTGTTTATCGATATAGTTTCCCTACGAATGTAAAGGAAAGAAAACAAACATTTTACCCTGCTAACAACTACTTTTATCTTGATACAAATTGGACTCTATATGAGCAGGTAGCAATTGCTGCTATGGATTGCCAATGTCTTGATGTTGCAATGGTACAAATCTTGTCTGTGAAGTTTTTACATTTTAGATTGCTTTTAAGCTTTTTGTTTCTATATTATGGTAATGTAATTTCATATTGATAAATTCATTTTTGAGATTAAGACTTGCATTTATACACAAAACTAATTATATTCTTTTACATTGACCACTTCATTTTTAATCTGGTTTCTCCTTTGAACAAGTTAAGAGTTCTTTAAGGTGGTGTTTGTTTTTACAGTTTTCCTATTCTCCAAGAAGGCATTAGTTAGAAAGATCTCTGGCTTTAGCCTATTGCATGTTCAGAATGGTGTAACGCTCATTCAATATTGTTGGTTTAGACTTCACTGGCATCAATTCTTATGCTTATCTGTTAGTTTCCTACATTGTTCTTGAACTGGAGTGCTCTTTATCTTAGTTGCTTCTGATTACCTGCTGATAGTAGGCTTATGAAATTACCTATTTTAAATTGGTACAATTTAATATTACAGGATTGCGTAAAGGTTTTTGCAGAAGAAATTTCCAGATAGCAAAAGGGTTGGTAAGTATATACAACAACTAAACATATGTTCTATATTTTATTTTTGTATGACTAAAAATGTATGTATATGTTGCTGCTAATGTATGCTTCTATTCAATGATTTGTGAGTCATACATTGATGGCCTACCTTTTGATGGTTGACACACCTGAATTAAGCATCTTCTAAACATGTTGGCCAATATTCTACCCCAAACCTTATTGGCTTACACGTTAGTGGTATTATGGCATGAATAAGGATGGATGAATTTGTTCTTATTTTAGTTTGGGTTCTTTTGGGTTGCAAAGGATGCTGGTTAGGATTTATATGCTTTTAACATTTTATGGCCTAGTGATTTTGTTTTTTCACGGTCTAAAGGTAGGCTGGAGGGCATGTTGCTTGAAGCAAAGCGATCCTGGGGTAAGGCTGAAAAAGCTTACTCAAGCCTTCTACAGGACAATCCACTTGATCAAGTATATTCTGCGACCATTCCCCCACTCCGCCCACCAAAAAAAAAAATTAATGGTCTTCTTTTTATTGGGAATATGGACTATTTCTTTTATAAAACAAAAAGGACCAAAGATAACAGATTCTATTCCTGTGCAGGTAATACATAAGAGGAGAGTAGCCATGGCAAAGGCTCAAGGAAATATTTCAGGGGCTATTGAATGGCTTAATAAATATTTTGAAATGTGAGATATCTTGTAGAACTCTCTCCCTTTCCACTATTCACACATCTTTGTGTCTATTCTTTAATGGTTATTTTTCAGAAGAGCAAGCATTATTCAATTTCTTTTTCTCTCTTGCTAGATTTATGGCAGATCATGATGCTTGGAGAGAACTTGTGGAGATATATGTCACCTTACATTTCATGACAATGAACTTGACAACTCTCGCATTGAGCAGCAAAGAGGTTCTGAAAGCAACTTGCTTGTACTCTCTGCTGATCTGGGTGTCTATGATGTTGAGAATGATGTCAGTGTAGATGGTGCTGGTACAAAGGAGCATTCGAAACCTGAAGTAGGGGAGAACAATAAGAATACTTAGTTGGGTATTGGTTTTGGAAATAGTTGTGGGCCAGCTAAAGATGTTGCACCAGAGACTATGCATCAAACATCTGAAGAAAATGTACTTCAGGGCAAAGTGTCTGAATCATCAATGTCCCTATTGCAACTGCGAAATGATACATTGGCATCAAATGCTATCCAAAATAAGGTATAAAGCCACTGTTATATTTTTTTTGCTGCTTTATCAGTACAATATGTTTTTAACACTGAGATTGTTGCAATGCTCACTAGAGGTCTTATACCTCTCTATTTGAAGATAATTATCATTTCCCCTTTTCCTTTTGCAATGCAATTGGCCTCAATTTGGTTATATAGTTGCCACTGATAAGCTTTGCTCATTGGTTGCTTACTTTGGTTGATCTGGGTCATGAAAAGTTTTGGTGGGTTGAGTGGCTTCTATATTTTTTTTATTAACTCAAAAGAAGCATTTACATTTAAAGAATAGAACAAAGGTCATAAACTTTTTAATTTATTTAAATTCCCCCTTGTGCAGAAAACAAGGTTGTCCAAAGTGTCATTTTTTTTTTTTTTTGAGGATGTAAGATCATGTAGGAGAAATGGTTGGCTAAAATTATTCACCGAATAGTTTAATGTTCTCCATGTGTAACAACTGTGAGGAGATTTTTTATGCAGCATTAATCAGAGGCATGACAATATGACAAGATTTGATGAGATAAGGTTGGATGAGCAACGGAATTCCATCTCTGAAATTTTTTAGCTACGAAATAATAATAAAATAAAAAAAATAAACATGTTTTCAGCAACGAAATTCCGTCTCTAAGATAGTTTAGCTACGAAATAATTTACAAAATTTTAAAACAATATTCTTTCCTTTAGCAACGGATTTCCGTTTCTGAATTGTTTCAGAGACGGAATAATAATGAAAATTATAAAAAATAAATATGTTTTTAGCAATGGAAATCCGTCTCTGAAGCTATTTAACTAAGGAATAAATGGATAAAATTATAAAAAATAATTATACTTTCAGCAACGGAATTCCGTCTCTTAAATGTTTCAACTACGAATTAATTTATAAAATTTAAATAAATAATGTGGAATTCAATAACGGAATTCCATCTCTGAAACAATTTAGAGACAGAATAATTTAAAAATTAAAAGTAATATATTATATTTTCAGCAACGGAATTCCGTCTCTACAGGTCTTCAGCAACGGAATATTAAATTGAAAAATCAATAATTTTTAGTAACGGAGTTTTTTCTCCAAAAGATTTCAGTAACGAAATAAATTTTATAACTTTTACCCCTACAGAATTAGTAACGGAGTTATCTATCTGCAACGGATGACTTTTAGCCACATCGAAAATGGCAACGGAATTAGCGATGAATTTTTCGTTACTAATTCCGTCTCTAAGTGTGATTAGCAACGAAAAATCAATTTTTGTGACGAAAAATCCGTTATAAAATTCGTCGTTGAAGGTATATTTTTTTGTAGTGTTAACATAACTGGACGAAGATCGCTATTGGATATATTCTCATATAGATGAAAATAGATATATTACGCAAGAATATTTGACTGGTACGCGAGAATTAATTAAATATGCTTTGGGTCAACCAAATCTTGTAAGTAATAGAAAGATTAAATGTCCTTATGTTAAATGTAAGAACAGAAGGTTTAGAAAATTAATTGAAGTAGCACCTTTATTATAATGGATTCACAGTTGGTTATACTACATGGTCATCACATAAAGAGTCACAATTGTACAATTATTGACAAGAATCCATATGTCTAATAAACAAGGAAGTCAATCAGGTATAGAAAATTCGTATGCTAGAATGGTTATAGATGGATTATATCCTGATTTCAACAGGGATGCTTTTGGGCAATGAGGTTACAATTGAGGAAGAAGATCCGAATCTGGCTACAACAGAATTCTACTAAAAGATGTAGAATAACTATGTAACGACCCAAATTTCACGCAATTTGATTGGGTTACAAGTCGATAATAGATCAGAACAGTAAATCAGTATGATTTATTTTTATTCTGTAGTAACAAATTTAAACAAAAATCCCATAGAGGTACTTTTTGATTTATAATCTTAAATGTTCTTTTATAATATAGTTATGTTCACATTCTTTAGACACATCTCGTATACATTACTATACTTAAAAAATATTAGATACAAAAAAATTGCTTAAAACTAGGTATACCTTCGACACAAAAAGATACTTCGCGGAACCATAGTTGTGTGAAACGCCTTACTAACGGAAGCGGTCAAGCCATAATAGTATCTATGCAAACCTTTTAAATTCAATCGGTAAAATTAGGCAATTCAACTATGGTAGAATCTATAATTTCCAGAGTCATAAAATTCAGCATAGATTTTTCTGTAATTTTGATAACTGTGAAGTCAGCCTAAAATTTATATATACAAATACACGAAAATTACGCATATTTATCTCTAACAGCACACGAGAATTTTTCTTACCTCGGTGTCTGCCCGCAGTCTTCGATGCCTTAGTGACTGGAGTCAACGGATCCGATCCACTCGGTTTATTTCTAGGAGCCTCTTCCTTCGGGTTTCCCAATTTTAAAATCTCTGTGCCTCATTCTCTATCTCCAATTATTTATATATATATATATAATCCTATATATATAAATATTTTCTTTTTTTTGAATCCTTTTTCTTTTCCTAGCCTTTTTCTTTCTTTCTTTTTTTCTTCTTCTTCTTCTTCTTCTTCTTCTTCATCACAACCCGAGCTCACTGTTCATCCATCTTTCTCCTCTCGGCTTGTCATTTTCTCCTCTCTTTCTTCTTATTTCCGCCACCATCACCATCATCTTCACGTCTAGGTCATCCTCCTCCAGCACGGTCGGCTCTGTCATAGTCTTTCGCCGTAACTCCCGTTGTCGAGAAAGAGTTTCCTCTATTTTCAACAGCTTCTGGTTCTCCAACCTCTTTGGGTGGCCTTCGTTCCCTTCCCTTCACGTGTCGTCAGCTGCAATTCCTCTTTCGTAGTCAAGCTTTCCTTTTACATCGTCTCTCTCTTTCTCTCCCTCCCTCTCGGGTTGAAGCAGACTAAGGGCTAAGCCCTCTGTTTTCAACTTATCGTTACTGCCTCCAGCTTCCGTTTATTGTCCTCACCATTCTTCATCATTTCTCTCTTCACCGCCTCACCATTTCCAACCAGTTTTTCGCCTCACTGTCTCTCTTTCTTTGTTTTCGTTTTCAGCCTTCTCTTCTCTCCCGTTTCACTTTCGTTTTGTGTCGCCCATTGCTTGTGTTCTATTTTCAACATATATACATATGCTCATATATATGTGTTCTGTTAGGGATAGGTACAATTATATACTAGTTTCCTACCTTATCCTTTCTCCTTCTGTTTCTCTGCTTCTGTCTATTGCATAAATATATATTTCTTCATCATGCTTCTTTACTGTGTCAGGCTCGGGTTGGTTTCCTGTCTTCATCATTTTCAACTCCCGTTCCCTATGTTTTCAGTTGATGGACGTGTCCTGGCTGAGGTAGTTTTCTCCCCCACTACAGTTTCATCATCTCGGCTATCATCTCATGCCTCACCTCTTGTACCAGTTTATATATATATATATATATATATATATATATATATATATATATATATATATATATACATATATATATGTTGTTGTTGCAGTATGGCTGGAACCTCCTGCTATTGCCCTTTTTTTTCATTCTCTTCCCTAGGCTAACAAACATCATAAACTCATTTCCATTTCCTACCTACCGTGGCCATCATTTTTACCTTTTGATCACTAGGCTCGCCTCTCGTTTCTTCATTTGTCTACTGCCATGTTTCTAAATTTCTATCCTTCTTTTCTCTTACACCAAGGGCCATCTCCATCCTCATAAATATATGTAAATATTTTATCAATTTCAATGCCCACTTCTCACATTTCCCTCATCATCATTTCACTTCCATCGCCTACTATTTTCACATCTTCATAATGTCCTTTTTATTTCTTTCCATTTCTTTCATTTGTTCACTTATATATATATATATATATATATATATATATATATATATATATATAATACACCTAGGTATATGCATTGATGATAATTCTATTAAAATAGAATTATTTGTGCTTAATTTGTTAATTAATTATTTTAATCCTCATATTATTTTTTTAATTATGCCCTCAATTTAATTAAAATTTTCTTGTGTGTAGGTAAATTAAATCTGGATGAATTTCAGTCGTTTCGATAGAAAATGGACTGAAAATGAGCTAAAAGAGACTAGGCCACTACCATTCGCAGTCTGAGTCACCATTCGTTGTAGAGATGTGTGATGTCAGGTGTTCGTTTTTATTCGCCTCAAAAATATAATATCGATGGATATCGTGCCCACCTTCTGGAAGACACACGCTGGGTCACATCGCACATCCAAGTGGACAAAAAAGACAAGTGAGGTGGAAATATCTTCTCTGAAGCGAATGGAATGAAGACAAGTGGCCAAACAATGCCAACTCATCTAGGATAAAAGAAAATTACAATTGTAACCCCAATTTTATTTATAAATAGAATATGATGAGCAATTGAAAAGGGTAGGCAATTTTAGGGTAAAATAGTTTAGTATTTTAGGTTAAAGTTTTTAGGGTTATTTTCTTTCTAGTTTTTTTTTAAGCTTTTCCGATTAGCTTTGTCAGCCACCATTTATTCCATTTTCCATAGCTACTGTTCATGATATATTTAAGATGATTTTATTGCAACAGTTTTCAAGTCACTTCTTCTCCAATCTCGGTTCCACTGATGTTATTTCATGATAGCTTTTATGTTGAAACCGATTGCTAAATTTTTTTCATTCCATCTCTTGCATATTTATTCTATCTACATTTTACATTACATTAGTTATTTTTCTTAATGCATCAGTCGATTATTGGGAATCTTGTAGCTTTCTCTGCTGCTTGGAGCATTATCGATTGATGGTATTGTTTCGGGTTGTTTTATTCTTACCATCTATAGGCGGTGCGGCTGACGGCAGAAAGTAGGAATGTGACTAGTGGATGATGTTGGAGTAAATTTTTCCAGTAACTAAACTGTGGCCATTGGAACCTTATGTTTTTATATTTTACAACTTTCTTCATTTATGTTTTAGTTTTCAAGTGTTAGTTTTCAGCATTGTTTTTAGCTTCTACTTGCTTAATGATGTTTCCGTGTGGTACCGAGGTACTGTTGTTCAGTGAGTTGCTGGACGGCAACGAGGAAGCAGATCGAACCAGCCTTCCACTTCTCTGTTTTCCCTTGTTCTAAGATTCTTGTATTGTTCACCATCATCTAATCGTTAGTATGCATTCATCTATTGCTATTGATGCGTCGGGTCTCTGCAGATGATTTTTTTGTGTGTTTTGTCTCGGTGATTTAGTGTTATCCGGAAGATGATAGCAAGAAGGCTGGGCTGAATCAGGGATTTAAATTGCGGTCAAGGTCATGTTTTCGGTCGCGTTACGTTTATCACGGTCGCGGATATAACAAAGACTATCGCGGTTATTACGGTCATCACGGTCGTGATTTTTTTATAATTTTACACAACTTTATATAAAATGTATTAATAATAATTACAATCTTAAAAAATCTTATTTTAAAATTTTTAAAATAATTTATGATACTTTAAATCTATTATTTATTTGAAAAAAAGTTATTAATAATTTTTTGAATTATAATAAAACATTTATATTTAAAAAAATTACTTATGATAATTGAAAAATAATAAATATCGAAAATAGAAATAAATAATTATACATTAATAAGAATTAGTGTATTAATTATATTATTATCTTGAGCTATAAATTAAATAATGTTTGATTATGTTAAAAATTTAATATTAATTTATCTTTGTCAACTAACTTAAGCTATCAAAGTTATATATTATCAAATATCAATATCATTATTTTCTTTTTCTCTTTATTACAATAATATTTAATATCATTTATTTTATTAACATTAATAATTTAATTTCATATTATCTGATACTAATTCCTAAAATTTAGTAACATTATAACCAAAAAAATAATTAATTAATAACTAAAAATCTTAATTTTTAATTCCCAAACACCCCTAACCTTCCAGCCGTTCGTTCATAAATCTTATTCTCACCCATTCACTTCTCACTCTCAATCCTCTTAACTTCTATTTACAATCCTCGCTTTTTTCTTCCAACGACGCTTTTCACCTTTTCTCCTTGTGGAGAACTGATGCTCGCTGGTGCTGCGACAACCGACAGTGCCTCAAGCCTCTGCAACTCACCTTCTTCCTGACAGCCACCACCGATGCCCACTCCACGCCCACTACTCCACTCCACTGTTCCACGGCAAGTCAGGACTCACTCAACTTTCAAAGTTAGGGATTGTTTTGAATTTTTGTGGGTCGAGTGTTCTGAGTTTGTATTTATTGATTGATTCTAAAATGTTTTGAGTTTTACTTGTTGATTACCTTTAATTTTTGAGTTCTGTTGGTTGATTTTTTTTACCCAATTTTTAACGGAAAACAGAGGATAGCGGTAATAGCGCCCCGCTATTGTCGCAATCCTCCGCTACAATGCTTGGTAACGGTGAATATTAACCGTTATGAACGTGAAATTTTTTCACATCCGATTTTTTTCTCATTGCGGTGGCGGCCACTGCAGCTACCGCAAAATAGCGGCCGCTATTACGTGATGCGGCCGCTATTTAAAACCCTCTGAATGATACCGCCTAATCCTCTGTTTTTCAGGCATTCAAGTTACTTGCATGCATTTCCTTCTCTGTTTCTATTTCAGGGCAGATGGCGGCTGTATTTGCAAAAGGTGGCAATGAAGCAGCAGCTGGCGTTTCCTGACATTCCTTGCTGTGTTTTGCTTTGCACAGTACAACCCACGACTGCTGTACAGGTTGGAGGCTGCTACAGTTTGCGTTTTTGCTGAAGGTAGTAAGCATCGTAGCTAGTGCTGCCAGCGATACGGGATAGAACCTGAGTAGAATAGGACGAGGATGTGCAACAGTAGGCAGGATCAAGCGGTCAGTACTACAGCAACGTAGGGAGGTAGTACGTGAGCATTGTTGGCAGGACCTGGACAGACCGAGAGCAGCACCTGGAGAAGAAACATGCACAGTACCAGAGTACTCAGGACCACTCGACTGGCATGTTGGTTAAGGCCATGTTTAGCCCTTAGAATTAATACAAATTGATATTTGCTGCTTCTATATTGTTTTGTTAATTGGTGCTATTACATTTTATTGTTTGTTAGTTTAGGTATACATTGATTTGTATATTAGTTTAATTTTCTTAGTTTATTAGTTTAAGGTTTAGTTTAATTTTATTAATAGCTAATTTGTGACTATATTAGGATTTATGAATTAGATATTGCATTTAGGATTAAATTAGAGGACAATCATTTTATGCATTTTTTTTAGTTTTCATTTTAAATTGAAAAATTCAAAAATATTTATTTCTCATGCATTATTTAGATTTTATTTTTAAATTAGTAATTAGTGATAGTTAGGATTAATTTAGAAGCAATATTTTAGACATTTAGTTTTATAGTTATTTTCTTAATTTTCTAGGATTTTATTTTCATTAAATTTTAGGTTAGTTTAATCTGCATTTTTATTAATGTGTTTAATTACATGCATATTTTATTCTAGGATGGTTTAATTTTAGTTTAATTAATTTGTTTCTTTATTTTCTTATTTGCAATTTAGTTTATTTGCATTAATTAATTTTAACAGTTTTAATTATCTTTTGTAGGTATTTGCTTCTAGTTGCTTGGAGCTCTGTAAGTAATTTTAGCTCTGTTTGATTTTCTTTATTTTATAGTTTTTATTATTTTCAGTACTTGTTAATTTTAGACTTAGTAGATCACCCATTATAAAATTCATAATTTGCTAGAATATACTTAGGGTAAGATTAACCGGTAGTTAATTAGGCTAATCAACTTCTCTTTGGGACGATAATCCGGGACTCAAATCCCATTATTACTTGTACGACCCGTGCACTTACGGATATACGTCTAGGTCACTTAGAGTGGGCATAGTCGGCTATCAATTGATACATATAATTATTTATTTATTCATTTACCCATATGCTTGATTTAAATAATGGATACAATATTACTTAACCACATGTATATGTATGTATGTATGTATGTATGTATGTATGTATGTATGTATGTATGTATGTATGTATGTATGTATGTATAGTTTGGTTAATTGTCTCCGTCTATACCTCTTACATTAAGGTTAAAGTATAATTAAATTTAATTAACCGCATTTAAGTTTGATTTATTTTCAAATCGGCGTTACTAAAAACTGAACTCCGAAGAATTTCATGGGCTTTACATTCTCCCTATCTTAGGAAATTTGGTCCCCAAATTTTAAAATTACTTCAGTCCTTAAACAATTATGGGTACTTCTCTTGCATTAACTTTCCAATTCCTACGTGGCCTCTTACGAAGTATGGTACTACCGCAAAACCTTAACCAAAAGAATCGTCTTTGATCGTAATGTTTTTTCTTCCCTGTCCAGTATCCGAATCAACTTTTCCACATAGGTTATATCCTCCTTCAACTCTAGTGGCTCATATTTAATCACATGTGTGGGATCTAGGTGATACTTGTGAAGCATTGAAACGTTGAAGACATTATGGATAGTTGATAACTTCGACGGTAACGCCAATCTGTAGGCTTTGTCTCCCATTCGGTCTATGATTTCGAAAGGTCTAATATAACGAGAACTTAGCTTTCCCTTATTTCCAAATCCCATTATGCCTTTAGAAGGTGAGACTTTCAGAAACATCGAATCTCCTACTGAAAATTTCAAGAGTCTTTGTCTTTGGTAAGCATAACTCTTTTTCCTGCTCTGAGTTGTTTTCAACCTTTCACAAATTAATTGTATATCCTCAGAAGCTTGCTCAACCAAATCAGGAGCAAATATCTTTCTTTCACCCACTTCTTTCCATTCAATCGGTGAACGACACCTTCAACCATACAACGCTTGATACAGTGTCATTCCGATACTTGAGTGATAGTTGTTATCATATACGAAGTCTACGAACATTTGAGACATTCAGTCATAAGCTCAGTTATTTCTCTTATCGTACCTGATTACCAATATATCATTCAAAGGTTTTGATGCATCTTACTATTCTTCGGATAAGAGTATATCTCATGAATGAGCCTCTGAGGACATCAATTCCTTTAATTATAGATCATTAGGTACACAATTCATTCTCAATTCATGTCACTTAATCTGAATCATTTCACATATAAAAAATGTTCATACATTGTGTACATCTCCCATTCCTGATATAACATGTATTCTGAATTTATCACATTTCAAAACTTGTCTCATTTCGTACTTCAATTATAACGAAACCTTTTTTCTTATTCGAATTAAGTCTCGCATTCGAAACATAAGCACATTCAAATTACAATCCTTAGATTCGAAACGTATTTCATATTCCAAAGTCTCTTTATACCCAAAAACTCTGAATCTTCTTAACAGTTTAAGTCTTTCTCACTGATCTATAACCTTTGTTTTGGGAGGATCCAATTGGCACCCGTTCTTGATATAATGTGAACCAAGAGACTCCGGATCTCCTTAACAAGAAATACAGTACACTCTAAAGTGGATTACTTGGTCTGATAATCTCTTTATCTATAATCCCTTTAATTGCTTCTTTATCTCTTCTAATTCAATCGAAGCCATTCGATATAGTGGTTGGAATATCAGTTCGATACCAAGTACTAAATCAATTTCAAATTTCATCTTTCTATCTAGTGGTTACTTTGGTAAATCATTCAAATATATGTCAGAAAGACTTCCTGCCTATAGGAATGTCTCTTTATTTCGGACACACTCTATCCTTATCAATCACGTAAGCAGTGAAACCTTTAAGTTTCATTTATACAATTAGTTCAGTAATTCATTCTTTCAGTTACAGTGACTTTACTTCTTCATTATTACTTTTTCTTTAGTAAATATCTTTCTGTCATGCTCATTACCTTTCCCTTTTCTTAGTAACCTCAAAAATATACATCTCATAATCACACAGTTGCGTCTTATCCACACAGTTGCATCTTGCACACTGCTTCCTTAAAATAACATCAAATGGAGCTAACCTAGTTCGATTGTGGATCCCAGTATCTCCTATGAGTTTTTGGACTTCCGTCATCTTACATCTCCCCATGTCCGGATTATATTTCTTTCAAAACTATAATTTTAATTTCATGTTCATCCACAGACTTGTTACTTTATATCTAATTCAACCATTTCATTCTGTAATTACCGTTGTGCAGTTTCGTATAAAGTCATATAGAATTATATCTCATATGACTTTCTAATTGTTGAGTCCTCAAAATAAATCGAGGAAACTTTCACCAAGGTTCAGCTTCCTATTTTAATATCAATGATGTAAGAGCTACCTTCTTTATAGTAGGGCTCTTTAAGAGTCCGTATAACTTCTCCAATTCTTTATCACAAAATTGCAAAAGCAACTTTCTCAATAGAGTTACTTCCAAAATCATACAGCTTTTCCATCTCATTTATCCAATCTTCTGAAACCACTGAATTCTTAACCCCACTGAAAAATAGAGGCTTAAACTTCTGAAATTGCCTTAGTAAATTAAGTTCGCGATTGTACCTTAAGAATCCATATAAGTTTTCCAATTCATTCATCCAGTTTTCCATTACAATGAAATTCTTGACTCCAGTATATAATAGTGTACTATCTTTCGAAATTGTCTCAGTCTTTCTCTAAGTCACAGTCATACTTTAACCACCATCATTATTATTATGTTACTATCACTTGATCAAACAATGTCATCATTATTTCCATGCCTTGCTCAAATCTTACAAAGCAGACTTCAGAAGTTTCGGTGAAACTATGAGGTGTACATTCAGATGAGGATTCGCTAAAACTCTCAACCTATCTCTACGGCCTCGAGAAACAATTCTTTTTCGTCTACTAGTATGGCTATAATACCAACCAGCCATATCTATTAGTTTTCCTTCATTAAATAACACAATTTCTCAATAAAACAAAACCAGGTATACTCGTTTGTATCAAACATGTACAGTAATGTTGGCGACGTGAACTTTCAAAATTTTCTCTTACTTCTAGTATAGACTCGTATCAGGCTAACCTTGCTCTGATACCAACTCTGTAATGACCCAAATTTTACACAATTTGGTTGGGTTACAAGTCGATAATAGCTCAGAATAGTAAATCAGTCTGATTTATTTTTATTCCTTGGTAATAAATTTAAACAAAAATCCCATAGGCGTACATTTTGATTTATCATCTTAAATGTTCTTTTACAATATAGTCATGTTCACATTCCCCAGACACATCTCGTATACATTACTATACTTGCAAAAATATTATATACAAAAGAATTGCTTAAAATTGGGTATACATTCGATGCAGAAAGATACTTCGTGGAACCATAGCTGTGCAAAGCACCCTATTAACGGAAGCGGTCCAAGTTACTGATGAGGCTCTGTGGAGGAAAGTAAGGGTGAGCTCAACGTACTCAGTGAGAAAAAATACGTGGCAAATAGATAAATACACTAACTAAAAATATATATTTGCCAAAACCAAAAAATTTTTCACCAAGGTATAAAGATAATTTGGCAAATTGTAGTTATCAGAATCAGAACTAATAACGGTAGTGTAATTAGTTACTGTGGTAAACACAGAAATCCCAAAACTTTCAGTAGCAGAATAAACAGTTCTAGATAACTTAGCCCGTGTAGACAATTCAGAAAACTTTTCAAATAATCATAGAGCCACTGCCAGTTTCAAAAAATCAAAACTGAAAAATTCATGTCAATTTCAGTATAAACATGAAATTGTAATCAATACCGGTTCTAAAACTTTTTACGGCTTTTAAAAATAACGATTGTGTGGCACTTTAGTTTCACAGGATTCAAGAGGTGGCCCCTACTATCAAACCCGTATTTTATGTAGCTTGTTCCTTATGATTCCTATGTGTATGAACACTCTATTATTATAGATGAATGATAAGAAAAGTATTTACTAGATTTAAAGTGTATGTGAAATGATTTAATACTTATAAGCTACATAAAAGCCTAATGTGAGCTATAAGAGCCACAGGCTAAACCGAGTGGATTTGAATCATTCTGGCTGAAGAGAAGAACTTAAAATGAGAAAATATAGAGAGCTCATGAAGGAAAGTCAGTTTGATTTAGTCCCAAGCACAAAGAACAAGAGTAAAAGCTAAAAAGGGTAAAATAGACCTTTTTAGCGAGTTAAGGTATTTAAGATATTTCGGGTGTATTCACCTATCGGAAATGGCCAAAATTTAAAGACGAGAGTGTAAAACATGAGATATGACACTTTCAAAATTTTGAGAAAAAGTCAACTTGGTTAATGATTAAGGAAAAAGTCAACTGTAGTTAAGGAAAGTGAACTTTTACCATAGTTGACTAACCATGGTCAAAAATTAAAGTATGGAGAAAAATATTTTTAGTCAGAATACAAGATAATCATCCCCGGAAGTAAGAAAAATTTATTCGGATGGATTCCAGATTTAATTTAATGGATAAAAATGTAATGGGCCAAAATGAAGATTTTAAAGCCCATTAAGGTATACTAAGTGTAAATCGAATTCTTAGGTCCCTTAGACCGAATTTTTGGACCGATTGATAGGCCAAATATTTAGACAATTAAAGGCCCGAGGTATAATAAAAATTTTAGCCCAAAAGCCCATTAAGAAAGCCCAAACCGAGAAGCTCAATTAAAAAGTCCATTAGTATAAGTTAAAAGCCATTAATGAAAGGTAACAAATTCCAAAATGATAACCATTACCTAAACTTTTTAAAAGTCAATTTTGATGGCTGGAAAGTAAGGCTTAATGGCTAAGTAAATGGCTTATAAAATCAGCCACCACATTGTCTTCTTCAACAAA
Organism: Firmiana major; assembly: GCA_033439115.1. Lineage (NCBI taxonomy): Eukaryota > Viridiplantae > Streptophyta > Magnoliopsida > Malvales > Malvaceae > Firmiana > Firmiana major. The sequence continues at coordinate 63,343,034 of CM065899.1, forward strand.
TCATTCTCGGCTATAAGAAGAAACCATTGAAACACATTTATCCAAGCTTTCTCTCACTAGAAATCGCTAGGATTTAGGCATATTTGGAACTTGCATTCTTCATGAAAGTTGTTCCAAATTGAGAGAAGAGTGACATATGTTGGAATTGGCTATCAATGAGCCATAGTGTGCAAACCGTGAGGCTTTAAAGTTTGGCCAAGTGTGAACACAAATACTAGGTATAATTTCAAGCTTTCAAATTCATATATGTTAATATATGAATGATTTTGAGTATATTGGTATATGTTTTAAGCATTGAAACATATGAAATCACTATGACATGGTTTGACAGAGAGTGAGTAGTATAAATTGATGAATGCCCATATGATTTTAAGGCATAAATGAGTTGATATACATGTGTTCAAGATTATGGTATAGTTAGAATTAATCAATTTGATTAATTGATACATGAATTTAATTGGCAATCAAGGTGTTTGATAAAATGCCTAAATGAACTAAGTGAAGCTTAAGAACATTGCCAACTAAGTGTTTGTGAAAATACCCAAGTGAATTGGTTAAACAAATGGACATGGACGGCATGCCATGGTGTGACTGACGGCATGTGATGCTCTCAGCTATGGCATGTGGCCGAGAGGTCCAATGGGCCAAGCCCAATTGGTTTTGGCCCAATGTGATGTAATGGGTCTCGGATAAGCCCAATAAGAGTTGGTGGGCCCCATAAGCCCAATAGGCCCAACGAAAATGAATAGTAAAATTGAAATAAGCTTAAGCATAGTTAGGCCCATTAAGGTGTATTAAAGCCCATTAAGTGAAATAGACTGTATTTAATATGAAATACAGTAGAAAAAGTGTAATTAACTTGATAAATGGTTATAAGCAGCTCCAGAAATTAGTGAAGGAGCGAATCAGATTGCTGGATCGAGCAGCATTGAGAAAGTAAAATTTCTTGAGTGATTGTAAGTAAGGGACTTTTGTGAGTAGTTAGAGATACCTGCACGTATTTTCATCTGCTTTTACATTCACTTAAAAACTCTGAGGGTCAGAGAAAATGAATAATAATTATTGTAACCCGATAGTGGCAAATTACAATTTTACCCTTAGGAAAAAAGTTAACTTTTGGAAAAAGTTGTAAAATGCATGGAAACCATCATTTTGAGTGTTTTTACTGTTGTTTAGCAGGAGAATAGGTAGATGGGCTAATTATTTCTTGGTTGATGAGAAATAGCACAATTTATAGTTCTGATTTTGATATTTTGAAAATCATCCCTTTTTAAAGAGCCATCTATCTAATTATGTGAGGATAAATCGTGCTAGAGCACAACTCGCACTTGATTTCATATATTTTCCACATATATTAGTGCTGATGTATGATTCGCACTAGATTTTCATGACATGCATGAAAGAGTGCTGGAGTTATTACTCGTACTTAGTTTTATATGATATGCATGACAGAGTGCTGGAGTGAATTGTTCGTACTCAAATTTTACATGAGATGCATGACAGAGTGCTGGAGTTATTACTCGTACTCGAAAGTTTCATGATTTATAGTACTTGAGCTATTGCTCGTACTTGATTTGATGAGTTTTGTGCATAGCATGGTACTGGAGCTATTGCTCGTACTTGATTTGAAACATGAACTATGCATGACCTAGTTGCTAGAGGTTTACTCGCACTAGAGTTTGAGTTTATGATGTGAAACAGTATTTGAACGGAGTATCGACTGTGAGTCGCGCTCAAAGGCGCGCACTGTATTTTATGTGTTATATAAGACATGTTGAAAAACCATGCTTGATTTCCTCGTGTAGACTGAGTGTCACACTGTGAGATGTTCGCATGTGGATTTAGAGATGTGGTATTGATTTTCCATGGTATGAGGACTAAGACCTATGGCAGGCACCCCGACTGTGATGTAGGGTCCACGGAGTACGTTGTACCGTGCGAGTGGCATGGAGTACACTGTACCGTGTGGTGTTGTGGAGTTGAGGAGTTGATAGCTGGCGGTTGTGATGGACTGACCCCCTTCCCGTTGCAGCAGTGATTCCCCCGCACACCGAGTATTGTGTAGCCTGGGATCACCATTATAGGTTATGGCTATAGTCCAGGATATTATTGCATTTCACCACAAAGTCTCACATGATATATCACCTGATTGACTTATTTATGATACAGATAGACCTGAGGGATGAGTCAAAATCCGATTGTTGTGTTGTGAATGATTAAATGCCATATTTACTGTGATTTAAATATAAATGGCATGATTTATCTAGAGCATTGTGATATTATAAAGATGCATTATTTTGCACTACATGCCTACATTTGAGAACGAAAGCATGATTTTTGTACATGGGATTTAATCTGTACAAGTATATATATTTTAAAGACATGCTTTTAAAGTGAGTTAAGGAAATGATATTTTCGAGGCATAGCATTATTTTGAGTAGATAGTATAGATGTCTACTTGCTTGCCTGATTTCCTTACTGAGTTGTGAGCTCACCCCTTTTTTTTTACACCTCTCTACAGAGCATCCGTAGTAGAGTGATTACGAGATAGGGATAGTGTTTCTTGTTGTCTGCTGCCTTTTCCTATCGATCGACAAGTATACATATTTTGTACGGTTCTATATCTAAACATATAAACAACACAGTGATGTATACGATATATATTATGGGGAATGTAATTATATTAGATTTATATGAGTTTACATACATTATAAAAGAAGTCACAGTCAGTAATAGTATATTGACATGTATGTATGATAATGGATGATCTGGTAAGCGACGATGCTGACATCGAATCATAGCCCAACCGTTGATAAGGAGAAAGGTAAGTTAAAATGCGAAAAATTTGTAGTGGTTTGGTTAAGTTATGGAGGGTCATGACATCCATAGTGTTCTTATGCAATAGAAAAGCACAGTTCCATAAAGTCAAATCAATTTATATGATCAGATCAGAAAATCAAATAGACGAGACAAGGCAGACATGCTATATCAGATATCAGAATGACAATAGGCCAATGTTGGTGAATCTGGGCAATCACGGGCCAGGTGTGCAAGCATGTCAATTGCTGTGGGAGTTGTCGGTTACCCAAACAGCTCACAGATCAGAATGTCCAAAGACCAGAATCAGAATAAAAAACACGGTACATCGTACTCGTGTGCGCTACACGGTACATCGTACTCTGTGGACCACATAAACTGATACAGAATAGACAAAAGTGCAGCATGATTTAATTATCACCTTTGTCTCAAATTAGTACGAGTCGGACCGTGCGACACACAGTCTGCACGCGCTCAAGCACATCTCATCAGTGCGAGTCGAACCGTGCGACACACATTCAGCACGTGCTCAAGCACATCGCATCAATATTTCTTTAGAAATAGATCATTTTCCTTAAATCACATATAAATTCAATTTGTTTCATGAAACGGTTTAAAACAGGCTGACTAGCCCTTTTTCAGATAAAATCCCAGAAAAATAGTCTATGAAAATTTAAAAATTTGAGATTTTCAATTTTAAACAGAGTTCAAGCCATAATAGTATCTATGCAAACCTTTTAAATTCAATCGATAAAATTAGGCAGTTCAACTAGGCTAGAATCTATAATTTTCAGAGTCATAAAATTCAACCTAGATTTTTCTGTACTTTCGGTAACTGTGAATTCAGCCTAAAATTTTATATCTACAAATACATAGAAATTACGCATATTTATCTCTAGCTACACACGAGAATTTTCTTTACCTCGGTGTCTGCCCGTAGTTCTCGATGCCTTAGTGACTGGAGTTAGCGGGTCCGGTCCACTCGATTTATTTCCTCGAACCCTTTCCTTTGGGTTTCCCAATTTTAAAATCTTCGTGCCTCCTTTTCTATCTCCAATTGTTTATATATATAATCCTATGCATATAAATATTTTCTTTTTTTTAATCCTTTTTTTTTCTGCCCTTTTTCCTTCTTTCTTTTCTTTTCTTCTTCTTATTCTTCATCATAACCCGAGCTCACTGATCATCCATCTTTCTCCTCTCGGCTTGTCATTTTCTCCTCCCTTTCTTCTTGTTTCCACCACCATCATCATAATCTTCACGTCCAGGCCATCCTCCTCTAGCATTGTCGGCTCCGTCCCAATCTTCCACCTTGACTCCCGTTACCGAGAAAGAGTTTCCTCTGTTTTCGACAGCTCCTGGTTCTCCAACCTCCTCAGGCAAACTTTGTTCCCTTCCTTTCACACGTCGTCATCTGCAATTCCCCTTCCGTAGTCAAGCTTTCATCTTACAACGTCTCTCTCTTTCACCCCCTCCCTCTCAGGTTGAAGTAGACTAGGGCTAAACCCTCTGTTTTCAACTTCTCGTTACTGCCTCCAGCTTCTGTTTACTGTCTTCACCATCCTTCATCATTTCCCTCTTCACCACCTCACCATTTCCAACTAGTTCTCCGCTTCACTATCTCACTTTCATTGTTTTCGTTTTTAGCCTTCTCTTCTCTACCCTTTCACTCTCATTTTCTGTTGCCCATTGCTTATGTTCTATTTTTAGCATATATACATATGCTCATTTATATGTGTTCTGTTGGGGATAGGTATAATTATATATTAGTTTCCTACCTTATCCTTTCTCCGTCTGTTTCTCTGTTTGTGTCTGTTGCTGTAAACACCGCAAAATTTTTCTGTATTTGGTTTCATCAATAAATCATAATAATAATATATTAGTTCTAAGAACAAATGTTTACGGGAAAAGTAGAAATAAAATTTGTATACGTGTGAACTAAGGAAGCATCTATATAGGATATAAATGCAACTACTAGATTAAATGTTATTTCATGTATTTAGTAAAGAAAGTTATCAAGTGCATAAATATAGCTATATATATACATATGGGTAATTTATTCCTTGAGTTAAATGTATGAATATATATATATATATATATATATATATAAATATAAAGATACATGTAAAAATATACACATGAACATGAGATATGAAATTGGTTTCATTGGAAACCAAAACCCCAGAGCTTTCTTCAGTATTTCATGGAACTATACTTAAACACCTGTGCATATATATCTATATATATATATATAAATATAAATGGGATAGGATGTTTTGACAGTGAAGCAAGTAATGAAAACTGAAAACATGAAGTAAAGGAGAAGAGAAAATAAGGGAAATGAATGATGGTTTCGGTAAGGTGAAGAAATGGAGATGATAGTCTTACTAGTAAGAACAAATAGAGGAAATGCAATGGATTAGCTTCCAAATGAAGCCAATCCTGAGAGGTCCAGGATGCTTGTTGCTGTTGGCAGATTTTTAGAGGAAAATGTGGGAGCAAAGCCAAAACCAGGAGCAATTTTCTGCTTCAGAAAACTGCAAGAAACATGGTATAGAACTGATGATGGTGAGGCTACAACAGAAGAAAAGAACTGATGGTGACATTTTACAAATATATATACATATATATATATATATATACTTATCAAATGCATAAACGGGAGTGAATAGAAATGATGGGACGATAGCCTAACCCACTAATCGAAACCCCCATCTTGTGCACTGCTGAAATAAACTGAAGCAAAGAAAGTTAGCCAGTGCAGTTTCTGCTGGAGATGAGACAACCTGAGAGTTAGTGAACAGAGTGTATCGGTTGCTGGAAGAACTCTGAAAATTAGATTCAAATCATGGGGCAGTTGGCTTTAACCCGAAATGAAAACAGAACACAAGCAGGGGTAGCAGAAAACAAAATTGAAAGATGAGAGATTGTGAGAAGGAAATAGGGTCGTAGGAGAAAGACTGCACATGAAGAGAAGGAATAAGCACTGCCCGAGCATAGTTTTAAATAGCGGCCGCTATCCGAGATAGCGACCGCTATGCGTGAAATAGCGGGTGTCACACTCGCAATGACTAATTGATCCGTTATTACCGTTATCGAGGACCGTTATTACCGTTATTGACTGCTATTATCGCTATCGAGGGTCGTTATTACCGCAATCGACCGTTATTGTCGCTATCGTCCGTTAAAAAAGTTATGAGATATTAAAAAAAATTCACGATCGTGATGACCGTTATGACCGTAATAATCTCCGTTATGTCCGAAACCGTAATAAACGCAAAGCAACCGAAAACGTGACCGCAATCGCAATTTAAATCCCTGTGCCCGAGAGAGAGAGAGAGCCGAGAGGAACCCGAGGGCAGAGCTGAAAACTGTCACAAATGGTGAGGTAGTAGGGAGGGGACTGGACGTCGGTAGAAGCAGAAAAATGGAGCTAAAGTAGGAGGTTGGGAAGGGGAGGTGTAACAGAGGAGTTTCACTTATGGAAGTTGAAGACCGAGTTGCGAGGAGGAAACTGGAGGACGATGAGCTGGAAAACACAGTGAAACAGAGGACGTTGGACATCAGAGCAGAGCCAAACGGGAAGTTGGAAATGAGACCAAGAGGGAAACTTGAAGGCCAAAATTGATGCTAAAGCAGAAAACGAAGACAGGAGACAGAGTGAATTGTAGAGAACAACAAAACTGGAAGCAAGGAACACAGGGCTGGCAAGAATCGGGAGGATGATAGCCGAGAGGTGGGACTGGAGTGATGATGGTGACAGGAAGTGGACGATGAAAGGCAGCAAAATAGGGACGATGAAGGAGGAGATGGCAGCATCGGTGATGCTGAGGAACAGAGCTGGAAAATCGAGAATAATGAAGAAAAGAAAATAAACAGCAGGTGAGAAAGAAAGAAGAGAAGGAAGAAGAGAAAAAGAAAGAAAATGAGGTGGGAAGTTAAAAAAAAGGTAAACAGTAACCGGAAAAAAAAAAGAATTTTTATACATATGTATAATTATATATATTTGGAATAGAAAGAAGGCGCAAAGAATTCAGGAAAAACCCAAGGAAGATGGTCAAAAATACTGGTACGAAATTTCGAGAAAATAAATCGAGTAGATCGGACCGCTGACTCCAACCACTAAGGTATCGAGGTAAGGAATTTATGCAAGTTTTAGAGAAAACTGTACGTATTTTATGACCCCTGGTAGCTAAATAGATACTGTAGAGAATATAGAAAACAAAAAAAAATCTAGGTAAATACCTAGAGATAGAAAACTCGATATTACCCCATGTATAAACTGAATTGAACTGAAAAGTGTTGAAAAATTCATAATTGCATAAATTGTATGTTTCAGTGTTTTCATCGTTAAAATATTGTTTCCAATGGTATAGGGATAGGTTGGCTATTGTTTTTACAGTCTGCATAAAATAGCACGTTTTACAAAGTTAAGTGTGCTTGAGTGGGAGAAATTCCATGATGGGTGACCTCCTGGTAAGTCTCCACTCACATATCGTTTATGCATTGTTTTTGGATTGAACATTGATTTTTATATCATTTTTGAAAGAATTGAACCACCTATCTGATTTTCGATACGAAACAGTGCTAGAGCTCTCGTGTAGACTGTGTGTCACACTGAATTGCTCGCACTGAATTTTTATATTATTTATGAGAAAAACCCTACTGGAGCCTTCGTGTATTGTTGTGTGATCATGCACTGACCTGCTCGCACTGGATTTTGAGACTAAGGTGATGGTTGATATTGATGCTTGGGGGTTAAATCCTTGAGACTACTCGGTGCCCTCTGTCATATTGTACTGTATCGGGGTCCACGGAGTACGCTATACCATGTGAATGCACATGGAGTACATTGCATCGTGTATTGAGTCTTCGGACTATTGAACTAAACTAAATTGTATTGTATTGATTGGTCGACAGGTTGGACTGACCCATCTCCCCTAAGGCGTATGACACTCGCGCACACCTGGCCGTGAGACGCGGGGTCACTGACTATGGTCATATGTTAACTGTACTGTTATTGATGGAATCCTACTGTTATTATTGAATCCCAGCCTAGTGTCAGCGTATTGAATTGTTTTTGGACAGAAAGAAAAGTGAATTGAACTGTTTACTGATTGAATGAAACATTTTAAAGAAACGAATTCAAGTGTTTTACTGCATAGAATGAACAGTAAATGGTTTCATCGTATCAACTCTATTGAAAGCATATGCTTTATATATGTCAAAGTATTGTATTGGAAATAGAGTGTGATTGAAAGTGTTTTTCAAAGAAAATGCATCGATTGTGAATTGTTTTTAGTATTAATGAATTGAATTATATGCAAGTGTTTTTATAGTGTTTTAATAACTGATCATGACATGCATTATAAGCATGTAGATAGAATGGTTGTCTACTGCTTACTTAAGTTTCTTACTGAGCGCGTTAAGCTCACTCCCTACTTTTCTCCACAAAGTCCCAACAGTAACTTGGACGTTTCCGTTAGTAAGGCATGTCGTACAGCTATAGTTCTGCGGAGTATCTTTCTGCGTTGAAGGTATACCCAGTTGTAAGAAATTCTTTTGTATATAAAATTTTTATAAGCACAGTAATGTAAATGAGATGTGTATGGGGAATGTGAACATATTTTGTTTAAATTTGTTATTAAGAAAGAAAATTAATCAGACTGAGTATTATTCTGACCTAATATCGACTTGTAACCCAACCAAATTGTGTGAAAATTTGGGGCGTTACAGAAGTGGTATCAGAGCAAGGTTGGCCTGATACTAGTCGATATTAAAAGTGAAAAGACTTAGAAATTTAACATCCCCAGCATTACTGTACATTAATTAGATACAAACAGGTATATCTGTCTATGTTTTAATGAGAATTGTGTCATTGAATGAAGGGAAACTGATAGATATGACTGATTCGTATTAGAACCATATTGACAGATAGAAATGAACCGTTCCTCAGGGTCGTAGAGATAGGCCTGAGAGGTGTAGTGAACCCTCGTCTGAGTGTAAAGCTTATAATTTCACTGAAAATTTTTGGAGTCCGCTTCGTAAAATTTGAGCGGGACATGGAGACAATGATGATATTGTTGGGTCAAGTGATAGGGGCCCCCTGATTATGATAATGATTGAGGTGTGACTGAGAGAAAGACTTAGACAATTTCAGAAAATATTACACTATAATATACTAGGGTCAAGAATCTCATTGTAATGGAAAACTGGAATAAATGAATTGGGTTAGCCCAGTTTAATTATGGGGTTGAATTGGGTTGGGTCTTAAAGAGGCTCATATGGACCAATCTAGTTCGGTGAACTGGTAAGGCGATTCTCGGGAAGTACCAAGTCGATCTCTAACAATTAACATTTTTATTTTTTAATTTCTTTTTTATGGTTTTTCAACTTTATTAATTTTTAAATTTCAGTATTAATAGTAATAAAAATAATGACTTATTTAGTATATTTTATCTAATAATGTAAACACCATAAATTTCATGTACTTGGACTTATCTATGAATAACAATATAGTCATTGGAATTAAAGATGTGGTTCCACAATTAAGGATTTAAATTAAATTGTATTTTTCATTCTGGGACTTTGAAGAGTTAACTAAATAAAATGCATTAGCCCTAAGAATAAGTAATTGGGTTATATGCATATATATATATATATGAATAAATATACATATGCTTCTTCATGATCGAGAGCTCCATTTAGCAAAATATATATAAGGATATTTATATGTATCTACATGTTATGTGAGTGCTTTAAAGGAAAATAGGAAATTGGCATCATTTGAGCAAAACCTGAGTACCCTCGTTTGCTGTTTTTAGTCGTATCAATAGGAAAGGAAATCTGAAGTACGAGTTTGGCTTCCAAGGAGCCACACTCGTAAGGCTATCGCCTACTACAGATTTACTGCAGCAAGAGATGTGAAGAAAGAAGGGTGAAGAAGATGTTCGATAAGGTGAGAAGGAGAAGAAGGTGATGAACAAGGTACATCAACCTAGATAATAGGGGTGGCAGGTGTCACGACCCGTGACCTCTACTTCTATCCCTAAGTGCTTAAATTAATGTAGAAACGTTTTAAAATGATCTAACCTTAGCTCGTATTTATCATTATAACTTTCAGATCTTTTCTTGTACTTCCGTATCCGATATAGGTTTAAATCTTTTAGATTAATATGTGAAGGATTTTATTAACATCCTAAATTTTCTAGAAATTTCGGCAGCGTAACGGCTGTAATTTGACTCTACCCATCCTGCAAACAAGACAATATAGCAACCAAAACCACAATCCACAACCACATGATTAGTTCTCGCAACCAAATATATATTAGCAATCCTAGCTATCCACAACTAACAACCATTTAATCACAATCACATCAACAACCCATCACATAATCCCAAGTAACTAACAATCATGAATTATAACTTCATACTCGTTCCTTAAGTTTAAGATTCAACATAGTTTCATATGTCATGACCCTTTTTCATCCGAAAATCACCATAAATTTTTTGCTTTTTCATTTCCTTTCCCGGTCGTGAACAAACTCTAATAAATAACAGTTGGGCTATGAGTCAGTATTAATCATTATTTACCATTCATCTTTCAATTAATCAATAGCAAACACATATATTTGAAAGTTTAAGTTCTATACTTATACATGTTTGCTAACACTTACATCCCCCATATTACAATTCAAAATGATTACTGTGCTATTACATGTTTAGATACAAAAAGATTTCCTATATGTATACCTCTTGGCGATGGAGAACAGTGGATATCCTGATACAACTCCTTAGTCCCTCACTAAACTCTTGTGTGCGCTCTGTAGAGGGGGGAAAATGATAGGGATGAGCAACCACACGCTCAGTAAGGTAATAATGCAAGTATGGTAGATAACTACACTATCTACATGCTTATAATGTCATGGCATAAAAATCATTAATATTCAGAGCATAAGGAAATATTAAAACTATACCACATGTATATACATATATCATGTACTGAAAAACATGAAAATAGGCATGTAAACATGGAAAACCATCATGTAAAACCTTCCATGCTCATCATAATAACCATTCCTCAGGGTTTAACATCAAAACAAAACTTAGTAAAACTCATCATAGTCAGCATATCATCCTTTAAAAAACATCCCACAAGGTTAAACCCCTCCCTCGAGTCTACCTTGGATAACATAAATCAGGTTCAGTATGTAAAACCATGTGATATCATGTGAGATAGGTGGTCACTATATATAATCGAGGACTCTGTTGGCCAACTATGTCAGTATCATCCCAGATCACACGGATCCCGGTGTGCGAGGCATCATGCTGGCACGGAGGTGGGTCAATTCTACTGCTAAACTTTTAAATCAATATCCTAACCACACGGTACAACGAACTTCGCATGATATACACGATACAACGTACTTCGTGGACCCACATTATGGCTGAGGGTGCCTGCCGTAAGTCTTATCTACCCCATGTAATGTATAACCTACTCAGTCTCAAGTGCACGTGTAAGCATCTCATCTGTGTGACTAGCAGTATACACGAGGCATCCAGCACAGCTCGTGTAAGCATCTCATCCATTTGACACAAAGTTTACATGAGGCATCCAACACGACTCATTACATATCATAGTGTGAAAAGCCCAGTGCGAGCAAAGCTCTAACACAATTTCATACATCATCAATAAATACCCTTGTACGAGCAATGCTTTAGTACGACTTTATACATAATAAATAATGAGAAAATCACGTATGAGCATAGCTCCAGTACGGTTATATGCATAAGAAAATTAGTGGAAACCCACGTACGAGTAAAAGCTCAGTACGGCTTATAAAACATCACAACTCAAAACATGGTGCGAGCTAGGCTCCAGCATATTTCATGCTTATTAAACGCATCAAAATCTAGTGCGAGCGAAGCTCCAACATGATTTAACTTATATAAATCTGATAGGCAGCTCTACTTCAACAAAACACGCTTAAAATCACAGTTAGCATCTAACTAGTGCTATTTCATGAAATTATGAAGTCAATAGCCAACCTATCCGTTGATTTACTTAAACCAAAGCAATGTATTTTGTAAAAATATCAAAACATGACATTCATGCAGTCATTAGCCTTACTACCCTTTTTTGTAAGATTCACTTCCAAAACCAAAATCATCTAAATCTGAAATCATTCGCACAAACCATTATTTCTTTTCCAGGTAATCAAACATTTACAAGCCTTATAAACACCTTCAAAATACGTGTAGCTACTTCTAGATACTCACAAAATTTTCTCACCTGGAATTGCGTCGAGTAATTCCACTTTCTCAGAGCTGCTCAACCACGCAATCCTATTTACTCCCAATGAAATCTCTAGAGCTACACAAATTACTTATCATATCAATTTAACCCAATACAACACAATTCTCGCGTTATAATCGATTCGACTTATTGGGTTCATGAACACTTATTGGGCCTTACTTTCTCTTAAATCCATTTTGATTGTTCTATTCATTTCTCAAGAATCTATTAGACTCTTTAGGTCTATCGATTCCCACTAACTCGGTATTAAGCTCATAATGCCTCTAGTTCATCATTTCCTTCACTATGACAATTTATCAAACACCTCTTGTGCCCATTTCCAATCATCATCCATTCCAACATATGGATTTCACAAAGTTATCTTAAAATCATCTATACATGCTTATTAACACCTCTACATGTTTAAATCATCATCAACTCCATGCCATTTCAACTTTCTCTCACTAAGCCCATTCTAGGTCATGGTTGTTTAAGCATGTGCATGAATATTTTAGCCAACATTATATACACCAATCAACTCATCAAAATGTCTACATTAACATACTAGAAGATGGTGTATAGAAATCTTACCTAGCTTGACTTTTTCCTCTTTTTGCCAAATTAGCGAAAAACCTCTTTGCTCCTTCAATCCAAAGTTTGAGCTTCCAATATTTGATTATGTTGTTCACTTCCTCACTATGAACAACTTTGCTCAAAGGAACTTCTCTCAAAACTGATTGGATAGTGGTGATTTTTAGAGTGATAAAGCTAGGTTATTCTTAAAATGGAGGATTTTTGGGATGTCTCGTGGAAAATAAAGATTCAGCTATCAAGTTTTATAGAATTTGCCTCACCAGATTGATCTCTTAGGGTGGGAGATTGATCTGTCCTTATTTAAACTCCAAAATTCCATAATGCAGGCTAGGGGATCGATTTGCCTATTTGGATGAGATCGATTTGCTCAAGAGATAGGATTGATCTTTTCCGGGCAGGGAACTTCAGTGATCGATCTAGCCTTGATGAAGAGATCGTTCTTGCTAACCAGATGCACTAGAGATCGATCTACCTTATAGGAGGAGATCAATCTGACCCAAACAGAAGCAACTTGAGATCGATCTGCTTTGAATAAGGGATCGATCTCCCTCTTCCAGAATGCTTGGAGTTGTATTTCAAGGCAATGAGATTGATCTTCCTTGTATGTAAGATCGATCTGGTATTCATCCTGTAGCATTTCAGCTGTAATTTTCCAGGTTTTCAAAGTTAAACTCCCATTCAATCACTTTAATACCCATTTTGCATTTCATTCACACTTAACACTAAAAAATATCTAATTCTTATGATTCATTTATTGTGTAACTTGCTTGTACATCATGGAAATCATAAGATTACATAGAAACTCATGGGCCTTACTTTTCTCCTGTCCTTCAAGAAATTTGGTCCTCCAAATTAGAACCGAGTTAATCTGAGAACAACTCCGGGTATTTCTCTTGCATTATACTCTCTAACTCCCATGTAGCTTCCTCTGGAGTGTAAAATTGCCAAAGAACTTTCACTAAAGGGATTGTCTTCGATCTCAACACTGACTCTTTCCTATTCAATATTTGAATCGGCTTCTCAACATATGACATACTCTCATTGAGCTCTAATGGCTCATATCTTATCACATGTGTCGAATCCAGGTGGTACTTCCGAAGCATGGAGACGTGGAAGACATTATGAACACCTACTAACTCTAGTGGAAATGCCAACCTATAAGCCTTATCTCCCACTCACTCCAGAATCTTGAAGGGTTTGATATACTGAGGGCTCAACTTACCCTTCTTACCAAACCTCATAATCCCTTTCGAGGGAGAAATTCTTAAGAATACTGACTCACCTACGACAAACTCCAATGGTCTCCATCTCCTGTCCGTATAACTCTTTTCTCAGCTCTGAGCTGTCTGTAAACTCTCACATATCAACTGGATGTCCTCAGAGGTTTGCTGCACTAAATCGGGTATAAAAATCTATCTTTCACCAACCTCCTCTCATCAAATGGTGCCATCCTGATACTCGCATGATAGTTGTTATTATAGACGAACTCGACTAACGGTAGGTGATCATCCCAGGAGCCTCTAAAATCTAGCACACACACTTTCAACATATCCTCTAGGGTCTGTATAGTCTTCTCTAATTGACTATCTATCTAAGGATGAAAAGCGGTGCTAAAACTTAATTGGGTCCCTATCGCTTCCTGAAAAAGTTCTCAAAAATAAGAGGTGAAGCGGGCATCCCGATCAGAAATAACGCTCACTGGAACGCCATGTAACCGAACTATCTCTCGAACATATAAGTTCGCCAACTGAATCAGAGTATCGATAGCTCTCATAGCTAAGAAATGGACTGACTTCGTCAACTGATCCACAATCACCCAAATGGTATCATGACATCTGTGGGTCCTCGGTAAACCCATCACAAAATCCATGATGACATGCTCCCATTTGCATATTGTTATTGGTAGAGGCTGCAATAACCCCATAGGCTTCTGATGCTCTATCTTCATCTACTGATAGATGAGACATCTAGCGACATATTCAGTAATGTCTCTTTTCATTCCAAACCACCAATAAACTTTTCGAAGGTTTTGATACAACTTAGTACTCCTCGAATGTATTGTATAACTCGATGAGTGAGCCTTTGATAAAATCAATCTCCTGATCTCTGGATCCTCGGGAACACATATTTTGCCCTTGAACCTCAACAATCCATCTGTACTCAGCTCAAAATCAGCACCCACACCTGTCTGTACCTATCTCAACTAATCGATACACTATTTATCACCCTGTTGAGCTTGTCGAATATGACTAATCAACTCTGACTCCAATCTCAAACTAGCCACAACATCAAATCTCTTTGTATCAGGCGGGGTTACATATAAATTGAGGTTCGCGAACTGCTCCAACAACTCGTGTTCTCGAACAATCATATAAGACACCAACCTGAGGTTCTTTCTGCTCAAGGTATCGACAACTACATTCGACTTACCCGGGTGGTACATGATTTCATAGTCATAGTCCTTCAAGAGTTTGAGCCATCTTCTCTGTCTCATATTCAACTCTTTCTGTGGGAACAGATACTTAAGGCTCTTGTGATCCGTATATACCTCTCACCATAGAGATAGTGGTGCTATATCTTCAACGCAAATACTACGACCGCTAACTCTAAATCGTGAGTAGGATAGTTCATCTCGTAATCTTTCAACTATCTGGATCCATAGGCAACTACTTTCCCATCCTGCATAAGTACACAACCTAGTCCCTGGTGTGATGCATCTGTCTACACAGAGAAACCTCCTGAACTGGTAGGAATGGTGAGAATTGGAGCAGTGGTCAATGAACACTTAAGCTCCTAAAAACTCCTCTCACATGCCTCATCCCACAAAAACTTAACATCCTTTCATGTGAGGCGTGTCAATGAAGCAGCTAGTCTGGAGAAAACCTCTACAAATCTCCGATAATACCCTGTCAATCCTAGAAAACTTTTGATCTCAGTAACTGTCTTGGGTTGTTCCCACTGTATAACTGCCTTAATCTTGGATGGATCTACTGATACCCTATCCTTCGATAAAACATAGCCAAAAAATGAGATCTGCTCTAACCAAAGGTTGCACTTACTAAGTTTGGAATATAATTACTTCTCTCGGAGGGTCTGCAGAAATATCCTCAAGTGCTGCTCATGATTTTCCCTGGACTGGAATAAACGAATATATCATCGATAAACACAATCACAAACTAATCCAGGTATGACTTAAATACATCATTCATTAGAGCCATAAATACTACAGGGGCATTTGTCAATCCGAATGGCATAACCAATAACTCGTAGTGGCCATAATGAGTAGGAAATGTTGTCTTGGGTACATCTCCGCTCCGTATCCTCAACTGATGGTACCCAGATCGCAAATCTATTTTAGAAAAGAACTACGCTCCTCGGAGCTGATCCAACAGATCATCAATACGTGGAAGAGGATACTTGTTCTTAATGGTAGCCTTATTCAACAACTGGTAATCTATGCACGGTTGGAGGCTCTCATCCTTCTTCCTCACAAACAAAATCGAAGCTCCCAAAGGTAAGACACTACCCCTTCTCTAGCAACTCTTGCAACTACCTCTTTAGCTCCTCCAACTCAATTAGAGCCATTTTATATGGTGGCTTAGATATCGGCTCTGTACCAGGTACCAACTCTATACAAAACTCCATTTTCCTATCGAGGGGTAGCCTTGGTAAATAGTCCAGAAAGACATCAGAAAACTCTGCAACCACTGGAATGTCTCTCAATTTTGGGTGTGCCTTACCTGTGTCAACCACGTATGCAATGAATCCTTCACATTATCCTTTTTCCACCATTAGTAACATAGGTAATTCCATTAACATTCATGATTAACATGTAAATACATCTCTTAAGTATGATAAATAAAAATTAAACTCTTCTCATATACAATAATCATGTTCTTTCATTTCTTTTCAACAAAACTTATAATAAGATTATCTATATCTGGAAACATCACTGTCTTAACATAACAATCCAAAACAACATGGTTTGTAGCCAACCAATCCATTCCTAAAATTACATCAAAATCGCTCATACTCAATAGATTTAAATCGACTGCCATATCTTTTCCCTCTATCTCCAACTTACAATTCCTATATACATATTCAGTCAACTGACTATCATTCATAGGTGTAGAAGTCAACAACATTCTATCTAACAATGCAAGCTTTACATGCTTCAATAACTTATGTACAAAGGAATGTGTGGCACCAAGATCAAACAATACAAATGCTTTTAAATCAAAAATTAGGATGATACCTTTAATCGTATCTGTTGAAGTGTCCACGTTGTCCTGGTCCAGTGCATGCACTCGCCCTTTACCAATTGCCTGTGTCCCTTTTTCCTCAGCTGTAGCTTTTCTCCTTGGAGCAAAAGTCTCAACAGGAGCTCTCTCTAGCTCCTTGCCCTTCTGTGGGGCAGTCTGAATCATCTCTGGACAATACCTTGCGATATGTCCTGGCTTCCCACATCTGTAACACATAACAGGGGTCATTGGATAAGGTCGGGTACCATGAAATCTACCACATCTCCTACACTGATCGGTAATTCGTCGTGGTCCACCAATGACTATACCCCTCAGTAGAGCTATGGTTAGGTACACAGGAGGTTTAGCAGCTCTCTCCTGCACCTCCTCAATCTTTGGCCTCTTCTCAAACAGTCTTAGACCTCTTCTCCTGACCACTCTATCAACCCGAGATCTCTTCCGGTCTCTATCTTTTCTACCACTAACCTTTCTAAATTCAGAGGCATTCTGGTTAAAGTCCTATTCACATAACTGCGCCCTGCGCACTACCTCTTCATAAGTGAGAATGTCAAACAAAGCTAATCTAGATCTGATGGCTAGTCTCAGTCTAACCATGAACTTCTGGACCTTCATAGCCTCACTACTTAACGTATCAGGGTCATACCTCCCTAATGATATGAACCCCGATTCATATTCGTCAACGGAGTGGTTCCCCTGAACAAAATTCATAAACTCCATTTGTAGCTTCCTTTGTACAGTAGCTGGGATATACTGCCTACTAAAGACCTCCAAGAATATCTCCCATGAAATCTCGGGGTGTCGGGCTCTAAAAATAGATACGGTGGATCTTTACCAGTGCTCTGCCTCGCCCTTTAGCATAAATACGACAAAGGCAACCCTCTTACTCGACGTACACCTGAAGAACCCATACAATTTCTCCATCTCATATACCCAATCCTCAGCCACGACCAGGTCCTTCACCCCTCTAAAGACTAGAGGTTTCAACTCCTGGAACTGTCGTAACCTACTCAACTCATAATCATAACCCAGGTCACTTCTGCTCGGCTGTGGAATGATAGAAGAAGCTGTATCCTGAACTGGGGGTGGTGTAACAGTCCCTGTAGTTTGAGGTCTCTCTGCCTCTGCAACTGTCTGTCCAACAGTAGTAGGCTATATGGTTGGACCTCATCTATCACCAGTACCCAACGCCTGCGTGACTATCTCCACAAGGCTCTCAATACTCTGCTCTATCCTAGCGAATCGTGCCTCAGTATCCCTTGGTCTCTCAATAGGATCCTGTGGAGCCTGATCAGTTTGTGGCTCCGCATGGCTCTCAGGCCTACCCCTACAGCCTCTAGGACGTGAACTCGCCCCTCTACCTCAGCGGGTAACAGGTATAGTGCCTAATTTCTTGTATCTATACAATATATTAGTCTCATTCCATTTCAGTATACACAGTTATATCTAAATAAAAGCACAGTAATATTGGGATGTAACTTTCCTACTTATTAATATCGACTCATATCAAGTGAACTCAGCTCTGATACCAATCTCTGTCATGACCCCTTTTCATCCGAAAATCACCATAATTTTTTTTGCTTTTTCATTTCCTTTCCCAGTCATGAACAAACTCTCACCAATAACAGTTGGGCTATGAGTCAATATTAATCATCATTTACCATTCATCTTTCAATTAATCAAGAGCAAACGCATACATTTGAAAGTTTAAGTTCTATACTTATACATGTTTGCTAACACTTACATCCCCCATATTACAATTTAAAATGATTACTATGCTATTACATGTTTAGATACAAAAAGATTTCCTGTGTGTATACTCTTGGCAATGGAGAGCAGCGGATATTCGGATACAACTCCTTAGTCCCTCACTAGACTATTGTGTGCACTCTATAGAGGGGGAAAATGATAGGGATGAGCAACCACACGCTCAGTAAGGCAATAATGCAAGCATAGTAGATAACTACAATATCTACATGCTTATAATGTCATGGCATAAAAATCATTAATATCCAGTGCGTGAGGAAATATTAAAATTATGCCACATGTATATAAATATATCATATACTGAAAAACATGAAAATAGGCATGTAAACATGGAAAACCATCATGTAAAACCTTACATGCTCATCATAATAAAACTCATCATAAAAACCATTCATCAAGGTTTAACATTAAATCAAAATTTAGTAAAACTCATCACAGTCAGCATATCATCCTTTTAAAAACATCCCACAAGGTTAGACCCTTCCCTCGAGTCTACCCTGGATAACATAAATCAGGTTCAGTATGTAAAATCATGTAATATCATGTGAGACAAGTGGTCACTATATATAATCGAGGACTCTGTTGGCCAACTATGTCATATCATCCTAGACCACACAGATCCCGGTGTGCGGGGCATCATGCTGGCACAGAGGTGGGTTAATTCTACAGTCCGACTTTTAAATCAACATCATAACCACACTGTCCAGCGTACTCCGCGTGATATACATGGTACAACGTACTCCGTGGACCCACATCATGGTTAGGTCTTATCTACCTCATGGCATGTATAGCCTACTCAGTCTCAACTGCACGTACTAGCATCTCATCCATGTGACTAGCAGTCTACACGAGGCATCTAGCACAACTCATTATATATCCCAGTGTGAAAAGCCCAGTGCGAACAAAGCTCTAACACGATTTCATGCATCATTAATAAATCTCCTCGTATGAGCAACGCTCTAGTACGACCTTTTTGCATTATAAATAATGAGAAAATCATGTACAATCATAGCTCTAGTAGGTTATATGCATAAGAAAATTAGTGGAAACCTACGTATGAGGAAAAGCTCCAATATGGCATATAAAACATCACAACTCAAAACATGGTGTGAGCTAGGCTCCAGCACATTTCATGCTTATTAAAAGCATCAAAATCCAGTGCAAGTGAAGCTCCAGCACGATTTAACTCATATAAATCTGATATGCGGGTCTATTTCAACAAAACACGCTTAAAACCACATTTAGCACCTGACTCGTGCTATTTCATGAAATTATGAAGTCAATAGCCAACCTATCCGTTGATTTACTTAAACCAAAGCTTGTATTTCGTAAAATATCAAAACATGACATTCATATAGTTCATTAGCCTTACTACCTTTTTTTGTAAGATTCACTTCCAAAACCAAAATCATCTAAATTCGAAATCATTCGCACCAACCATTATTTCTTTTCCAAGTAACCATATATTTACAAGCCCTATAAACACCCTCAAAATACATGTAGCTACCTCTAGATAATCATAAAATTCCCTTACCTGAAATTGCGTCAAGTAATTCCACTTCCTCAGAGCTGCTCGACCGTCCTATTTGCTCCCAATGAAATCTCCGGAGCTACACAAATTACTTATCACATCAATTTAACCCAATACAACACAATTCTCGTGTTTATTATAATCGATTCGACTTATTAGGTTCATTAACAATTATTGGGCCTTACTTTCTCTTAAATCCATTTTGATTGTTCTATTCATTTCTCAAGAATCTATTGGACTCTTTAGGTCTATCGATTCCCACTAAATCGACATTAAGCTCATAATGCCTCTAGTTCATCATTTCCTTCACTATGGCAATTTACCAAACACCTCTTATGCCCATTTCCAATCATCATCCATTCCAACATATGGATTTCACAAAGTTATCTTAAAATCATCTATACATGCCTACTAACACCTCTACATGTTTAAGTCATCATCAACTCCATGCCATTTCAACTTTCTCTCACTAAGCCTATTCTAGGTTATGGTTGTTTAAGCATTTCAGCCAATATTATGTGCACCAATCAACTCATCAAATGTCGACATTAACACACTAGAAGATGGTGTATAGAAATCTTACCTAGCTTGATTTTTTCCTCTTTTTGCCAAATTGGGGAAAAAACCTCTTTGCTCCTTCAATCCAAAGTTTGAGCTTCCAATCTTTGACTATGTTGTTCACTTCCTCATTAGGAACATGTAAGACCCGAATTATATCGTAATTTCGTATGAAGGATTGAAATGATCACAAATTAAACGAATGAGATTCAGACTGGAGATAAGGATTTAAAACATGAAATGAGTAAGTGTTCGTGAAGAGAAGTTAGATTGGATGGATCCCGAACATGTGTAAGGGTAAAACGGTCAAAAGATAGAAAGCCAGTATAAATTCGATAAGAAAATTTAATTAAAAATATGAAATTGAGAAATCTTGATTAATAACAAAAAATAATTAAATTTCGAGTTAAATTGATCAAGATATGAATTTATTGGAATTAATTGAAAATTCACTCGGGACAATATCCCAAAAATACAAAGAAAATATACCGAAAAGACGAAATAAGACTGATAAATTCATTTAATTGGTTAATTGAATAAAATATAATTTTTTTAAGATATTTTGGATTTCTTATAATATTTTAATCAATTAAATATTAATAAAATAAATAAATAAATAAATAAATAAATAAAAGGATCGCGCGACCCAAATAGAAAACAAAAGAAACGATCTCCTGGTGCCGGCGAACGGCGATGACAAAGGGGAAGAGAAGATTGGCAAAGCAAGGTCGGCACCAAGGGAGCCTCCACCGGTCGGCACACACTCCCTAGCCATCACAAATCGTGAGAACGGCGAGAATGGGGGAGAAATCGAAAAGAGAATCGACGGCCACCGACACCGATCTGGCCAACCTCGCCCCCAGCCGACCTTCCCCGAGGCAAAGATGAGCAAATTGATCGTGGCCACGGCTGGCGAAACCGACGGACGGCGTCGAAAATGGCGAAAAGGAGAGGCACCACCGACATCGAAGAGGAGAAAGGCCGAACCGGCCTCATTACCGTCGATTCGAGCGTGGATGCTACCAGATCCGTGCATCGGACAACTAGAAGGACCTGCTGGAGGTGGAAGCTGATGAAGAACCAGCCGACGAAGCCCCAAACCGATTGAACCGGCTAAACCGGATAGGTCTGAATCGGGTTGGACTGGACCAAACTGATTCAGCCAAGAAAGAGAGGAAAAAGGAGAAAAAGGAAGAAAAAAAAGAAAAAAAAAGGGGAAGAATTTTTGGTGATACACCGGACTTCGGGTAAGTCGGTAAGATGTCAAAAGTGACCGAATTTATTTTTAGAAAATTTATTTAAATTATATTTAATCAAAAATTAACCCGAAATTAAATATAAAATTATGTCATTCGACGATAAATTGTGTACATGAGCCCGGTCGAACTTTGATTTGCGCACCATCGCATAATCTCGATTAAGTAAATCTCATTTATGACAATTTATGTAATTATTCGCGTATTAAAGATTTATTTTACGAATTTCAGATTTAATTCCGCATTTAGTGAATTATATTGGGATTTTTGAATTAATTGTCGTAAATGATATACGGGCTATCCAAAGAGTTTGGAACAAAGCCCAATGGGTATTGAGAGCCCAATAGACCCGAAGAAGGGATTTAATAAGTGAAAACAGGCTGAAAATGGGTCGAGGCCTATTAAGATGCAATCGGGCCCAATAAAGTAAAACGAGCCCAATACTTTATATTCGATCAGTATAAGTGAAATATTGATAAATATATTAGAATTGACCCAAATACGTGGTTATATGTATCTCCATAGACTTGGTTGGAGCGAATTTGGTTAGAGAGACCTGGTATCATCGAGACGGGATAAACTTGCGCGTGATTCCAGGTAAGAGAATTTTACGGACTGGTAGAGGTAATTTTACGCAATTTCAACTTCATTTGCAGTCTCTTAAAGTGTCTGAAGGGTCTAGATTTAAGATAAAAATTTAGTACTCGGATAGACAAATTACCAGAATACCCTTGTGAAGGGTAAAATTTCTAAATTTAGGAAAAGTTGGGAGAAGCAAGAACAAGAGGTCCTTGCTTATTCTCGAGGTGTTTTGACACATGCATGGGTAGGCTGGCTAACTTTTAAATAAAATGCGCAGCATTGCATAACTTTAATCAATGTTGATTTCCTTTGAAATTGATTTGAGAAATGTAGCCGCCTACGTGATTTTTGAGAATATGACGTGCTAGAGCTCAGCTCGCACGAGTTTTGATTTGTGTAATGCATGCATTAGTGCTGGAGCAAGAGCTCACACTAGAGTTTTACAAGCATAGGTGCTGGAGTCTAACTCACACCAGATTTTCATATGATTTTCGTAACAAGGTGCTAAAGTCTAACTCGCACCAGATTTTCACTTGAATTGTTATAACAGAGTGCTGGAGCCTGGCTCGCACTAGTTTTACATGATTTTGACAAAGTACTGGAGCTTAGCTCGCACTAATCTTATGAGATTTTATGAAAAGCGTGCTAGAACTTGGCTCGCACGAGATTTTCCTTGATTTTATGAGAGTGCTAGAGCATTGCTCGCACTGATTTTATGAGAGTGCTGGAGCATCACTCGCATTGATTTTGTGAGACATGCGATGAGCCGTGCTTGGAGCGTCGGGTAGACTGTATGTCACGCCAATTAAATATGATCACATATGTGTTTTGAGACAGGCACAATTATGGATATGGGATATGGGTCCACGGAGTACATTGTACCGTGCAAGTAGCATGGAGTACGTTGTACCATGCTGGGATTGATTATGTGGCATCTTCGGATGCGTGGCATCTTCAGATGTGAGTGATCGGACACGGTCGATGAGATGTACTGACCCACCTCTCGTGCTGGTCCCCGATCGTGGTGAGACCCCGCACACTAGGATCCGTGTAGTAGTGGGATCACAAGGACATATGGCCATCGTCCTAGTTATTTGCCTGAGATCTATATATTACCTAGTCTCGCATGTTGATATTTTGAGAAACTCGTTTGGTGGATTTTTGTGTGAGTCTGGATCACCTGAGGGAGGGGTTAGATCCTGACTGAGATAAGATTTTGATGAGAATGAAACTGGGTTTTAAACTGAATTTGCATGATGTTATTTCCATGCTATTTAAACCCATGAGTGATGTAAACTGGTTTTACATGACATTCATTATATCGCATATTTCTATTGCTGTGAAAAGCATTTGATTTCATGGTATTATGTGAGTCAGGAACACCCGAGGGATGGGCTGAGTCCTGCTTTGTTGTGAAATTTTTATGAGAATGAAATGATTTAAAAGAGTTGCATGTTGAATTTTCCATGCTCTTTGAAATCCACAAGCGAACTTGTTTTACATGACATCATGAATTATAGCATCTGTTTTGAAATGTGTGGAGAAAGGGTGGTTTATGCATGGCACCACGTTCATGTAGGTAGTATAGTTACCTACTTGTTCGTAGGATTGCCTTACTGATCTTGATGTGCTCACCCCTTTCATTTTTCTACACAGATTTCCTCCAGTAGACTTTGAGGCGACTGAGTACTGTATTCCTGATATTTGTTGCTGCCCATCATTTTGAGGTATATACACTTGTACATATTGTATCTAAATAAGAATAGCATAGTAACATGTTGGTAAATAATTTTCGGGGATATATAGACACTGAAAACACTTGTAAATGAATGGAAAAGAATTAGTGAAAAACGCATGTGTTTACCTTTCATTTAATAAGAAATTAAGTTATATGATGATTGAATGGTGGGACTGGCATTGACGCACAGCCCAATTGTTAGTGGAGTGTGGTCACGATCAGAGGACAGGTAAGTATGAAAGAAAAATGAAAAATAAAATTAGTCTGATTTTTGGGTCATGACAGAACAACTTTGCTTAAAGGAATTTCTCTCAAAACTGATTGGATGGTGGTGATTTTTAGAGTGAGAAAGCTAGGTTACTGTTAAAATGGAGGATTTTTGGGATGTCTCATGGAAAATGATGATTCAGCTGTCGTGTTTTATACAATTTGCCTCACTATATCGATCTCCTAGGGTGGGAGATCGATCTGCCCTTGTTTAAACTCCAGAATTTGACAATGCAGGCTAGGGGATCAATCTGCCTATTTGGATGAGATTGATCTGCTCAAGGGATAGGATTAATCTTTACCAGGCAAGAAACTTCAAAGATCGCTCTGGCCTTAATGAAGAGATTGATCTTGCTAACCAGAAGCACTAGAGATCGATCTGCCTTATGGGAGGAGATCGATCTGGCCCAAACAAAAGGAACTTGAGATCGATTTGTTTTGAATGAGGGATCAATCTCCCTCTTTCAGAATGCTTGGCATTGTATTTCAAGGCATTGAGATCGATCTTCCTTGCATGTAAGATCAATTTGGCTTTCATCCTGCAGTATTTCAGCTATAATTTTTCAGGTTTTCAAAGTTAAACTCCCATTCAATCACTTCAATACCCATTTTGCATTTCATTCACACTTAACACTTAAAAATATTCAATTCTTATGATTCATTTATTGTGTAACTTGTCTGTACATCATGAAAATCATAAGATTACATAGAAATTCATGGGCTTTACATCATAGTAAGCTAATTTTATAGGCGTATTGTCACAAAAAGGTAATATTGACATTCTTAATAATCCTTCTTATGACGAATCAGCTAATACATCCCAAAACCATTATTTACATACATCTGTGCATACACATAATTCTGAAACAAAAACTTTACACCAGTTGTGTATACCTTAGCACCAAAGTCACGCACTTAGCACGAGGAATTAGCAGTTTTTCGAGCTCTTCACTCATTAGTTAATCTAAAATGTTATAAAGAAAGGGGTGAGCAACCACACGCTCAGTAAGGAAGATATATAACTAAGGCTAATAAAATACCAGGCTGGGGTAAATTGAAAGTTATTATGCAATTACATCATGCACTTTTAAAACTATGCATAAATCTCGGTTTTAGGTCCAAAAGGTAAAGATTTCATAGGATGCAATAACAAAAACAAGTCATGTAAATCAATCCTTTTTGAAATCAGGTCACTTCACAAAACATGCTACATAACATTTAGCTTATAAACCAGGGTGCAAATTCAAGATATGGAAAGAAAACATAACATCTGGTAACCTGACAACCTTTCATAAAACATGTAGTCTGTCGAAACCATGTCTGGACTCCAATTAAACATATAACATAGATAGAAGAGAAGTGGTATAACCCTTAACTTTTCATTCAACCAATTACATAATGAAAACACACCTATAGCCATAGTGACTACCGCCCTATCCTAGACTGATCAGGTCTGGACTAGGGTACTGAAGACGGGATTAAGGTCTACAGTAGTAGGTAGTTGGCACCGTAGGGAAGTCATGCAAAACCTCCTACTGGTGTTACTTAGAAAATCTAAATTCCACAAAGGCATCTTCGTGAAGCACTTGGCACCATATGGTAATCACATAGAACCTCCTACAGGTGCTAGAGATGGCTCTTATGTCTCATAAACTCGATGCCACCCAGGCACCCCTGTGAAGCACTTGGCACCATAGGGCAATCACACAGAACCTCCTACCGCTACTAGAAATGGCTCTCACAGGACATGATTGCCACACATGCATTTTTGAGGATCACCAACAATCTCAAAAACCAACCACCACGACGGGTGTACAGTATAACTATGAAATAATTTCAATTCAAACCACAGTTCAGGAAATTAAACCTCTATGAAGCACTTGGCACCATAGGGCAATCACACAGAACCTCCTACCGCTACTAGAAATGGCTCTCACAGGACATGATTGCCACACAGGCATTTTCGAGGATCGCCAACAATCTCAAAAACTAACCACCACGACGGGTGTACAGTATAACTATGAAATAATTTCAATTCAAACCACAGTTCAGGAAATTAAACCTTTGACCTTAAAACGTGCAATATCATTTCAAACAGACAACTACCATTTGGTATAAAACATTGCACTTTCATAATCACATTCAAAACAGCTCATGCAACCACTTTGTAAGCATCATGCCTAATGCGTAAAACGATAAAATCAAGTAGTAAGACGTTCGTACTCATTTGGGTTTAACTATTTTTGAATCTATTGCTAAAAAAATAGTATGCTTACCCACTATAACCAAGGTTAGTCTATGGCTAGCGAAAAAAAAAACAATAATTGCAGATTCAATTAAAACAAAGTAAAGTGCAAAATAGTCTAGATCGGTCCTAGCTAACTAACTAAGCTAACAGCCTACGGTTTCTAGTCAAATTTTAACTGAACCTAAGGTACCCTATTAGCGACAATTATATAAATCCCTTACCGCAACCGATGCGCAACAACTACCCTTATCACCTTAGGCACGCATATATCTGCCTAAACTTCCTTAGCACTCGTCGAGGCAGTTGCTGCATTTCCACATGTAAAACATTTAGTGATCAGTCTCCATACTTATTTCAGTTCATAATTTACTTAAAATAGTTACAAACTACCAAGTATTTCATTTAAATTCAAATCATGTATTTCTCTATTGCTTAATCTATTTAGACTTTAATCCTATATCTACCCCTAGTAAGTCGAATCCACTACCTAAGTTTCCATCTCATTTTACATCCATTTGTATCAAGCTTAACATGTAATTGTACACTCATTTCTAGATTGATATAACTATTAGTTTATCTTACTAAACAAAATTGAATAAAAGAAAAGTACCTTATTCTTTCTTCATGTAGCCGAATATCAAATTTACACTCTTCCTAATATATTAAATTTTTGTATACATTCTAATCTTATAAGGACTCATATACATATTAATTATTTCTAGAAAATAATCTACACTATCCATTTAAGTTCAACTAATTTTTCAAATATAAATATTCCTCCATAAAACTACATGCACCCAATTTATATACTTATTATATTATAATTTTATAGTTTTAAATCTTCAAAACCCAATATAGCATGAAATCCTCAATTATTTTCATCATTGTCGAGACCTACAACTTAACATCCCCACTTATATAGCTTAAGTTTTGAATCATGTAATCATAAAACTACAGTAATCACATTGTAATTTACTAATTTAAACCTTAAATCCCAGCTAAACAACTTATCCCCAATTATCTCTAAGTGACCGTAGCTAATCCTTATGCCCATTTCATATTTTCTTTCAACAATAAATTAAATCTAGCTTGGCAAATAGTAAATTCATCCAAAATAAGTTCATAAATTTTATCCAAAATATAGGTGTTTAATCTAATTATCAAAATCCTCAAATTTTGTCAAATTACAAATCCCTAATTTTCCTAAATTCTTCAAAACACAATTTAAATTAATTTCTACAAAAATTATACATTTATTGCACAATTTACATAAGAATTTAGCTAGGTAAAATTTTGGTTTTTACCTAGGAGTCTACTGATACAAAAATGGAGAAGCAAAAAAAATTGGTTTTACTAGTTTGGCTATTGTTGGCATCGGAGGGGAGAGAGGAAGGCGTGCCAGAGGAAAATGGGGTTGTCGGGGTTTGATAATTCTATTTTTTATAGAATTATTTATGCTTAAATTCATAATTATTTGCTTAAATCCCCTTATTAATTCATTAATAATCCCCTTATTTAATTAAAATTCCTTATTGTGCAGATAAATTAAAATCCTGATGAAACTCAGTCGTTTCAGACGAAATTGGGCTGAAAACGGGCTTAAAGAGATTGGGCCACTTCAAATTTTGCAGACCGAGTCACCAGTCGTCTGGACACGCGTGATGTCAGGTGTCGATATTTTATTTACTCTGAAACGATAAGATCAACAGACACCGAGCGAATATTCTAGAAGGCACACGCCGAGCCACAGCGCAGAGCCAACTGTATAAATCGACAAGTGACGTGAAAATATCCACCTGCAGTGAATCAATTGAAGACAAGTGGCCAAATATTGCCAACTCATCTAGGATGAAAATTTACCATTGTACCCCTATTTTTGTGTATAAATAGAACATGATGGCTATTGGAAATGGAAGAAGTAGTGTAGGTAGGGTAAATTAGGGTAGCCTAGGGTAAGGTAGAAATTAGGGGTAGAATAGCTTTATTTTCTTTCTTTCCCGATTAGCATTTTCCTTAAGAATATTGTTACTGTTCATTCAATGGTTTTCTTTTATTTCTGTTAAGTTTCATTCTAATGCAATCCCTTTCAATCCAGTTCTCGGTTTTCACTGTTATTATTCATCAGTTTTATTTTTTTTTTTTTAGTTTGCTTCCTCTCGGTTTCACCATGGTTTTCTGTACTCTCGGTTTCTTTTAACTTCCATACTCTTGTTTTATCTTCTCGGTTTTCTCCATTATTCTGATTCGTTTCCTTGTTCATTAATCCAGTTATTTTACAAGCTTTCATTTGTTTTCCAGTAGATACTGTCAGTTCTCTTTTCATTTCAAATCTCGGTTTCCTTTAAAAATGCATCGTTTATGCTTTTCACCATTTCAGTAACTCTCGGTTAACTGTCAAGTGTTCATTCGGGTAACAAGGTTATTGATCACTGCCTTAGATGTTCTGAAGCTTTAATGTGGATTGAATGTTAACATTTTGTCTACATTAGAGCTTGGTGGAACCATTTTGGCAGATGAAAATGAAGGCAACCCGAGACCCCAGCAGATTGTTTACTCCTCTGTTTTGCAAAGCATTCTAGTTTCCAGCTTTTAAGTTAGTCTTAATCGGTTATGCAAGTGATTTTGTCATTTCATTTGGTCACTGGAAGAAGGTGAAGATGGTGTTTTAGAGTTACCGTGTGCATAGCTTAGCATAGTGTGCTGTCCGATAGCTTCCGATAGCTTAGCTCATTCTCTGTTCATCTCTGCTCCAAGCTCATTTTTACTGTCCATCAACGTTGCCAGCATTCCTTTTATGATTTCTGACTTAGCATCCTGCTATGTATTGCTTATTGTTATTCTTGTTGTGAGCTTATACCAATGCCGAGCTAATGCTGTGCAGGTCCGGCAGCTGTTGTCCAGTTGCTGAGCACGAACAAAAGCAGGGTAGTGGAACGAAGAGCAGTAGCAGAACCATTCATCGTACCTGGGCAGAGAACAACCCAGCAGCTGGAGCATAGGTAGAGGCAGATACCGTGAGCACAGTACAGCAGGGGCGGTGGCCAGCACCTGGAGCAGAAGCAGACAAACCAGGGCAGTACCAGCGTAGCAACCCGAGCTGTACCTGGAAAAGAAAACCAGTAAAATGATGAGTGAACAGTAAACCGTGGGAAAGTTGCTGTTTGTTTAAACATTGAAGGCCATGTTTGGTTGATATGTTATAGGATTAACTCATTTTTATGCATTTTAGTTTAGTTTATTTCCAATTTAATTAGTTAGCTTAGTTTAGATTTGTTAATTAAATTGCATGATTAGTATTCTAGTTTAATAGTTTAAAGCTTAGTTTTAATTAGGATGATAGTTAGTTAAATGTTCATTAGAATTAGATTAGGGGTAAATTCAGTTAATTAAGTCTTAGGTTAGTTTAAATTGCATTTGATTAGGTAGTTTAATTGCATTTTTAGGTTAGTTTAATTTTAGTTTAATCATGTTTTGTTATTTCCATATTTGCATTTAATTTTAATTGCTTTAATTCGTTTTAACTGTTTAATTTTATTTTGTAGGTTATTTGTTTTTTTTGGATCGGAGTACTGTAAGTAAATTTTGTTTGTTTTTATTTCCTTTAGTTATTATTTCATTGCTTTTAATTAGTCTTAGTAGATCACACTCTTGAATTCATAATTTGGTAGGATATACTCAAGGTAAAAGTAACCGGTAGTTAATTAGGCTAACTACTTCTCTGTGGGACGATAATTCCGAGACTCAAATCCCATTATTACTTGGACAACCCGTGCACTTGCGGATAGATACCCTTAGGGATTCGACCAGGGTTCGGTTTGGAGGGGTCAACGTCTTCTCCGGTCGACAGTGGCTCGCGAAACAGAGGGAAAGGGGCTTGGGTTTTCGCTGGTTCTCGGGTTCTCGGGAGAGGGAGAAAAGGGAAGGTTGCTGGTGGTCACAGAGGGACGAAGGGCCGTCGGTTTGGGCTGGTTCTCGGTCGCTGGCGTCCTGGGCTATGATCGAGAGGGGAGAATCGGGGAAAGAGAGAGGAAAGAAAGAAAAAAATAAGATGGAGGAGGAGGGGTGTGAAAGGGCTCGGGTCGCGTGACAGACCCCACTGTCGCACGATCCCTTTTTTTTTCATTTTTTTTAACTTTTACATAGTTTTTTTAATTTATTTTTTTTACTTTATTTATTTACCTAGATAATTATACCTATAAACATGCAAATAATTTACATTTTGTTACCAAATTATCTAATCTTTCCTCTTTAATTTTATATTTCATCTTTTTATTATGTTTTTTCTTATAATCACCATGACTAATAAGGGAAGGTTACCTATTTTATTTAAATTATTATACCTAATGTCTTATACTAGATTTAATAATTTTCCTAAACTTAATCTAATGACATGAATCTATTTATTAACTAGTACTTAGCTAAAAATTTCGGATATACAAGCTAGTGGTCTTACATTTCTCCCCACCTTATTGAATTCGATCCTCTGAATTCTCGAGTCACGTCAGAAAAGCTGTGTGTATCTCTCTCACATCAAGCTCTCTAACTCCCAACTCGCTTCCTCAGTGCTGTGGTGTTGCCAGAGAACTTTAATAAGAGGAATGGTTTTATATCTCAAGACTCTATCCTTTCCATCCAGAATCTAAACCAGTTTCTTCTCATAGCTCAAATCTTTTCCTATCTCCAGAGGTTCATATGCAATGATATGAAAAGGATCGGGTTAGTATTTATGGAGCATTGATACATGTAATACATTATGTACCTCGGCTAGCTGGGGTGGTAAAGCTAGTCGATACGCTACCTCACCAATGCGCTCCAATATCTCAAAAGGTCTTATGTACCGAGGACTCAACTTGCCCTTCTTCCCAAATCTCATAACACCTTTTGTCAGAGAAACTTTTAAAAAGACATGGTCACCCACTTCAAACTTCAAACCCCTTCTCTAATTGTCTGGATAACTTTTCTGTCTATCTTGGGCTGTCTTGAGCCTTTTACAAATCATGCGAACCTTCTCGGATGCTTGCTCAATCAAGTCCGGAGCATAAATCTTTCTGTCACCAACCTCTTCCCAACCGATCGATAATCTACACCCTCATCCATAAAGAGCTTCATAAGGGGCCATTCCCATACTGGCATGATAGCTATTGTTATATGCCAACTCTTCCAACGACAAGTATTCATCCCATGAACCTCCAAAATCAATCACACAAGCACATAGCATATCCTCTAAGGTTTGTATCTTCCGTTCGGACTGTCCATCAGTCTGAGGATGGTATTCTGTGCTAAACTGTATTCTGGACCCCAAAGACTCTTTTATTTGCTTCCAAAATTATGAAGTGAACCTAGAGTCCTTGTCTGAGGTGATACTAACTGGGGTTCCATGCTATCTTACTATCTCCTTGATAAACAATTTTGCCAACACATTCAAAGGAGCAATGGAGCTAATAGCCAAGAAGTGGGCTGATTTGGTAAGCCTATCCACAATTACCCAGATTTCATCATGCTTTCTTCAAGTTCAGGGTAAGCCCATAACAAGATCCATGGTTATGTGTTCCCACTTCCAAGTTGGCACAGGTAAGGGTTGGAGCAAACCTGCAAACCTTTGGTGCTATACTTTTACTTGCTGACACACCAAGCACTTAGTTATAAACTCTACAACATCCCGCTTCATTCCAGGCCACCAATACACCCTTCATAGATTTTGGTAAATTTTCGTACTACCAGGATGCAGAATGTACTTACTATTGTAAGCTTTAGTCAAAATTAACCTTTTCAGATCCTTATCATTGGGCACACAAATCTGACCTTAAAACCTCAACAACCTATCACTACCAATTTCAAACTGCGTATTTTGGCCCTCATGAATCTGTCCAAAGACCTCAAGTAATCTCTTATCAAACTTCTGTAATATCTGACTAATCCAAGAAAGCTTCAGATCTCAGTCACCGTCTTTGGTCTCTCCTAATTCACTATTGCTTCAATCTTGGATAGATCAACAGATACCCAATCCTTGTTCACTATATGTCCCAAAAAACGAATATGCTCCATCCAGAACTAACACTTCTCAAGCTTCGCATAAAGTTTCTTCTCTTTAAGTGTATGAAGGATAAGATACAAGTGTTGCTTGTACTCCTCAGTGGTCCGAGAATTTACTAGGATGTCATCATGAAGACGATCACAAACTTGTCTAGGTACTCCTTAAAGACTTCGTTCATTAGGTTTATAAATGCAGCAGGGGCATTTGTCAAGCCAAACAGTATAACCAAGAATTCATAGTGCCCATAGCGAGTTCGGAAGGCGATCTTAGGGATGTCCTCACCTATCAGTTTCACCTGGTGGTATCCCAACCTTAAATCTATCTTTTAGAACACCTTTGGACCCTTCAACTAATCAAACAAATCATCAATCTTCAATAATGGGTACCGATTCTTGATAGTGGCTTTATTAAGCATCTGGTAATCAATACACAACCTTAAACTGCCATTTTTTCTTCACAAAAAGCACTGGTGCGCCCCATGGTGACACACTGCGATGGATGAATCCCTTATCTAACAGCTTTTGGAGTTGCTTCTTCAACTCTTCCAACTCTATGGGTGCCAATCTATACGGAGGTTTAGACAGAGGTTGAGTTCCGGGTACTAAGTCAATGGTGAACTCCAACTCTCTATCATGAGGTAACCCTGGTAACTCTTCTGGGAACACATCAGGAAAGTCTTTAACTACCGAGATGTTATTGAGGTTACGCTTCGGCTTCTCAACACTTTCCACAAAGGCTATGAAACCTTCATCCATCAAATAAATCTTTAGACTCATAATAAACAAACAAAAGATCTACTTGTCCATTCATTTATCTCCAAAAGTTACAACACATTTTCCAGGTACGTACAATGTCATAGTTTTCTTAAAACAATCTAAGCTAACTCTATTAGTAGCTAACCAATCCATTTTGAGTATTACATCAAAGTCAAGCATGTTTAACAAAATTAGGTTAACTAACACCATCTTATCACCAATCTTAACTTCACAATTCCTATATACTATCTCAGTTGTTTGTGACTCTTGCATTGGTGTCTTTATATGAAGTATGTAATCTAGAGGTTCAAGTTCTATTAGCAATTTCCTAGCAAATGTTGGTGACACGAAAGAATGCATGGATCCAGAGTCTATCAATACAAAAGTTTTAACATTAAAGATAAGGAGGTTACACTTAACAACTGAAGTCGAGGCATCTGCAGCTTCCTTACTCAAGGTTAACACTCTCCCTTGACCGACAACTTTCTTACCCTTATCTGCTGAAGCTACCAGAGGTGCTGGAGGTGGAGGAATATTCCTTATAGGTTGGGCTGGTGTTGTGGGACCCTGTATATGTATAATAGTATATATGTACATAGAAATGTTGTCAGAACCAGATTTTATGTAGCTTGTACCTTATGATTCCTATGTGTATGAACACTCTGTTATTATAGTCGAATCATAAGAAGAGTATTTAGTAGACTTAAAGTGTTAGTGAAATGATTTAACACACAAAAGCTACATAAAAAGCCTAATGTGGACTATAAGAGTCACAGGCTAAACCGAGTGAATCTAAATCATTCTGACTGAAAATAAGAACTTAAAATGAGAAAGTCTAGAGAGATCATGAAGGAAAGTCAGCTTGATTTAGTCCCGAACACAGAAAACGAGAGTAAAAGCTAAAAAGGGTAAAATGGACCTTTTTGGCGAGATAAGGTGTTTCGAGTATAATTATCCACCACGAACGATTGAAACATAAAGACAAGAGTGTAAGACATAAGATATAACACTTTTGAAATTTTGAGAAAAAGTCAACTTGGTCAATGGTTAAGGAAAAAGTCAACTATAGTTAAGAAAGTGGACTTTTACCATAGTTGACTAATCATGGTTAAAAAATTAACCTAAGTGTGGAGAAAAAATTGAGAAAAAATATTCTTGGCCAAAATACAAGATAATCATCCCCGGAAGTAAGAAAAATTTATTCGAAAGGATTCCGGATTAAATTTAATGGTTAAAAACGTAATGTGCCCAAGGTGAAAATTTTATAGCCCATTAAAGTATACTAAACGTATATCGAAATTCTTAAGTCCTTTAGACCGAATTGTTGGACCAATTGATTGGCCAAATATTTATACAATTAAAGGCCCGAGACATAGTAAAAAGTTCAACCTGAAAGCCTATTAAGAAAGCCAAAACCGAGAAGCCCAAATGGAAAGCCCATGAGATAAATATCTAACCATAGTTAAAGCTAACCATGACTCATAAGGTGACTCATTAGGTGACTCATGGCTAAGGCTTGGAAAGTCAAGATTAATGGCTGGAAAGTAAAGCTTAATGGCTAAGTAAGTGGCTTATAAAATCAGCCACACCATTGTCATCTTCATTACACCAAATTCGGCTAGAAGAAGAAACCATTGAAACAAATTATCCAAGCTTTCTCTCACTAGAAATCACTAGGAATTAGGCATATTTGGAACTTGCATTCTTCATGGAAGTTGTTCCAAATTGAAAGGAGAGTGACATATGTTGGAATTGGCTATCAATGAGCCAAAGAGTGCAAATCGAGAGCCTCCAAAGTATTCGACAAAGGGTGAACACAACAATTGGTATATTATCTAGTTTTCAAATTCATATATGTTAATGTATGAATGATTTTAAGTATATTGATATATGTTTTAAGCATTGAAACATATTAAATCACTATGATGTTGGTTAGGCCGAGAGTGAGTAGTGAGATATTGATTTATGTCCATATGATTTTAAGGCATAAATGGATTAATGTACATGTGTTAATGATTATGGTGTAATTAGAATTAATCAATTTGATTAATTAATACATGTAATGAGTTGGCAATCAAGGTGTTTAATAAAATGCCTAAATGAACTATATGATGTTTAGGAATGTTACCAACCAAGTGTTTGTGGAAATGCCTAAGTGAATTGGCTAGACAAATAGGCATGGATGGCATGCCATAGTGTAACCGAGGACATGGGTAGCTCTCGGCCATGGCATGTGGCCGAGAGGCCCAATGGGCCAAGCCCAAATATTTTAGGCCCAATAT
The DNA here is from genome assembly GCA_033439115.1 of Firmiana major. Taxonomy (NCBI): domain Eukaryota; kingdom Viridiplantae; phylum Streptophyta; class Magnoliopsida; order Malvales; family Malvaceae; genus Firmiana; species Firmiana major. The sequence continues at coordinate 63,379,017 of CM065899.1, forward strand.
GATGTAATGGGTCTAGGACAAGCCCAATAAGAGTTGGTGGGCCCCACAAGCCCAATAGGCCCAACGAAAATGAATAGTAAAATGAAAATGAGCTTAAGGCATAGTTAGGCCCATTAAGGATTTTTAAAGCCCATTAAGAGAAATAGACTGTATTTAATGTGAAATACAGTAGGAAAAGTGTAATTAACCTGATAAATGGTTATATGCAGCTCCAGAGAGTATTAGAGAAGCAAATCGGACTGCTGAAACGAGCAGCGCAGAGAAAGTGAAATTTCTCGAGTGATTGTAGGTAAGGGACATTTGTGAGTAGTTAGAGATACCTGCACGTATTTTCGTCGGCTTTTACATTCACTTAAAAACTCTGAGGGTCAGAGAAAGTGAATAATAATTATTACAACTCGATAGTGGCAAATTACGATTTTGCCCCTAGTTAGTCAAAAAGTCAACTTTTGTGAAAAGTTGTAAAAAGCATGAAAACCACTATTTTGAGTGTTTAACTACTGTTTAGCAGGAGAATAAATAGATTGGCTAATGATTTTAGGGTTGATGTAAATTAAGCACACTTTATAGTGCTTATTTTGATGTTTTGTAAATCATGCCTTTTTAAAGAGCCATCTATCATATTTTGTGAGAATGAATCGTTCTGGAGCACAGCTCGCACTGAATTTCATATATTTTTCACATACATTAGTACTGGATTATGATTCGCACTAGATTTTCATGACATGCATGATAGATTACTGGAGTTCTTACTCGTACTCAGTTTTATATGATATATGCATAAGAGAGTACTGGAGCGATTAGCTCGTACTTAAGTTTTACATGAGATACATGACATAGTACTGGAGCTATTGCTCGTACTCGATTTGATGATATTGTGCATAGCATGGTACTGGAGCTATTGCTCGTACTTAATTTAATACATGAACTATGCATTGACCTAGTTGCTAGAGGTTTACTCGCACTAGAGTTGAGTTTGTGATGTGAAACAGTGTTTGAGTGGAGTGTCGACTGTGAGTCGCACTCAAAGGAGCGCACTGTATGTGATATATAATACATGTTACAAACTCATGCCCGCATCCTTGTGTGACTGAGTGTCACATTATGTGAGAGGATAGCCGCATGAGGGTATTAGAGATGTGGTATGATATTTTATGGTTTGAGGGCTAAGACCTATGGTAGGCACCCCAACTGTGATGTAGGATCCACGGAGTACGTTGTATCATGCGAGTGGCATGGAGTACTTTATCGTACCGTGCATTCGGCATGGGAGTACACTGTACCATGTGGTGTTGTGGAGTTGAGGAGGATATAGCTGGCAGTTGTGATGGACTGACCCCCCTCCCGTTGCAGCAGTGATGCCCCGCACACTAGGATTCCGTGTAGCTTGGGATCACATGTCAGATATAATCATAGTCCAGGATATTATTTACATTTCACCATAGAGTCTCACATGATATATCACATTGATTGACTGATTTAAATTGCGGACAGACCTGAGGGATGGGTTGGACTCCGATTTTGTGTTGTGAATGATTTAAATGCCATACTTATTGTGATTTAAATATACATGGAATGATTTATCTAAAGGCATGATTTATATAAAGATGCATTGTTTTGCACTACATGCCTACATTTAAGAAAGAATGCATGATTTCTGTACATGGGATTTAATCTGTACAAGTATACATATATATATATATATTTAAAGACATGCTTTTAAAGTGAGTTAAGGGAATAATGTTTTCAAGGCATAGCATTATTTTGAGTAGATAGTGTAGATATCTACTTGCTTGCCTGATTTCCTTACTGAGCGTGTTGTATGCTCACCCCCTTTCTTTACATCTCTCTACAGAGCATCAGCAGTAGAGCGAGAGCTATTGAGGGATAGTATTCCTGAGTCCACCGTTATTTCCTATCGACCTCCAGGTATACAGATCTTGTACGGTTATATATCTAAACATAGAAACAGCACAGTGATGTATACGACATATATTATGGGGAATGTATTTGTGTTAGCTTTTATATAATCTCACATGTATTATAAAAGCAGTTACAGTCAGTAACAGTATATTGACATGTATGTATGATAATGGATAATATGGTAAGCGAGGATTCTGACATCGAATCACAGCCCAACCATTGAAGAGAGGAAAGGTAAGTTAAAAATGCAAAAAATTTGTAGTGATTTTGGTTAAAGTCATGAATTGAGAATGGGTCCTGAAAAATGTAAATTAAGTGAAGTATATGTAATGTAAGTCCATAAGTTAATGTACACACTTGTAATAAGAATTGTGATTGTACATACAAGTTACATTATGTATGAATGTAAAGAAATGGACTTAAACATGTGGAGAATGTGAGTAGAATGGATTATGAGTAGTGTGGTAAAATGGAAGTAGAATTGCATAAGTTGTGCACTCCCATTTGGTTTATATCGTATACTTTTGGTTATACAAAGATTCCACACAAGTTTCAATAGGTATAAGGTATGAGTGGAGGCCATTGTCAAGCCTCAAAGATGAATGAATGAGAAAATGATCATGGTAGCAAATTTAGGATGTTCAAGTATGAGTTGCTGCAGAAGAACTGCAGAAAATCTGGAAACTATGAAGGGCATATCGATCTCATGTGATGAGAGATCGATTTGAAAGAGCTAGAATGCTCTTATTTGGGCAATGAAATAGAGCAGATTGATCTCCAATGGAGGCAGATCGATCTCCTAAGCATTCTGTAATGAAAAGATCGATCCTCAAGCACCTAGATCGATCTCCTTAGCTCTCTGTTTGGGAGCAGATCGATCTCATGCTTCGACAGATCGATCTCATGCTTAAAATACCGTGAAAAAGAGGAATTTAAGGGGACCAGATCGATTCCTCTTGGTGCAGATCGATCTCCTCAAGCTATTTCTATAAAAGGAGTGTTGAAAATCTTAAAATTTCGAGGAAAACACCATTCTTCTATTTTCAACCCAAAAACCTAACTTTCTCTCTCTAAAATCAGCCATTTTCAGTAAGATTTGAAGAGAGACCATTAGAGGCAAAGTTGTTCCTATCAAAGAGAAGAACAACATAGTTGGAAGGCATTTTCCCATTGTTGGTATTGAAGGAGTTAAGGGCATTATCATTTGGAGCAAGGAGAGAAATCAGAATTGGTAAGATTCTAACACTCCAACTATGGTACATTGTCTATTTAATTGATTTTGGAGTTATTTGTCATGAGTATGGATGGTTAGAAACTATCTAAAATGCATTGGAATGATTATGACCTAGAAATGGTCTAGTGTGAGAAAGTGGAATGTATGGAGATTAATGAGAAATGGGATATCTAGAGGTGATAATAGTGTTATGGGTATGATTTTAAGATGTTGTTAGTGAATAAATTGTAAGATTTACCTAAAAATGGTAAAATGTGGATTAAGCCATTGGTAGAATGCATAAGTGAATTACATTGACTAGTGAGGTCAAATATGGGTTGACGACATTAACTCAATTGATTTGGATGAATGAATCACAGCTTCCGAGGATACGTCGGAGCGAGTTGAGCCAAGAGCGTGAGAAGTTAAGAGGAAAAGAGTCGCACCAAGTAAATCAAGGTAAGAGAATTGTGTGGACTCTTAGAGATATCTGTGCGTAATTTAGGCGCATTAAATGCTTTGCTAGATTGCATGTGATATAGGAAATGATGTTGGGTGATTGAAGGGTAAAAGTTAGGAGTTTGAGAAATGTGCATGAAAACAAAAGCATATTGCTTGAAAATCATGTTTTATTGCTTTTTAGCAAATGATTTGGTAGGTTGGCTAATATTTGAAATGATTTGCAAAAGAGTTGAGTTGTTCTGGTTTGTTAACCACACTTTGTAAAGAAATGAGCCACCTACATCATTTTCGTGAGTATGAAAGCATGCTAGAGTACTACTCGCACAGGATTTGACGTGTTTTATACACATGAGTGCTAGAGGCATTAGTTTTCACATGAATTTCATAATTGTTTTGGCATTGTGCTTGGAGTTTGTCTCGCACTGGATGCCCACCTTGCTTGTTGCCGTGTTTGGAGCTTCGAGTAGACTGGGTGTCACATCAATTAAATAGGCTCACAGTGCGTTGTTTTGACATGATTAATTAGCCATGTTAGGAGCTTCGGGTAGACAAGAGGTCGTACTGATTAAATAGACTCACACGTACGTTTCAGATATGGCTTGATATGATGTGTTGATTGGGTCCACAGAGTACGTGTACCGTGCATGTAGCATAGAGTACATTGTACCGTGTTGAGATATGATATGCCGTCTTTGGATGAGATCTGCTATGGACCGATGGGTAGGATTTGACCCACCTCCCGTGTGGAAGCAGATAGTGGTGATATCCCGCACACCTGATCCGTGTAGCCGGTATCACAGGTTATGTACATAGGCCTTGAGGTTATTACCTGTTGTTGAATTGCCTATCTCACATGTCTATTGTTTTGAGAATAAATCCATGTTTAAAATGATTTGTGGGTCAGGACAGTCCGAGGGATGGGCTGAGACCTGACAAGTGTTTAATTGTTTTAAAATATTGATTGTTAATGGTTTTTAAAGTGCACAGATGCATGATGATTAATGTCATGCCTTATTGTGAAAATGCATGATGGTTAATGCCATGCTTATTTGAGAAAACGCATGATGTTTAATGCCATGCCTTATTTTGAAAATGCATGATGGTTAATGCCATGCCTTATTGTGAATTATGCATGATGATTTATACCATGCTTTGAGTTGAAAGGTGCATTGGATTTTATAGCATGAATGCTTTACATACCATTAACACAATCATACACTCATGTTTTGAGATAAATGATGAACTAAATGCTTTTGAGCATGGCATCACGATCACGTAGATAGTGCAGTATCTACCTATTCGTATGATTGCCTTACTGAGCGTATGGTTTGCTCACCCCCCTTATTTTCTCCCTCTCTACAGAGATTTGAGTATAGAGTGAGCGTGATTGGAGGCGTTCCCTTTTTGATAATCTGCTGCATCCCATCGCTAAAGGTATACACACTGTTGAAATTTTGTATCTAAACTTACGATAGCACAGTAGCATTTTATATGTAACTATTGGGGATGTAAAAAAATGTAAACACATGTTACAACTCTGATATATATACATTTATACAAGTGTTTACTTATGAATAATATGCAAATTGAATTGGTATGGTGGTGTGAGTTAGACGTCGACACACAGCCCAACTATTAAGGAGAGTTGCTGTTCACGATTGAAGTAAGGACGAATGATAAATGATGCATGAAAATGCGAAAAATTTGTACGTATTTTGGTAAGTTGAGTGTCGTGACAGGTGTGATCCTCATATTGGGACATTCCCTTATCCAATGTCCCATCTCACCACAATGGTAGCAAGCTCTAGAATTCCTCTAATAAGGTTAACTAGCTAGGTGCCATCTCCCACATCAGTCTACATGGATGAGAATAGTGCGATGCAAGAGCTCTTTGAGTAGGAGGAACCCTCGGCCTAGCAGTCAAGGCTCTGGATACACCGATCCTTAGCTTCTTATTCTGCCCCCTATTCTGAAAAGTCTTTCTATCATCATATCTCCTGCCCTGACTCCTTAGTCTCAACTGAAACTCAGCTTGAAACAGTTTCATATCTTGTTCCACCAACTGGGCTCTCTGAATGGCATCAGCATAGGTCTGGATATTCAGTGGGGCTAGATTGCTCCTAATGGTCAGTCTCAACCCACTTATGAATTTCAATGACTTTTTCAGCTCATTCTTAGCTATATCAAGTTCATAATGGCACAAAGCAGTGAATCTGGATTCATATTGGTCTACCATCATGTTGCCTTGCACGAAACTCAAAAAATTTGCTTGTTTCTTCCTCTGAGCACACTTTGGAATATACTGCTCATTAAACGCTTCCAAGAATACCTCTTAGGTTATTTCTGTATGCTTGGCCAGTAAAATTTACTCCATAGAAGTCCACCAATGGTCCGCTTCACTCTCCAACATATAAGTGGGAAAAGCTACTCTCTCTGTGCCGCTACACCTCCTATACTTGAACATCTTTTCCAGCTTCATAACCCACTCTTCAGCTACCGTAGGATCCTTAATACCCTTAAAGGCAGGTGGATTCATCTTTTGGAATTACTTCAGCCGTGTCACGTTCCTATCCACCAGGTCTTGAGCTGGCTGTTATACCTCTTGGGGTTGTGGGGCAACAAGTGGTGGTTTAGGTACTTGTGGAGCTGGTGGTTAAGGATCTTGGGGAGCTGGTTGTGGCTCGGGTGGGGGTGGGGGAGCTTGTGGCATATTCGAGAGGTTTACGAAAGTAGCCATGAATTGTGTAAGAGTAGCAGACATTTGCTCCACAATCTGCTTAAGTCTCACCATCCGTGTGCTCGGACTTCCCGGCTGAGGAGGAGGTATTGGAGGTAGAAGAGCCTGTGTCCCTCTACCTCGGCCTCGTCCTCGTCTCCCGCTCATATTTACTACGATTCCTATATCAAAGACCCAAACACACTTATTAACAATCAAAAGTATACACAACATACACATATATATATATTTCAGACATGCACGATATTTGGGATGTATTGCTATACTAGCTAACCTACACCGACACGGTCTAGCTACAAATCGCTCTGATACTAAAAAGTCTGTCACTACCCATGACCTCTATTTCTATCCCTAAGCGCTTAAATTAATGTGAAAATGTTTTAAAATGAACTAACCTTGGCTCGTATTTATCATTATAACTTTCAAATCTTTTCTTGTAGTTTCGTATTCAATATAGGTTTAAATCTTTTATATTAATATGTGAAGAATTTTATTAACGTCCTAAATTTTCTAAAAATTTCAGCAGCATAACGATTGCAATTTGACTTTACCCAACCTGCAAACAAGATAATATAGCAACCAAAACCACAATCCACAACCACATGATCAGTTCTCGCAACCAAATATATATTAGCAATCCTAGCTATCCACAACTAACAATCATTTAATCACATTAGCAACCCATCACATAATCCCATGTAACTAACAATCATGAATTATAACTTCATACCCGTTCCTTTCATAAAACATGTAGTCTGTTGAAATCATGTCTGGACCCAAATCAAACATATAACTTAGATAGAAGAGAAGTGGCATAACCCTTAACTTGTCATGGAACCAATTACATAATGTAAACACACCTATGGCCATAATGACTATCGCCCTATCTTAGACTGATCAGGTCTGCACTAGGGTACTGAAGACCGGATCAAGGTTTGCAGTAGTAGGTAGCTGGCACTGTAGGGAAATCACGCAGAACCTCCTACTGGTGCTACTTAGAAAATCTCAATGCCACAAAGGCATCTCCGTGAAGCACTTGGCACCATAGAGCAATCACAAAGAACCTCCTACCGGTGCTAAAGATGGCTCTCACGTCTCATAAACTCAATGCCACACAGGCACCCCTGTAAAGCACTTGGCACCGTAGGACAATCACACAGAACCTCTTATTGGTGCTAGAGATGGCTCTCACAGGATATGACTGCCACACATGCATTTTTTGGGGATCACCAACATTCTCAAAAACCAACCACCACGACAGGTGTACAGTATAACTACAAAATCATTTCAATTCAAAACCACGGTTCGGGAAAGTAAACCTTTGACTTTAAAACGTGCAATATCATTTCAAACACACAATTACCATTTAGTTTAAAATATTGCTCTTTTCCGAATCACATTCAAAATAGCCCATGCAACCACTTTGTAAGCATCATGCATAATGTGCAAAACGATAAAATCAAGTAGTAAGACGTTTATACTCATCTGGGTTTAACTATTTGTAAATCTGTCACTACAAAAATAGTAAGCTTACCCACTATAACCGAGGTTAGTCTATGGCTAGTGAGAACAAATAATAATTGCAGAATTAGTTAAAACAAAGTAAAGTGCAAAACAGTCTGGATTAGTCCTAACTAACTAACTAACTAAGCTAATAGCCTACAGTTTCTAGTTAAATTTTAATTTAACCTAAGGTACCCTATTAGCGACAATTATATAAATCCCTTACCACAATCGATGCGCAACAACTACCCTTATCGCCTTAGGCACGCATATATGTGCCTAAGCTTCCTTAGCACTCGTTGAGGCAGTTGCTGCATTTCCACATGTAAAACATTCGGTGATCAGTCTCCATACTTACTTCAGTTCATAATTTACTTAAAACAGTTACAACTACCAAGTGCTTCATTTAAATTCAAATAAAGTATTTCTCCATTGCTTAATCTATTTAGACTTTAATCCTATATCTACCCCTAATAAGTCGAATCCTCTACCTAAGTTTCCATCTCATTTTACATCCATTTGTATCAAGCTTAACATGTAATTGTAAACTCATTTCTAGATTGGTATAACTATTAGTTTATCTTACTAAACAAAATTGAATTAAAGAAAAGTACTTTATTCTTTCTTCATGCATCGAATATCAAATTTACACTCTTCCTAATATATTAAATTTTTGTATACATTCTGATCTTATAAGGACTCATATACATATTAATTATTTCTAGAAAATAATCTACACTATCCATTTAAGTTCAACTAAATTTTCAAATCTAAATATTCCTCCATAAAACTACATGCACCCAATTTATATAATGATTATATTATAATTTTATAGTTTTAAATCTTCAAAACCCAATATAGCATGAAATCCTAAATTATTTTCATCATTGTCGAGACCTACAACCAGGGTTCCAAATAACGGCCGCGACACAGAGTCGCGGCCGTTATTTAGCGGTTTCGGCTGCAGCCGCCACCGCTATTGATAAAAAAACGGGTGTGAACCAATTTCACACCCGTAACGGAATAAAATCAGGTAAATAGCAACAACAATAGCATACCACATGCAAAACACATTTAGAATTCATAAACAAACAAGAAAAAAACAGAGGTAAATTACAGGTGAGAGGACGATGAAGGAGAAAGGCAGAAAGCTGTTTTGCCTTCTTGGAAAGTGAGGAACCGATCGATTGAGGGTCGCCGGAACAGGATAGGAGCGGGTCAACTATGGGAGCCAGAAGAGGAAACAGAATCGGATCTGGTCTGGAAAGGGAAAGGGGAAGGGAAGGGGAAGGAAACCGAAGTAACATCCAGAAAAAAAGAAATTGGGTGATTAGGTTGGAGGGAGGGGGGGAGGGGGAAGGTGTTGGCTCGGTGGGTATGAAATTGGGTGACTGAGTTGAAGGGAGGGGGGAGGGGTAAGGTGTCGGCTGAAGGAAACCGAAGCAAAATACCAGAAAAAAAGAAACCGGGTTTAAGTGGGGGAAGGTGTGGAGGCTTTGTTTTAAAAAAAATATTTAATAATTAAATTAATATAATTTTTTAATTAGTATAGTTTGTTTGTAGTTAAGTTTTTTAATTAATATAATTTTTTAATTAGTATAATTAATATAATTTTTTAGAAGTTAATTTTTTTAATTAGTATAATTAATATAATTTTTTAGTAGTTAATTTTTTTTAATTAGTATAATTTTTTTAATTAATATAATTAATATTTTTTTTAAGAAGTTAGTATTAATTAATAATTTTGTAAGTAAATATTTACTAATTATTTTAAAAAATGTTCAATAATTATCTTAAATGTTTAGTAATTATCATAAATTATTTTAAAAATTATAAAATAAAACTAATTATGATTATAATTTCAAATAATATATTTTGAGTGAAATTGTATGAATTAAAAAAAAAATCACGACCGCGATAGCCGTAATGACCGCGATGGTCTCCACTATATCTGCAACCGCGACAAACGCAACTCAATCGAAAACGAGATCTTGACCGCAATTTAAATCCATACCTACAACTTAGCATCCCCACTTATATACTTAAGTTTTTAATCATGTAATCATAAAACTACAGTAATCACATTGTAATTTATTGATTTAAACCTTAAATCTCAACTAAACAACTTATCCATAATTATCTCTAAGTGATCGTAACTAATCCTTATGCTTATTTCATATTTTCTTTCAACAATAAATCTAGCTTGGCAAATAGTAAATTCATCCAAAATATGTTTATAAATTTTATCCAAAATATAGATGTTTAATCTAATTGTCAAAATCCCCAAATTTTATCAAATTAAAAATCCTTAATTTTCTTAAATTCTTCAAAACACAATTTAAATTAATTTCTACAACAACTATACATTTATTACACAATTTACATAAGAATAAAATTTTGGTTTTTACCGAGTCTACTGGTACAAAACTGGGGAAGTAAAAAAAATTGGTTTTGCTGGTTTGACTACTATTGGCGTCGGAGGGGAGAGGGGAAGACGTGCCGGAGGCAAATGGGGTCACCGAGGTTGGATTTGGTGGGGTCGACGACTTCTCTGGTCACTGGTGGCTCGCGAAACGGAAGGAACGGGGCTCGGGTTTTCGCTGGTTCTTGGGTTCTCGGGAGAGGGAGAAAAGGGAAGGTTGCCGGTGGTCAGAAAGGGAAGGAGGGTCGTCGGTTTGGGCTGGTTCTCAGTCGTCGACATCTTGGGCTGTGATCGGCAGGGGAGAATCGGGGAGAAGGAGAGGAAAGAAAGAAAAAAAAAAGATGGAGGGGGAGGGTGAGTGAAAGGGCTTGGGTCGCGGGACAGAACCCCCTATCGCATGATCCCTTTTTTTTCGTTTTTCTTTTTTAACTTTTACTTCCTTTTTTATTTATTTTTTTACTTTATTTATTTATTTATTTACCCAGATAATTATACCTATATACATGTAAATAATTTACATTTTGTTACCAAATTATCTAATCTTTCCTCTTTAATTTTGTATTTCATCTTGTAATTATATTTTATTTTATAATCACCATTAATTTATTTAGTTTTTCTTTATTTATCTATTTTATTTAAATTATTATACTTAATGTCTTATACTAAATTTAATAATTTTTCTAAACTTAATTTAATTGCATAAATTTATTTATTAACTAATATTTAATTAAAAATTCCATATATATACAAGCTAGTGATCTTAAAGGACTTTTAGTTGTTGTTCCAATGTCTGAAATTAGCAGAGGGTAGAGGAGCTGGAAACCTGACAGAAACGATGGGAGAGCAGTGACAATGGAGAGGAAATCGAAGCCAGGAAACTGCAACCATCGATGGATCAAATAAATATATATATATATATATATAAATATATATATATATATATATTTACAATATATAATGGAGCAGATGCTAGGAAGCTGGAAATGAGAAAGAGAGAAAACAGAGGAAATCACGATGCCCGATACTTTGAATTGTTAGGTGGAGGTTTACTGAAATAACAGGAGAAAGTGGGAGTAGTTCAGTCTCGAAAAAAGGGTGTCACAGGGCATAAGATTAAGAGCTATGGATAAGGACTGAATGCGGTAGGCTGCAGGCTGACAGGAAAGGAAAGGAAGAGAACGTGAAGGAGAGCAGGAAAGGAGAGTGGAGTGCTCTGGTGGAGGCAGTAGCGTGAGAAGAAAAATAAAGCAGCGAAAACCGAGAAGGAAGGTATGGTCTGCTGCTGAAAAAGGGAAGGGCACAGACCGAGAGAGAGATAGAAATCGAGAGAGTGACCAGTAAAAAGATTGCTTGAAGAAAAATGAAACAAGTTGGAAATAGTAGTTAGAAACAAAAAGCGGGAAAGAAGTATAAGAAGATAGAAGCGGTAAAACATGAACATGAAGAAAACGAGGCTAAAGGGGGCATGAGGAAGATAGTGGCCGAAACAGGAAGATCTTGGAGCAGGAAACATGTGCTGCTTTGAAGGCTCGGTAGAGAGAATTGCAACGTGTCCAACAGCTTGATTTCACCCTAGTCAGCCATTGTTAACCGCCAGCCATCCCCATAAATATTGTTGTTGCTGTCGTTTTGCATTACTCTACTGCTATTAATTCGAACAAGCAGAAAAAAGAACAGGTAGGAAGAAGAAAAATTCGAAAAGCTATAGAATAGTTTAAGTAAGGCTCTAAAGAGGTGAAAAACCAATTTATAGAAAATATAGGAAATATATGATGAACAATTTAGAGTGGTATCTAGCTTATTTCATAGTAACAAGACTAATTAGAACGATTGGTAATTTTTACAACTTCAGAGAAAACGAACTAGCAGGAACGGACCGTCTAATTCACATGTCGAAACCTTAAGGGACTACTGTTTGTCATCAGTGTAAGGAAAATTGTTGTAAACTGTTAGTGATATCTACATGTATTTTCTGTTGGACCGTAGATATAAATTCTAGGAAAACTTTACAGTAAAGAAAATTTCTGTGAGCTGCTAAAAATAATTACGCGTATTTTTAGTGGAATCGTAGACATAAAATCCTAAGCTGATTTTATGGTTATCAAAATTATAGATTACTTTAGACCGATTTTATAGTCACCAAATTTACAGAAAAACTTTAGCCTCAATTAATCGGCCTATCTTTACTGATATAAATTTATTTAGTTATTTATATAAATATCAATGTAGTTTTAATTATTAACTTTAATCGAAAAATCCCTAGTCTTAATCACCATAGATTGCACACTGAGGATTTTGGCCGAAAAAGGATGAGCCAACCTCCTTTAAATTGTTTTATGTACCAAACTGAATTTATAAATGATTTGATGAAAATTAACTGCTGTTAAATTAGTACCGATAAAATGTACTTGAACGCGTGCTGACTGTGTTTTGCACGGCCTGACTCGTAATGGTTTTTGAGAAAAAGGCAACAGTTAATCATGCTACATTGTTGTTGTTATTATTACTGAATTGCTACTGTTATTGTGGTCCATGGAGTATGATGTACCGTACAACACGCATGTGAGTACGTTGTACCATGCTATTGATCTTCAGACATACTGTATTGTAAGCCGTTTGGGTAACTGACCACTCCCACAGTGATTGACATCCTAGCACACCTGATCAGAGAAGCTCAGAGAGACATTTGCTAATTGTCATACTGATTATTGTTATAGCCTGTTCTGCTTTGTCTCATCTAATTGATTTACTGAATTGACCGTATAAACTGTATTATTGTATGGAAATCGTTTATTCTACCATATAAAGTTTTAGAACCTGTATTTATTGCAATTCGATGATTATACTATCGATATTGAAACTGTTATTGATTTCCAACTCTGATTTTACTGCAGTGCTCGGTATATTTTACATAAAAACCCTATTATGCAAACATGTAGATAGCGTATTTATCTATCTGCCACATATTTTTTTTTACTGAGCACGCTGAGCTCACTTCTTATTTTTCCCCATAGAGCCTCATCAGTAGCTGGGACCGTTTTTGTAAGTAGGGTTCTTTTGCACAGTCATACTTCTGCAAAGTAATTTTTTGCGTTAAAGGTATACCCAGGATAGACATTATTTTGTATCTAAAATTTTTATATGTGTAGTAATGTAAACGATGGTATATCTGGGGATGTAGATGTGGATATTTTTGCACAGGAATAATTATTCTGATTAATCAAAAAATATTTTCTTTAGCTTTGTTCAAAGATGTATTGTTATGATCTAACATCAACTCGTAGCTCAACTATATTGTACCGTAAAATGGGTCGTTACAAAAGTTGGTATCAGAGCAAGGTTGGTCCAATATGAGTCGATGATAGGAGTTAGAAAATTTGGAAAGTTCACATCCCCAACATTACTGTACATTGTTTAGATACAAACGAGTACACTTGGCTGTGTTTTACTGAGAAATTGTGTCATTGAATAAAGGAAGACTAATAGATATGGCTGGTAGGTATTGCAACCATATAAGTAGACGACAGAAAATCATATCTCGAGGTCGTAAAGATAGGCCCAAGAGATATAGTGAATCTTCAATTGATCATGCACCTCATAGTTCAACCGAAAATTCTGAAACTCGCTTTGCAAGATTAGAGCGGAGACAATGATGATATTATTTAGTCAGGTAATGACACATATTGATAGTTTACAGGGCATGGCTAGACCTTTTATTTTTACTGTGCCATCACCACCTCCATCTACACAGACTAATCTTAAACTGTCATAGACCCAATCACTGGTAGTATCATAGGCCCTAACGGAGCCTCAAACGGCCCTATAACAGCGTAATAGTAAGAATGATAATTTAGGGTATAACTGTGACTTAGAGAGAGACTAAGGCAGTTTCAAAAATTAGTCCACTATTATTTACTGGAGTCGAGAATCCAATTACAATGAAAAACTGGACTAAAGAATTGGAGAAGTTATACGGATTCTTAAGGAGTACTACTATTAAGAAGGTAGCTTTTGCAGCATTGATATTAAAATGGGAAGCCAAACCTTGGTGGAAATTCCCCCAATTTATTCCGAGGACTCGACATTAGAGAGTTACAAGGGATGTGTTTCTAGATACCTTAGACGACAATACATCCCAGACATGGCACAACAACAATTACAGATGAACTTTTTGAATCAAACATAATGTAATAAGTCCGAGAATGAATAAGAATTTAAATTTATAAATTTTGGGGAGGTATAATCTGAACAAGTTGAGTGACGAAATGAAGAAGGTCCAGAAGATTATGGAGGGACTGAGACTTTCAATTTGAGATAGGTTGCCTTCATTTAATGTTACTACTCATAAAGAGGCAGCGCGCAAGGTGCAACTGTGTGACTATGAGATGTATGTCTCTAAAATTACTAAGAAAAAAGGAAGAAAAGAGTGTGACAGAAAGAGATCTACTGAAGAAAGAGTGATAATGAAAGAGTAAAGTCACTATAATTGGAAGAATGTGTTAAGTTAATATATTTTAAAATGACAAAACAAGTAAATTCAATAATATAGAAATAATTTAAAACATGTTTAAAGGTTATCAGTACCAGAAACTAAGTATTTAAGGATGAGAGATCGATCTGGTAAGATGAGAGATCAATCTCCTGGGTTTTCTAGTATGAGAGATCGATCTCATGAGAATATGAGATCGATCTGCTAAAAGATTGAAATCTCAAAGAAATTGTATAAAGGGGTTGAGGAAGCAGAGATTGATCTGTAAGGGTTATAAGATCGATCTGGTCTAGGAAGAGATCGATCTCCTCTAAAACAAAAGCTAAAGGCAGTAGATCGATCTGTAGATCGATCTATGCTCAAACAGAGAGTTTATGAGATTGATCTGGTATAGGAAGAGATCGATCTCCTCAAAGTCAAAGAGTTAAGAAGATCGATCTAGGGTGTTTAGAGATCGATCTCCTCTCTACGAGAATACTTGTTAGATCGATCTGGAGGTCGATCTTGCCTCAAACAGAGAGATTGGAAGATCGATCTGCTGGTTCGACAGATCGATCTTCACTAACATTTTCAAATTGTAAGATCGATCTCTACAAGTATGAGATCGATCTCCATGCTTCAAATTGCTTTGTAATCGCAGGAAATCAAACTAAGAGATCGATCTGGTCAAAATGGGAGATCGATCTGGCACTCTACTGGAGGTTTCTAACGGCTCTTTCTGCAAAACCTTCAACGGGAAAAACAGCATTAAATGCTCCAACTACTAATCCTGCTATATAAAATCAAGCATTGAAGACACTGGAAATTAAGAAACTATTGCTGCAAATTCTGTTTATTCTCAAGAATTTCATTCCAACATTCTCTTTGTCTTCAATCTTCATTTATTGATATTGTGGTAAAACTCTTGGTGTAAAAGCTATTTCTATCCTACCCACAAAAGAAAAGTTGTACCTTGTATTCATCCTTATTTCAAGAGAGAAGAAGAGTGTTCCTCAGTGAGATAATTTTGTAAAAAGGTGAATATTTGTTTGTGTAAAAAGGGTAGAGAGGTTATTCCTTAACCTGTAAAAATGAGTGTGTAACATCCATTGATAGAGTGAAAGAAAACTCTTGACAAGGAGGTCAAGAAGAGAGGACGTAGGCAAGAGATTGGCCGAACCTCTATAAACTACTGAGTTTGCTATTTCCTTCCCTTATCTTCCTTCAATTTATTGCATTATATTATATTAATTATTCATTACTTGCAATTAGACTTAATTCAGTTTAAAATTTACCATTAACCTTAGAAAACCGATTCACCCCCTCTCGATAGAGCAAACAGAATGAATTCTGGAACTAATTGTATAAATAAAACTTTGAAGGCTTCATTACTTACGTGATTGATACAGATAAGACGCATCCGAAGTTAGGAGACATCCATGTAGCCAGGGAGTTGTTCCCGACGTATTCCCAAATGATTTACCAGGGTTACCTCCAGATAGGTTGATGAAATTCTATAGTGATTTGATGCTTGGTACCGAGCTAATATCTAAACCACTTTACAGAATGGCCCCAATTGAGTAAGAAGAATTCAGGAAGCAATTACAAGAATTGTTAGATAAGGGGTTTATCAGACCAAGTGTTTCACCTTGAGGTGCACTGGTGTTGTTCGTTAAAAATAAATATGAGAGTCTAAGGCTATGCATCGATTATAGATTGCTCAACAATGCGACATTAAGAACAAATATCCCCTACCCCATATTGATGATTTGCTTGACTAACTGCGAGGAGCACAGATCTTTTCCAAGATTGATTTGAGGTGAGGGTACCATCAGTTGAAGATTAGAAGTGAAAATGTACCCAAGACAGCTTTTAAGACCTGATACGGACATTATGAGTTTTTGGTTTTACCTTTCGAGTTGACGAATGCTCCTACAGCTTTTATGGCACTAATGAACGAAGTACTCAAGTCGTATTTGGACAAATTCGTAATAATTTTTATTGATGATATTTTGGTATATTCTAAGTCCAAAGAAGAACATAAGCAGCATTTGAGAATGGTTCTATAAACCCTTAGGGAGAAGAAGTTATATGCTAAGCTCAGCAAGTGTGATTTTTGGTTAGATCAGATAGCTTTTTTAGGTCATATTGTGTCAAAAGACGAGGTGTCTGTGGATCTATCCAAGATCGAGGCTGTAGTTCAATGGAGAAAACCCAAGACTTATTACAGAAGGTTTGTCGAGGGTTTCTTTAAGTTGGCTGCTCCTTTGACACGGCTTACAAGAAATAATGTAAAGTTGAGTGGAGTGACTCATGTGAAAGGAGTTTCCAGGAACTGAAGCATAGACTGACCACCACACCTATTTTGACCATACCTGCTAGTTCGAGAGGCTTGTCGATGTATACAGATGCTTCCAGTCAAGGTCTGGGATGTGTGTTAACGCAGAACAGAAAGGTAGTTACTTATGGTTCTCGACAACTAAAATACCATGAGAAGAACTATCCGACCTACGATTTGGAATTGGCAACCGTAGTGTTTGCATTGAAAATATGGCGCCATTATCTGTATGGAGAGAAATTCCAGATCTATGCAGATCACAAAAGCCTCAAGTACTTATTTTCACAAAAAGAGTTGAATATGAGGCAGAGAGGTGGATAGACCTTCTGAAGGACTATGACTGTGAAATCCTGTGCCATCCGAGAAGAGTAAATGTAGTAGCAGATGCCTTAAGCATGAAGAACATCGGGATGGTATTGTACATGATGATTCGGGAATATGAGTTGCTGGAACAATTTATAAACCTTACCTTGGACATTGAACCATCTGACACTGCCAGTTGTGGTGTGATAGCTAGCCTAAGAATAGAACTGGATTTGATTGACAGAATTTGATAGGCTCAGTATACTTATTGATATTGTGTAGATATGGCTAGTCAGATCCAACTGGGAACTATGACAGATTTTGAACTTAGCTCTGATGGTCTACTGAGGTTCAGAGGTAGAGTTTGTGTTCCCGATGATGTACAGTTAAAGAAATTGATATTAACAAAAGCTCATTCCTCGAGGTATACTTTACACCCAGGAAGTAATAAGATGGATCAGACTTTATGAAAAGTTTATTGGTGGTTAGGGATGAAAAAGGATGTGGCTGAATTTGTAGCCCGATGTCTTATGTGTCAACAAATTAAAGTAGAGCATCAGAAACCTACAGGGTTATTACAGCCTCTACAAATACCAACATGGAAATGAGAGCATATCACCATGGATTTCATTATGAGATTACGAAGGACCCATAAAAACCATGATGCAATTTGGGTAATTGTTGATAAAATAATGAAGTCCTCCCACTTCCTGGCTATGAAGTCCATTGATACTCTGAGTGCTCTAGCAGATCTATATATGCAGGAGATTGTAAGACTTCATGCGTACCAGTGAGCATTGTATCTGATAGGAATTCTCAATCCACTTCGTGCTTCTGGGAACATTTCCAAGAAGCCATGGGAACCTAACTGAATTTTAGCACAGCCTTTCATCCTCAGTCAGATGGCCAAGGAGAGAGAACTATTCAGACATTGAAGAACATGTTGAGAGCTTGTGCTCAAGATTTTAAAGGCTCCTAAGATGACCACTTACTGCTAGCGGAGTTTACATATAATAATAGTTATCACTCAAGTATCAGGATGGCATCGTACAAAGTGTTGTATGGTAGAAGGTGTCGTTCACCGATTGGACGGAAAGAAGTGGGTGAAAGAAAAATATTGCTCTCGATCTGGTTAAGCAAGCCTCTGATGATGTACAATTAATTTGTGAAAGGTTGAGAACAGCTCAGAGCAGGGAGAAAAGTTATGCTGACCAAAGATAAAGACCTTTGGATTTTCAATAGGAGATTCAATATTTTTGAAAGTTTCTCCTTCCAAATGTATGATGAGCCTTGGGAAGAAAGGAAAGTTAGGTCCTCGTTATATTGGGCCATTCAAGATCTTAGACCGAGTGGGAGACAAAGCTTATAAATTGGCATTACCGTCGGATTTATCAAGTATCCACAATACCTTCCGCGTTTCGATGCTACGCAAGTACCATCCAGATCTGACGCATGTGATTAAGTATGAACCCTGGAGTTGAAAGAGGATATGGCCTATGGACAGAAACTGATACGAATCTTGGACAGGAAACCGATACGAATCTTAGGCCCATTACGTTTTTAACCATTAAATTAAATTCGAAATCCTTTCGAATAAATTTTCCTTACTTCCGGGGATAATTATCTTGTATTCTGATCAAGAATATTTTTTTCCAATTTTTTCTCCATACTTGGGTTAATTTTTAACCATGGTTAGTCAACTATGGTAAAAGTCCACTTTTCTTAATTATAGTTGACTTTTTCCTTAATCATTGATCAAGTTGACTTTTTCTCAAAATTTTGAAAGTGTTATATCTTATGTCTTACACTCTCGTCTTTATGTTTCAACCGTTCCCGGTAGATAATTACACCCGAAACACCTTAACTAGCTAAAAAGGTCCATTTTACCCTTTTTAGCTTTTTCTCCTGTTCCTTGTGTTCGGAACTAAATCAAGCTAACTTTCCTTTATGAGCTCTCTATATTTTCTCATTTTAAGTTCTTATTTTTAGTCAGAATGATTCAGCTCCACTTGGTTTAGCCTGTGACTCTTATAGCTCACATTAGGCTTTTTATGTAGCTTTTGCGTGTTAAATCATTTTACCAACACTTTAAATCTAGTAATTACTCTTCTTATGATTCAACTATAATAATAGAGTGTTCATACACATAGGAATCATAAGGCACATGCTACATAAAATACGGGTCTAACAGAAAATCATCATGCAAGGTGTACTTAAAACAGTTCATGCTCGACATAATTCAGTACCAAATCACTATCCGTCAGGACTCAGCCCCTCCCTCGAACTATCCTGACCCACAAAATAATTTAAATCAGGCAATCATCATAAACCAGGCGACATGTGAGATTAGGCAAATAATAAGGGTAATAACTAGGACTATGGCCATATCCTCTATGATCCTAGGCTACACGGATCCAAGTGTGCGGGGTATCACGCCTATCTGCTTTTGCACGGGAGATGGGTCATGTCCTACCCGTCGGTCCATAGCAGATTTTACTTCATCCGAATATGGTATATATATATAGATATCCAAGCATGTTACAACGTACTCCATGCTACATGCACGGTACAATGTACTCTGTGGACCCATATCATCATATCAAATCATGCCACATCTCAAAACGCACGTGTGAGCCCGTTTAATCAGTGTGACATAAAGTCTACCTTAAGCTCCCTGTACGGCTCCCAACATGTCAATAAAATCACGTGCAAGCAAAGCTCTAGCACGATTGTAAATGTGTAGTGAACATCTAGTGTGAGCAACGCCCCAGCACTATGTCATAAAATCCATGTGAAAACTAGTGCGAGCTAGGCTCTAGCACTCATGGATGTAAAACTCTAGTGCGAGCATAGCTCTAGCACTAATGCATCTATGAAAATGTCAAATCTCGTGCGCGTAACGTCCCAGCCCGCTTTATTTCCACAAAACCCATGTAGGTGGCTAATTTCTTTGCAAAGAATGGTTATTAAAATCAAATCAAGCTATTTTCTTGCAAACCATTTAAATGCTAGCCAGTCTACCTATCCACATGCTAAAAGTAGTAAAAGACTCAAGAACATCATGTTCTTGTTTTTCATGATCTTCCCTAAAATCCTAATTTTTGCCCTACCTAGGGGAAAAATGATAATTTACCATTCTAGACCCCTTAAAACATTATTTCTTTTCTATGACCCTCAAAAATTTTAAGAAATTGTAAATGCGCCCGAAAACACGCACAGATATCTCTAAGAGCCAACAAAATTTCCTTCCCTCAAATCACTCGGAAGCTGCTTCTTCCTCCTTTCCCACTTTTCGTGATTGGGTCTAATTAGCTCCGGATATATCCTCAAGAGCTGCAAACATTCATCAATCAAATCAATCAACAATGATAACTCATTATTCTGACTTTATCATAGTCAATATATCTTATTGAGCCTATTTGCTCTTATTGGCCCCAATTACACCTTAATGGTCTTACACCATATTAAGCCTATTCACACAACACTATTCGTTTCACCTATGCCCATTGGCCTTATTGGGTTGATTGTATCAAGCTTGGTCCATGATCACATTCGACAAAGGCATGGTGGCTGAACACCCATCACGCCACCATGGCCAAATGCTAGCCTTCGTCACGCCATTCCTAGCTAATTTGGCTAGCAACTCACTTAGTTATTTTATCAAGCACTTGGCATACATGCTTTAACCTTAGTTTTCCATTCATCCATGCATTTTCACAAACACCTTATATGCACACTTCATAACTTCATCCAATTCCATAAACGGATTTCACAAAACCATCTCAAAATCATGCATATAACATCACCAACACCATAGTATAATGCATTCATCATTAAATCAACCACAGCTTAATTTCTCACACTAAACCCATTTTTTGTCATGGATGATTAAGCATGCTCAAGGATGTTTCAGCCAATCATACCTACACCAATCAACTCATAAAAATGTCTAGATTAACATAATTGAAGTTGGTGTATTGAAAACTCACCTAGCTTAACCTTTCTCTTTTGGCCAAAATTGGGGAAACACCTTGCTCCTTCAATCTAGAGATTTAACTACTAGTTTTTGACTATGTTGTTCTTCTCATCACTAGGAACAACTTTGCTAAAAGTAACCTTTCTCAAATCTGCTTGGAAGGTGATGATATTTTAGAGTGAGAAAGAACTTGTTCACTTGCTTAAATGGAGAGGAAATTGATTTTTTGGGGAAGAAGACTCGTTGTCGAGCTTTTAAATAGAAATAGTTGCTATGAGATCTATCTCCTAGGGTGAGAGATCGATCTTCCTTTGGTTGAACTACACAAGTATTCAGTAAATGAGCAGTGGGATCGATTTATTTCTTGGGAAGGGATCGATCTGCTATTGCCAGAAACCATTCGAGATCGATCTGTGTTTGGGAATGGATTGATCCTCTCTATGCAGAATCACATCGAGATCAATCTGCTTCCCAGGAAAACCTTTGTGATTTCATTCTGGAATTACCATATCGATCCTATCTTGAAGGGAGATTGATTTGGCATTTATCTGCAGGATTCTAGCTGCTAATGTTTTCAGAATTTCAAAGGAAAGATTACTTTTAAATGCTTCACCAATCATTTTGCATTCTATTCACACTTAGAGCCTAAAAAGGTTCATTTCTTATGATTCACATAGTATGTAACTTGTGTGTACAGCATGGAATCATAAAGGGTACATAGAATTAACGGGCCTTACATCTCTTATGATTCATATAGCATGTAAAAAGTGTGTACATCATGAAATCATAAGGAATACATATAAAAGTACGAGCCTTACATTTTCATTTCGTGTTTTTAAGTCCTTATGTTCAGGCGGAACGATTTAAATTTCATTCGTTTAGTCAGTGGCCACTTTAACCCTTATTTAGCCATTACTTGGATTCATGAATATTCATTCATTCTCTTTGCAATTTCATTCAAGCAAAAGCTTCTCTTATGATTCAATTAAGATATGAAATTGTGTACACCATATGTGTGAGACCCCGTATAGGTTTATCCTTGAACATATGTAAATGAATTTATAAGTATGATGATGTACTAGTAATGTGAAGCATATGTGATATAAAGTCCATAAGATTAATGTACACACTTGTAATAAGAGTTGTGATGTACTTACAAGTTGCATTAAATATGAATATGAAGAAATGAACTTTGATATATAATGAATGTGAGTGGAATGGAATATGAGTATTGGAGTAAAATGGAATGAAATTGCATAAGTTATGCACTTCCATTTAGTTATATATTGTATATATTTGGTTATATAAAGATTTTCCACAAGTTTTAATATGTACTAAGTGTGATTGGATGCCATTTTCAAGTCTCAAGGAGGGATGAATGAGGAAATGACTATGGCAGCAAATTAAGGAGGTTTTTAATAAAGTTGCTACAGAAAACTGCAGTAAAATTTGAAAATATGAATGACAGATCGATCTCATGGGATGAGAGATCGATCTGGAAGAGCCAAAATGACCTTATTTTGAGCTATGGGGCGAGACAGATCGATCTCTATTGGAGACAGATTGATCTGCTAGACATTCTGTAATGAGAAGATCGATTTTAAGGCAAGAAGATCGATCTCCTTAACTCTCTGTTTGAGAACATATCAATCTCAAGACTCGACAGATCGATCTCCTTAAGGGTTCTGTAAGGAGCAGATCGATCTCCTACAAGGGGAAGATCGATCTCCAAGAGAAAAATTACCTTCGATAGATCGATCTCATCATGGAAGAAGATCGATCTTGTAGTGGTTGTGTTTGGTAAAAAGGACTACCAAAACTTGCAGAGATCGATCTCATGTCTCTGCATCTAAAAAAAGAGCACGAGATTGAGATGAAAACTCAGAACTCTTCTCCCACTAAACCTCACCTACCATTTTCTCTCATGACCTAAGCTTTCTCACTCTAAAAATCACTACATTCCAGCCAGTTTTGGAAGAAGCTCAAGAAGGGAAATTTGTTCCTTGAAGCAAGGATAACAACATACCTAAAAATCTCACATTGGTGTGATCAAGAGAAGGAGTTTTGGCTACCACAAGTTTGACTAAGTAAAAGAGTAAGCTCTTCAACCTTCAAGCTTCTAAATATGGTTTCTAGGTATTTGTGGGTTGAATGATATGTGAAATGTTGATATGAAAGATGAATGTAGTAATAGGTGAGTAGTATTAAGGGAGATTTATAAAGAGGAAATCCATGGAAAAATGATGGAAAGCTTTATAGATGATAAAATGATGTTAGTGGAAAGGTGAAATGTGATTTGAAGGATTTGAGGAGTATGAATAGATAAATAGAAGACAACGTGTATGTTTAGTAGATGAAAATAGAAAATAACTTGATGATTTATATGTGTAGCTCGAAATACGTGAGACACGACTAACCCAGATCACGAACGGAGCAAACGTGACAGAAGAGATATGAGCGCGATTCAAGGTAAAGAACTGTGTGTTAGCTATAGAGATGTTCGTTCATATTTTACGATAATTTCATAGATATATCGCTAGAATTAGTAAGATACTACCATTCTCTGAAATGATATGGGAGCACTAAGTGTACTATGATATATGTGTATTGAGAAATGGGATGGGGTAAGGAAATAGCATGATATGCATGATTTCAATGTTTTCTCAATTTTGTATTGATTTTGTGATTAAGAAATGATAATGATAGGTTGGCTAGTTTTACATGTTTTAGCATGGAAAGGCATGCTGCATAAATAAACATGTTTTGAGTTTTAAAAGAGAAAGTAGCCACCTATCGGATTTGAGATGTGAAATGGTGTTGGAGCTTTAGCTCACACCTGTTTTAATGATTTTGACTATGCTGGAGTTTGACTTGCATATGTCTGCATGATTGGATAAATCATGCTGGAGCGTGACTCGCACGTGATTTAATAATAATAATGTGCTGGAGTGTTAGCTCGCACATTTTTTTACTGAGTTGAGGTAAACTTGGGGGTTTGGGACCCAAGGGGATGCCAACCGACGGCCTTTGATCTAGCTGGGCTTTAACAATAGCTCGTACCACGCTGGAGCCTTACGATGACTGTGTGTCACGCTGCTTGCTCGCCTAGTATATGAGACATGGTTCAAGATGAAAAGTCCATCAGAGTTGGAGTATGGACTTGGGTCCACGGTCGTACGTAGTACTGTGTAGTTGTTCGTTGGTATACTATGTATCGTGCTGGGTGCATATGAGTACGAGTATCGCGTAGATGACATATGGCGTACCTTATACCGTGAGTATATGAGGAGATGAGGTTGATTGAGATGAGCAGAAGGGTAGGACTAACCAATCCCCCTTTAGGCGAAGTGATGCCCTGTGCACACCTGATCAGTGAGACCTGGGATCACTGACTATGGCCATATGTCTTGGATATTAGATTGTCAAAAATTCCATGCCTGTCTCAGAGATTTGAGAAACAGAGACAATCTCAGAAAAGAAAGAGATTTGAGGAAAAGAATTGTTTGAGAGAGTAAAGAGATTTTGTGTTTTGATAAATCTCTGATTTGAACACTTGTGCTGTGAGGGCATTGTTTTATGAATCATGTTTTAAAATGGAAGCATGACATATATGATTTACATGAAAATGCAAATGAGGAATGTTTGTTTAAAAGCATTTTCGTATAATATTTCCATTTCTATCGAAAACATGGTTTCTGGTTTATACATGCATAGGCTATGTAGGTAGTACGATATCTACCTACTAGCATTCATTTCCTTACTGAGCTGTGGTTTGCTCATCCTACTATTTTCCCCCTCCAAATACTGAGAAGTAGGAGAGCGGTGGTCTCTGGATTCCTCTTTGTGTTGGACAACTCCCACCAGTTGCAAAGGTATAAGATTTTTATACACATGAGTATTTTGTATCTAATATATTGTATCGCACAGTTATACCTTGGAAATGTAATAGTTTCAATGGGATGTTATGTAAAGAAAAACTATTATACAAATGATTTTTGTACATCTATACACACCTGGGAGTGTGAATTAAAATTTTAAATATTCTGCTGTAAAACCTATGAAATATTAGTAATTGCATCACCTCACAGCCCAACTGTAATAGTGTTTGTATGGATGAAGGGAACCTGGAATTAGGGTGTGACAATATGAATCATAAGGAATACATCACCAAAAGTGGGTCTTACATAATCTCCCTCACTAAGGAAATTTAGTCCTCCAAATTGAAACCAAATCAGTCGGTGAATAACTTTGGGTACTTCCTCCGCATCAAACTTTCCAACTCCCATGTAGCTTTCTTCACAGTGTGATGCTGCCAATGAACTTTCACTAAGGGAATCATCTTCGACCTCAACACCTTTTCCTTCCTATCCAATATTCGAACTGGCTTCTCAACATATGACATGCTCTCTTTGAGCTCCAATGGCTCATATCTAATCACATGCCGCGAATCCTGGTGGTACTTTCGTAACATAGAAATGTGGAAGACGTTATGAATGCTCGCTAGCTCAGGTGGTATTGCTAGCCTGTAGGCCTTATCTCCCACTCTATCAAGTATCTCAAAGGGTCCAATGTAATGAGGACTTAGCTTTCCTTTCTTTTCGAACCTCATTATACCCTTAGAAGGAGAAACTCGTAAAAATACCAACTCACCCACTGTAAACTCCAATGGTCTCTGTCTCCTATCAGCATAACTCTTCTGTCTGCTCTAAGTTGTCCATAATCTCTCACAAATCAACTGGACGTCCTTCGAGGCCTGTCTCACTAAGTTGGGAGCAAATATCTGTCGATCACCCACCTCTTCCCATCCAATAGGGGAACAGCATCTACGGCCATACAAAGCCTCATATGGTGTCATCCCGATACTCGAAGTGAACTCTGCGAGTAGTAAATGGTCATCCCAGGAGCCTCTAGAGTCTAGTGCACACGCTCTCAACATGTTCTCCAGAGTCTGTATAGTCCTCTCTGACTGATCATCTGTCTGAGGATGGAAAGCTGTGCTAAAACTCAGTTGGGTCCCCACAGCTTCTTGAAAATATTTCCAAAAGTGAGAAGTGAAGCGGGAATTCCTATCTGACATAATGCTCACCGAAATACCATGCAACCTCATTATCTCGTGCACATACAAATCTGCTAGAGTACTCAGAGTATCAGTGGCTCTCATAGCTAGGAAGTGTGCCAACTTCGTCAATCTGTCCACTGTCACCCAAATCACATCGTGATTCTTATGGGTCCTGGGTAAACCCATCACGAAGTCCATATTGACATGCTCTCATTTTCAAGTCGGTATAGGTAGAGGTTGCAATAACCCTAGAGGTTTCTGATGCTCTACTTTCACCTGCTGATAGACGAGACACTTCGCCACATACTCTGCTACATCTCTCTTCATCACTGACCACCAATACACTCTCCGGAGGTTCTGATACATCTTGTTACTTCCTGGATGCAGTGTATACTTCGAGGAATGAGCTTCTATTAAGATCAACTTCCTGATTTTTAGGTCATCAGGAACATATATCCTACCCCTGAACCTCAACAGTCCATCTGAAATCAACTCAAAATAAGTCTTTGTACCTCTCTGTATCTGCCCGATAATATCACTGCACTGCTGATCAATCTGCTGAGCCTGTCGGATACGATCTATCACATCTGGTTCCAGCCATAGGCTAGCTACCATACAACCACTATCAGTATTAAGAGGCATCACATCTAAACTGAGACTCGTGAACTATTCCAATAGCTCGTGTTCCCTGATCATCATGTACGATACCAACCCGAGATGCTTCCTACTCAATGCATCAACTACTACATTCGCCTTACCCAAGTGGTACAAAATCTCATAATCATAGTCCTTCGAAAGCTCAAGCCACCTTCTCTGTCTCATATTCAACTCCTTCTGTGAGAAGAGATATTTGAGGCTCTTATGGTCAGTAAATACTTGAAATTTCTCACCGTATAGATAATTACGCCATATTATCAAGGTGAATACCACGGTCGCCAACTCTAGATCGTGGGTCAGTAGTTCCTCTCATGATCCTTCAGCTGTCTAGATCCATAGGTAACTACCTTCCCATCCTGCATCAGTACATAGCCCAGTCCTTGGTACAAAGCATCTGTATATACAGAAAAATCTCCTGAGCTAGTAGGAATGGTGAGAATCGGAGCCGTGGTCAATCAATGCTTCAACTCCTGAAAACTTTTTTCACATCTATCGTCTCACATGAACTCAACATTCTTCTTCGTGAGGCGTGTCAACGGAGCAGCTAATCTTGAGAATCCCTCTATAAACCATCGATAATACCCAACCAAACCCAGGAAACTCCTAATTTTCGTGACTGTCTGGGGTCATTGCCATTAAACCACTACCTCAATCTTGGATGGGTCCATTGACACACCATCCTTCAATACAATATGGCTTAGAAAAGAGATCTGCTCTAGCCAAGAGTAACACTTATTGAGTTTAGCATATAAGTTCTTCTCTCGGAGGGTCTGTAGCACTATCCTCAGGTGTTGCTCATGCTCCTTCCTAGATCTTGAGTACACCAAGATGTCATCAATAAACACGATAACAAATCGATCCAAATACCGGTAAAACACCTCATTCATCAATGACATAAAGGCTGCGGGACCATTTGTCAACCTGAATGGCATAACCATAAACTCATAATGACCATACCGGATGCAGAAAGCTGTTTTGGGTACATCTCCATCCCGAACTCTCGATTGACCGTACATAGATCTCAAATCTATCTTAGAAAAGACTTGTGCTCCTCTAAGCTGATCTAACAAGTCATCGATGCGTGAAAGGGGGTACTTATTCTTAATGGTCACCTTATTCAACAACCTGTAGTCAATACACAGTCGGAGGCTCTCATCCTTCTTCTTTACAAATAGAACCGGTGCTCCCCAAGGTGATACACTCGGTCTAATGAACCCTTTATCCAACAACTCTTGTAAGTGCTTCTTTAGTTCCTCCAACTCAATCGGAGCCATTCTGTATAGTGGCTTAGATATAAGCTCTGTACCAAGTGCTAAATCTATACAAAACTCCATCTTTCTATCTGGTGGTAACCCTTGTAAATCATCCAGAAAGACATCATGAAATTCCCTAATCACCGGGATGCCTCTCAATTTCGGACGTGCCTTATCTGCCTTAACCACATACGCAATATAACCTTCAAAATATTATTCATTTAGTCAGCATAGAAATCCATCCATTTCATTTACAACAACTACTACTTTCATTACTTTTTAAGGGAACTTTATAATACATTATTCAGGTAAACTTACGGTAACGCTATCTACCCCTGAAAACGTTACCGTCTTAGAAAACAATCTACCACAACATAATTTTCAGCCAACCAATCCATTCCTAAGATTACATCAAAGTCTCTCATATACATTAAAATGAGGTCGGCTGTCATTTCCTTTTCCCCTACTTTCAACTTGCAATCCTTAAAAACATATTCCACTAGCGGACTATTGTTCATAGGAGTACTTATCAATATCTTCTTATTTAACGGGTAAGCTTCGCATATTTAAACAACTTATATGCAAATGAAGGCGATACAAATGAATGCATGGCACCAAGATCTATCAAAACATAAGCTTCAAGATAAAAAATCAAGATGGTACCTTTCACCATATCTGAAGACTGATCCGTAGTATCCTGGTCCAGAGTGTGTACTCGCCCTCTACCAACTACCTGCTTCCCCTTCTCTTCAGATGTCGCCCTTCACCTCAGAGTAGGAGTATCAGCATGAGCTCTCTTCGGCTCCTTGCCCTTCTGTGGGGCACTCAGTCATCTCTAGGTAATTTCGGGTCATATGCCATGGCTTCCCACATCAAAAACATACTGCATGAGATCCATAACACGATTGAGTACCATGGTATCTACCACAATTACTGCACTGCTCTGTCGTAGGCTGTGGCCCTCCAATCACTATGCCCTTCGCTGGAGTTATGGCCGAATACACGAGAGGCTTAACTGTTCTCTCCAGAATTTCCTTAATCTTCGACCTCTTCCTAGATAATCTCCTACTCCCCTTATAACTGAAGTATCTATCTAGTGTCGGTCTCTTCCTATCTCTGTCCCTCACTCTACCAACCTTCTCAAACTTTGAGGCATTTCGCTTAATATCTTGTTCACACAACTGCGCCTTGTGCACTGCCTCCTCATAGGTCAGTATATCAAAAGGAACCAATCGAGATCTGATAGTTGGTCTCAGTCCATCCATAAACTTTTAGACCTTTTTGACCTCACTATCCATCATGTCATGATTATACCTGCCTAAAGAGATAAATTTCGTCTTATACTTATCCACCTATCTGCCCCCTAGGTGAATCCCAAGAACTCCATCTGCAGCTTCTGCTACATAGTATCCAGAACATACTGCCTCCATAAGGCCTTTAAAAATATATCTCAGGTGATCTCTGTATGTCGGGCTCGCAGAATGGGTCTGGTGGACTTCCACCAATGCTCTGCCGATCCTTCAGCATGAATGCGATAAAAGTAACCATCTTTGTATTAGTGCACTTGAAAAACCCATATAACTTCTCGATCTCATTCACACAGTCCTCTGCAGCTACTGAGTCCTTAATCCTACTGAAAGACGACGGTCTAAACTTCTAGAACTGTCGTAATCTATCTAGGTCACATTCATAACTTCAACCTCTACTACCCTATGGTGGATAAATAGGAGATGGTGTATCCTGTACTAGTGGGGGTGTGAGAGTATATGTAGTTTGGGGTCTCTAGGTTGGCTGTGCAGGCATCCCAAGAGCAGCTGCCTGTTTGGTATCACCCTCTGTAGCTGGACCCTGTCTGCCCCCAGCTCCATGTATCGACTGGGTAAACAACTCTAAAATCTTCGTTATGCTCTACTCTATCCTCGTGAAGTGTTCCTCAATACTCTCTGGTCTTTCTGTCGGACCCTATGGGTAATGCTCAACATCAGCCTTTATCTCTATCTCCTCATAAGTCTCATGTGATGACGGCTCAACACGGCTCTCAGGTTTACCCCTATGGCCTCTAGCTCGTGCTCTCGCCCCTCTACCACGATTGGTATTAAGCATAATGCCTAGTTTCCTACATTCACAACCATTTCTTAGTCAAACACATCTCAATATACACAGTTGTATCTAGACAAGTACAGTAACATGGGGAGGTAATTATCCTAATCATTAACACACATCAGACTAACCACGCTCTAATACCACCTCTATCACGACCCCCAATTTACTGAAAAATTGCTACCATTTTTTTGATCCATTATTCTTACCTTCCTTCGATCGTGAATAGTTGTACCACTAACAGTTGGGCTGTGTATCGGTGTTAATCTCATCCAACCATACCATTTCAATTCACATTTTATTTAAACGTAAACACTTGCAATTTATAGTCAGAGTTACGATTTAACATGTGTTTATAATTCTTTACATCCTCAAATGTTACATTCAAAATATTACTGTGCTATTGCATGTCTAGATACAAAACTGTACAAATGTGTATACCTTTATATGATGGGATGCAACGAATGCCAAGAATCAAATCCTCAGTCGGTCTCAATCTACTAAAAGTGCTCTGTAGAGGGGGGAAATAAAGGGGTGAGCAACCACACACTCAATAAGGCAATCATGTGAGCGAGTAGATAACTTATAAGGCCCGTTAATTTCTATGTAATCTTATGATTTTCATGATGTGCAAACAAGTTACACAATAAATGAATCATAAGAATTGGATATTTTTTAGTGTTAAGAGTGAACGAAACGCAAAATGGGTATTGAAGTGATATGATATGAGTTTAACTTTGAAAATCTAGAAAATTAGAGCTGAAATGCTACAGGATGAAGGCTAGATCGATCTCATTGCCTTGAAATACAATGTCATGCATTCTGCAAGAGGAAGATTGATCCCTCATCCAAGCAAGATCGATCTCAAGTTGCTTCTATTTGGGCCAGATCGATCTCCTCCCATAAGGCAGATCGATCTCTAGTTGCATCTAGATAAGCCAAATCGATCTCCTCTTAAGGTCAGATTGATCTTTGAAGCCTTCTGCCTGGCCAAGATCGATCTCATCCCATGAACAAAGATCAATTCGATTCCTTTGAGCAGATCGATCTCACCCAAGAGGCAGATCATCTCACCCAAGAGGCAGATCGATCCCCTTACCTCCATTGTCTAATTCTGAAGGAATTTAAGCAAGGGGAATCAATCTCCACCCTTAGAGATCGATCTCATAACGCGATTACTATAAAAAGGACCTGATTGTCGAGCCGTCTTCCCAAAAAATCCCAAAATCTTTCATTTTAACTAAAAATAACCTAGTTTTCTCACTCTCGGATATCCTTACCTTCCAAAAAGATTGAGAAAAATGTTATTTGAGCAAATTTGTTCCTAGTGAGGAAGTGAACAACATAGTCAAAGATTGGAAGCTCAAACTTTGGATTGAAGGAGAAAAGAGGTTTTTCCCCAATTTGGCAAAAAGAGGAAAAAGTCAAGCTAGGTAAGATTTCTATACACCATCTTCTAGTATGTTAATGTAGACATTTTGATGAGTTGAATAGTGTATATAATATTGGCTAAAATATTCATATACATTCTTAAACAACCATGACCTAGAATGGGTTTAGTGAGAGAAAGTTAAAAAGACATGGAGTTGATGATGATATAAGCATGTAGAGATATTAGTAAGCATGTATAGATGATTTTATGATAACTTTGTGAAATCCGTATGTTGGAATGGATGATGATTGGAAATGGGCATAAGAGGTGTTTGATAAATTATCATAGTGAAGGAAATGATGAACTAGAGGCATTATGAGCTTAATGTCGGTTTAGTGTGAATCAATAGACCTAAAGAGCTCAATAGATTCTCGAGAATGAATAGAGCAATCAAAATGGACTTAAGAGAAATTGAGGCCTAATAATTGTTAATGAAAACAACAAGTCGAATCCACTATAGCAAACATAAGAATTGTATTATATTGGGTTAAATTGATGTGATATTGTGCAGCTCTAGAGATTACATTGGAAGCAAATCGGACTGCACGATCGAGCAGCTCTAAGGAAGTGGAATCACTTGACGCGATTCCAGGTAAGGGAATTTTGTGAGTATCTATAGGTAGCTGCACATATTTTGAGGGTATTTATAAGGCTTTGTAATTGCTTGGTTATTTAGAAAAGAAATAATGGTTTGTGCGAACGATTTCGAATATTGATGAAAATGTGATTTTGGATTTTTGCCCCTAGAAGCTAAATTCATTCAAAAATGGTAGTAAGGCTAATAATTATATGAAACATCATGTTTTGATATTTTTATGAAATACATTGCTTTGGTTTAAGCAAATCTATGGATAGGCTGGCTATTGACTTCATAATTTCATGAAATAGTACGAGTCAAGTGCTAACTGTGATTTTAAGCGTGTTTTGCTAAAATAGAGCCGCCTATTAGATTTATATGAGTTAAATCATGTTAGAGCTTCGCTCACACTGGATTTTGGTGCTTCAATAAGCATGAAATGTGTTGGAGCCTAGCTCGCACCATGTTTTGAGTTGTGATGTTTTATAAGCTGTATTGGAGGTTTTGCTCGTACGTGGGTTTCCATTGATTTTCTTATGCATATAACCATACTGGAGCTATGCTCGTATGTGATTTTCTCATTATTTATTTTGCATAAAGTCGTACTAGAGCATTACTCGTATGAGGGTATTTACTGATGATGCATGAAATCATGCTAGAGCTTTGCTCGTGCCGAACCTTTTCACACTGTGATATGTAATAAGTCGTATTAGATGCCTCGTGTAGACTTTGTGTCACAGGGATGAGATGCTCGCATGAGCCGTGCTGGATGCCTCATGTAGACTGCTAGTCACACGGATGAGATACTCGCACATGCACTTGAGAGTGAGTAGGTTATACATGGCATGGGGTAGATCAGACATACGGCAGGAACCCCCAACCATGATATAGGTCCACAGAGTATGTTGTACTGTGTATATCACATAGAGTACGTTGTACCGTGAGGTTATGATGTGATTTAAAAGTCTGACATAGGACTAACCCACCTTCGTTCCAGCATGATGCCCCGAACACCGAGATCCATGTGGTCTGGGATGATAATGACATAGTTGGCCAACAAAGTCCACGATTATATATAGTGACTGCCTGTCTCACAAGATATCACATGGTTTTATTTACTGAACATGATTTGTGTTGTCCAAGGTAGACCCGAGGGAGGGGTCGAACCTTGTGGGATGTTTTTAAAAGATGATAAGTTGTTTGTGAAGAGTTTTACTAATGTGTTACATGGTGTTAATCCTGAAGGAATAATTTATGATGAAATCCATGATTTGCGATGAAACTAATAAGTTTTATTATGATGAGCATGAGAAGTTTTACATGATGGTTTTCTATGTTTACATGTCTATTTTCATGTCTTTTTTCAGTACATGATATATGTATATACATGTGGCATAGTTTTAATATTTCCTCATGCTTTGGATATAAATGATCTTTATGCATGACATTATAACCATGTAGATAGTGTAATTATGTACCATGCTTGCATTATTGCCTTACTGAGCGTGTGATTACTCATCCCTATCATTCCCCCCTCTACAGAGCACACATAGTAGTCTAGTGAAGGACTGAGGAGTTATATCCGGATATCCGCTGCTCTCCATCGCCAAGAGGTATACACACAGGAAATCTTTTTGTATCTAAACATGTAATAGCATAGTAATCATTTTGAATTGTAATATAGGGATGTAAGTGTTAGCAAACATGTAAAAGTATAGAACTTAAACTTTCAAATGTATGTGTTTACTCTTGATTTATTGAAAGATGAATGGTAAATGATGATTAATACTGACTTATAGCCCAACTGTGTGGTGGTAAGAATGTTCACGATCAGGTAAGTTAACGAATAAAGCGAAAAATTTATAGTGATTTTTGGATGAAAAGGATAAAAAGGGGTCGTGACAGAGATTGGTATCAGAGCTGAGTTGGTCTGATATGAGTCGATACTAATGAGTAGGAAAGTTACATCCTCATATTATTGTACTTTTTTTAGATATAACTGTGTATACCGAGATGGAATGAGACTAATATATGGTATGGATATAGGAAATTAGGCATTATGCCTGTCACCCGCCGAGGTAGAGGGCGAGTTCACGTGCTAGAGGCCATAGAGGTAGGCCTGAGAGCTGTACGAAGCCACAGCCTAATCAGGCTCCACAGGACCCTGTTGAAAGACCAGAGGATACTGAGGCACTCTTCGCTAGGATTTTGCGAAGTATTGAGAGCCTTGTGGAGATAGTCACGCAGGCATTGGGTGCTGACAATAGATGAGGTCCGACCGTGCAGCCTACTACTACTGGACAGGCAGCTGTAAAGGCAGAGAGACCTCAAACTATAGGGACTATCACACCACCCCCAGTTCAGGATACGGCTTCTCCTATCGCTCCATAGCCGAGCGAAAGTGACTTGAGTTATGATTGTGAGTTGAGTAGGTTACGAAAGTTCCAGGAGTTGAAACCTCCAATCTTTAGAGGAGTGAAGGACCCGGTTGTGGCTGAGGATTGGGTATATGAGATGGAGAAATTATATGGGTTCTTCAGGTGTACATCGACTGAGAGGGTTACCTTTGTTTTATTTATACTGAAGGGCGAGGCAGAGCATTAGTGGAGATCCATCGTATCTATTTTGAGAACCCCCCAAGATTACATGGGAGATATTTTTGGAGGCCTTTAGGAGGTAATATATTCCAACCACTGCACAGAGGAAGCTGCAAATGGAGTTCATGAATTTGGTTCAGGGGAACCGCTCTGTTGACAAATATGAGTCCAAGTTCATATCCTTGGGGAGGTATGACCCTGATACGTTGAGCAGTTAGACTATGAAGGTCCGAAAGTTCATGGATGGACTAAGACCAGCCATCAGATCTAGATTGGCTCTGTTTGACATCCTCACTTATGAAGAGGCAATGTGCAGGGCACAGTTATGTGAACAGGATTTTGAGCAGACTGCCTCTGAATTTGGGAAGGTTAGTGGTAGGAGAGATAGAGATCGAAAGAGATCTGGGGTCGATAGAGTGGTCAGGAAAGGAGGTTAGAGACTGTTTGAGAAGATGCCGAAGATTGAGGAGGTGTAGGAGAGAGTTGCTAAACCTCTTGTGTACCCAGCTTTAGCTCTACCGAGGGATATAGTCATTGCGGGACCACGGCCTACTATCGAGCAGTGTAGGAGATGTGGTAGATTTCATGGTACCCGGCCTTGTTCGACGACTCCTATTGTGTGTTACAGATGTGGGAAGCCAAGGCATATCACGAATAATTGTCTAGAGATGATTGAGACTGCCCCACATAAGGGCAAGGAGCTGGAGAGAGCTCTTATTGAGACTTCTTCTTCGAAAGGAAAGTTACAGCTGAGGAAAAAGGGAAACAAGCGGTTGGCAAAGGACGAGTACATGCACTGGACCAGGACGCCGCGGATGCTTCAACGGATGTGATAAAAGGTACCATCCTAATTTTTAATTTAGAAGCATTTGTATTGTTTGATCCTGGTGCCACGCATTCCTTTATATCGCCTTCCTTTACACATAAGTTGTTGAAGCATGAAAAGCCTACATTGTTAGATAGAATGTTATTGATTTATACACCTATGAATGTGGTCAGTTGATTGAATATGTATATAAGAATTGTAAGTTGAAGATAAAGGGAAAAGATATGGCAGCCGATTTAATTCTATTGAGTATGAGCGATTTTGATGTAATTCTAGGAATGGATTGGTTGGTTGCAAACCGTGTTGTGTTGGATTATTATGCTAAGACAGTGATGTTTCCAGAGATAGATAATCTTACTGTAAATTTTGTTGAAAAGAAATAAAAGAACATGATTATTGTATATGGGAAGAGTATAATTTTTATTTATCATATTTAAGAGATGAATCTACTTATTAATCATAAATGTTAATGTGATGACCTATGTTACTAATGGTGGAAAGGATAATGTGAAGGATGCATTGAATACGTGGTTGACACAGATAAGGTACACCCTAAACTGAGAGACATTCCAGTGGTTGCAGAGTTTCCTGATGTCTTTTTATACGAATTACCAAGGCTACCACCCGACAGGGAAGTGAAATTTTGTATAGAGTTGTTACATGGTACAGAGCCGATATCTAAGCCATCGTATAGAATGGCTCTGATTGAGTTGGAGTAGCTAAAGAAGCAGTTACAAAAGTTGCTAGAGAAGGGGTTTATAAGACCGAGCGTCTTACCCTGGGGAGCTCTGGTTCTGTTTGTAAGGAAAAAGATGGGATCCTCCGACTGTGTATAGATTACCGGTTGTTAAATAAGGCCATCATTAAGAAAAAGCACCTCATTCCACTCATTGATGATCTGTTGGATCAGCTCCAGGGAGAACAAGTCTTTTCTAAAATAAATCTACGATCTTGGTACCATCAGTTGAGGATACGAAGTTGGGATATACCTAAAATAGCATTTTGTACCCGTTAT
This sequence comes from Firmiana major, assembly GCA_033439115.1. Lineage (NCBI taxonomy): Eukaryota > Viridiplantae > Streptophyta > Magnoliopsida > Malvales > Malvaceae > Firmiana > Firmiana major. Next base: position 63,415,878 of record CM065899.1, read on the forward strand.
GACCACTACAAGTTCTTGGTTATGCCATTCGGATTGACGAATGCCCCCGCAGCATTTATAGCTTTGATGAATGATGTATTTAAGCCATACCTAGACCAGTTTGTGATAGTATTCATTGATGATATATTGGTTTATTCAAAGTCCAGGGAAGATCATGAGCAGCACTTGAGGATAATTCTGCAGACCCTCCAAGAGAAGGAATTATATGCAAACTTAGTAAGTGTAATTTTTGGTTGGAGCAGATCTCATTTCTAGGCCCTGTTGTATCGAAGGATGGGGTATCAGTGGATCCATCCAAGATTGAGGCACTTGTATAGTGGGAACAGCCCAAGACAGTCACTGAGATCATAAGTTTTTTAGGATTGAAGGGTTATTATCGAAGATTTGTTAAGGGTTTCTCAAAACAAGCTACTCCGTTGACACGTCTCACGTGGAAGGATGTTAAGTTTGTGTGGGATGAGGCATGTGAGAGGAGTTTTCAGGAGCTTAAGCGTCGGTTGACAACTGCTCCGATTCTCACCATTTCTACCAGCTCAGGAGGTTTCTCTGTGTATACGAATACATCACACCAGGGATTAGGCTGTGTACTTATGCAGGATGAGAAGGTAGTTGCTTATAGATCCAGACAGTTGGAGGATCAAGAGAAGAACTATCTGACTCACGATTTAGAGTTGGCGGCTGTAGTGTTTGCGTTAAAGATATGGAGCCACTATCTCTATTATGAGAAACTTCAAGTATATACGAATCATAAGAGCCTTAAGTATCTATTTTCGCAAAAAGAGTTGAATATGAGACAGAGAAGATGGCTTGAACTCTTGAAGGACTATGATTGTGAAATCATGTACCACCCGAGTAAGGCGAATGTAGTTTGTCGATGCCTTGAGCAGGAAAAATCTCGGGTTGATGTCTTATATGATGGTTCGGGAACACGAGTTATTGGAGCAGTTTGCAAACCTCAGTTTGGATATAGCCCCACCTGATACATAAAGATTTGATGTTATAGCTAGTTTGAGATTAGAGCCAAAGTTGATTAGTCGTATTCGACAGGCTCAGCAGGGTTATTGATAGTGTATCAATTGGTTGAGACAGGTACAGACAGGTGTGAAAACTAATTTTGAGCTGAGTACAGATGGATTGTTGAGGTTCAGAGGCATAATATATGTTCCCGAGGATCCAAAGATCAGGAGATTGATTTTATCAGAGGCTCACTCATCAAGGTATACGATACATCCGAGAAGTACCAAGATGTATCAAAACCTTTGAAAAATTTATTGGTGGTCTGGAATAAAGAAAGATATTACTAAGTATGTCGTGAAATGTCTTATCTGTCAGCAAGTGAAGGTAGAGCATCAAGGGCTTACAGGGTTATTGTAGCCTCTACCGATACCGACATGGAAGTGGGAGCACATCACCATGGATTTTATGATGGGTTTATCGAGGACCCGTAGAGGTCAGGATGCCATTTGGGTGATTGTGGATCGGTTGACGAAGTCAGACCATTTCTTAGCTATGAGAGCTACCCATACCTTGAGTCAGTTGGCGAACTTGTATGTTCGAGAGATAGTTCGGTTACATGGTGTTCCAGTGAGCGTTGTTTCTGATCGGGATGTCCGCTTCACTTTCAATTTCTGGGAACATTTTTAGGAAGCGATAGGGACCCAATTGAGTTTTAGTACCACTTTTCATCCTCAGATAGATAGTCAGTTAGAGAGGACTATACAGACCCTGGAGGATATGTTGAGAGCGTATGTGTTGGATTTTAGAGGCTTCTGGGATGATCACCTACCATTAGCTGAGTTCGCCTATAATAACAGTTATCATGCGAGTATCGAGATGGCACATATGAGGCACTGTATAGACGCAGATGTCGATCCCCTATAGGATGGGAGGAGGTTGGTGACAGACAGATTTTTGCTCTCGATTTAGTGCAACAAGCCTCTGAGGACGTCCAGTTGATATGTGAGCGCTTACGGATAGCTCAGAGCCGACAAAAGAGTTATGCTGACAAGAGACAGGGACCACTGGAGTTTACTGTGGGTGAGTTGGTATTCTTGAAAGTTTCTCCCTCAAAAGGGATTATGAGGTTTGGTAAGAAGGGTAAGTTGAGCCCTCGGTATATCGGACCCTTTGAGATTCTAGAGAGAGTAGGAGATAAGGCTTATAAGTTGGCATTTCAGCCGGAGTTAGCAGGTGTTCATAACATCTTCCACGTCTATATGCTTCGAAAATATCTCCCGGACCCGGCACATGTGAAAAGATATGAGCCATTGGAGCTCAATGAGAGTATGTCGTATGGTGAGAAGTCGGTTCAGATATTAGCTAGGAAAGAGAATGTGCTAAGGTCGAAGACGATCCCCTTAGTAAAATTTCTTTGGCAATATCACACTCCGGAGGAAGCTACATAGGAGTTGGAGAGTATGATGCAAGAGAAGTATCCAGAGTTATTCTCAGATTAACTTGGTTCTAATTTGGAGGACCAAATTTCTTGAAGGAGGGGAGGAATGTAAAGCCTATGAATTTCTATTTAATCTTATGATTGCCATGATGTACAAACAAGTTACACAATAAATGAATCATAAGAATTGGATATCTTTTAGTGTTAAGTGTGAATGAAATGAAAAATGTGTATTGAAGTGATTTGATATGAGTTTAACTTTGAAAATCTGGAAAATTACAGCTGAAATGCTGCAGGATGAAGGCCAGATCGATCTCATTGTAAGGAGAGATCGATCTCATCGCCTTGAAATACAATGCCAAGCATTCTGCAAGAGGGAGATCGATCCCTCATCCAAGGAAGATCAATCTCAAGTTACTTCTATTTGGGCCAGATCGATCTCCTCCCAGAAGGCATATCGATCTCTAGTTGCCTCTAGATAAGCCAGATTAATCTCCTCTTAAAGCCAGATCGATCTCTAAAGCCTTCTGCCTGGCCAAGATCGATCCCATCCCATGAACAAAGATCGATCCTATTCCTTTAAGCAGATCGATCTCATGCAAATAGACAGATCGATCTCATCCAAGAGGCAGATCGATCCCCTAGCCTGAATTGTCAAATTCTGAAGGAATTTAAGCAAGGGGAGATTGATCTCCATGATCTCATAATGCGATTACTATAAAAAGGACCTGACTGTCGAGCCTTCTTCCCCACAAATCCCAAAATCTTCCATTTTAACCAAAAATAACCTAGTTTTCTCACTCTAGGATATCCTCAGCTTCCAAAAAGATTAAGGAAAAAGCTATTTTAGCAAAGTTGTTCCTAGTGAGGAAGTGAAGAACATAGTCAAAGACTGGAAGCTCAAACTTTGGATTAAAGGAGAAAAGATGTTTTTCCCCAATTTGGCAAAAAGATGAAAAAGTCAAGCTAGGTAAGATTTCTATACACCTTCTTCTAGTATGTAACTGTAGACATTTTGATGAGTTGAATGGTGTATATAGTTGGCTGAAATGTTCATATACATGCTTAAACAACCATGACATAGAATAGGTTTAGTGAGAGAAAGTTGAAATGGCATGGAGTTGTTAGTAAGCATGTATAGATGATTTTAAGAAAACTTTGTGAAATCCATATGTTGGAATGGATAATGATCGGAAATGGACATAAGAGGTGTTTGATAAATTGCCATAGTGAAGGAAATGATGAACTAGAGGCATTATGAGTTTAATGTCGATTTAGTGTGAATCAATAGACCTAAAGAGCTCAATAGATTCTCGAGAATGAATAAAGCAATCAAAATGGACTTAAGAGAAAGTAAGGCCTAATAAGTGTTAATGAAAACAATAAGTTGAAGGGACTATAGTAAACACAAGAATCGTATTATATTGGGTTAAATTGATATGATAAGTAATACTGTGCAGCTCCGGAGATTACATTGGAAGCAAATCAGACTGCACGATCGAGCAGCTCTAAGGAAGTGGAATCACTCGACGCGATTCTAGGTAAGGGAATTTTGAGAGTATATAGAGGTAGCTGTACGTATTTTGAGGGTATTTATAGAGCTTTGTAATCGCTTGGTTATTTAGAAAAGAAATAATTGTTTGTACGAACGATTTCGGATATTGATGAAAATGTGATTTTGGATTTTTGCCCCTAGAAGCTAAATTCGTTCAAAAAGGGTAGTGCAAGACCTGAATTTAGTTAAAAAAATGAATGAGCATTCGTGAAGGGAAGTCGGATTAAATTAATCCCGAACACATGCAAGGGCAAAACGATCAAAAGACCAAAAGCCGAAATAAATTCGATAAGAAAATTTAATTAAAAATAATGGATTTGAGAATCTTGATCAATAACGAAGAAATAATTAAATTTCGAGTCCAATTGATCAAGATCCGAAATTTTTAGAAATATCGAAAAGTCACCCGAGACAATATCTAAAAAATACGAAGAAATTATACCCGAAAAAGGGTTAAAAATATAATAAATAAATTAAATAAATTAATTTGAATAAAATAATAATTTTGGTAGATATTTTTGGCAAAATAATAATAAAGTAAATTATAAATAATAATAATAATTATAAAAAAAAATAGAAGAATCAGAAAATGTTATCGGGGAGAGAGAAAGAAGAGAGAACAGAAAAACGGAACCGAGGAAGACTCGGACCACCAGTGAGCCGTCTGGCGACCAATCGGCCAAGTGAGGGTCGAAAAAGGAAGAGGAGAGGTCGGCGACCTCCCTGGTACCGGCGGTGCAGCCCACCGACGCCGAAATTCGACGAAATCGAAGGAGAGAGAACCCAAGGGAGAAGAGGAGATCGGCGGCAACGGGCGTCGATCTAGCCCCAACCGACTCCAGCCGAGGCTTCCCCAGGCCCAGACGATGCGATCAGTGGTGGTCACGGCTGGTGAAACTGACGGACGGCGCTGGAATCGACGGAAAGAGGGAGAACCACCGACAGCGAAAGGAGAACAGCCGGACCGACCACTTCCCGACGGCCTTGGATGAAAACGATGCTAGATCCGAGAATCGAACAACCCAGTGGAGCTACTGGAGGCGAAAGCTGACGGAGAACTGGCCGGCAAGGCGATGAACCGGTCGAACCGGATTGAACCGGTTGAACCGGACTGAACTGGTTCAGCCAAGAAAGAAGGGAAAAAAAGAGAAAAAGAGAAAAAAGAAAAAGGGAAAGAATTTTCGAGGATACACTGGACTTCGGGTAAGTCGATACGAGGTCAAAATGACCAATTTGACTTTCGAGAAATTTATTTAAATTATATTTAATCGAAAAGTAACCCGAAATTAAATATTAATTGTGCAGTTTTACGACAAAACCCGAACAAGAGCCGATTGAGCTCCGATTTTTGTATCCCGCATCATATTGGGTAGGTACATTTTAATTCCAACAATTAGAGTCCTTTAATACAGAGTTTCGATTACTTTACGAAATTTATGGATTAATTCTGTATAAAGAGGAATATTTATCGGAATTGCAACGTAATTACTGTAAATAGTATACGGGCTATCCAATGAGTTTGGAACGAAGCCCGATGATTATTGGTTAGTTGAATGAGCCCAGTAAACCCAAGGAAGGGATTTAATAAGTAAAAACGGGCTGAAAACGGGTTCGAGGCCCATTAAAATGTAATTGGGCTCAATAAAGTAAAACGGGCCTTGTACGTTAGATTCGATCAGTAAATGTAATATACTGATAAAAATAAGTGAATTAACCCAAAATATGTGGTTATATGCAGTTCTGTAGACTTGGTTGACGCGCAGTTGGACTGAGAGATCGGGTATTATCGAGACGAGATAAGTTTGTGCGTGAATCGAGGTAAGGGAATTTTGTAGGTGCATAGAGATTTCTATACATATTTTGAGGGGATTTACAGGGCCTAGAATTCTTAAAGTATCTAGAAAACAAAATACTAATTTTTATGAAAATCGGGGCATAGGTGAATAAAGAAAAAGATGATTTTGCCCATGAGAGTAAAATTTACTAAAAGGGTAGTAAGGCAGATAAATTGCATGATTTCATGTTTTTAATGTGTTATATGAATGTATTGCTTTGATTTAAGCAAATATGCACATAGGTTGGCTGTTGATTTCATGAATTATACGAAAGGGTACCGGTTTGGACCGGTTACTATTTTAAAAGATGTTTTATAAAGATTGAGCCACCTATCATATTTACATGAGTAAAAAGAGTGCTAGAGTCTTTCTCGCACTCAAATTTTACTGATTTGTTACTCATAAAAGCCGTATTAGAGCATTGCTCGTAAGAGAAATTTGTGTATACACAAAATCGTGCTGGAGCTTCGCTCGCACGAGATTTTAGATATCATGATATGCATAGCGTGGTGTTGGAGCTTTGCTCGCACTAGACGTGAGTTGACATGCATATAGTCGTGCGGAAGCCTCCTATAGACTGTGTGTCACAGAGAGTTGAGATGCTCGCACGTATACTTTGAGACATGGGTTGGTTATCGACATAGTATTGGGGTGGATAAGACCTACGGCAGGCACCCCCAGACTATGATATGGGTCCACAGAGTACGATGTACCGTGTATGTCACACGGAGTATGCTGTACCGTGCAGTCATAATGACTCGATGATGTTACTTGATATTCTGGCGGGTAGGACTTGACCCCACCTCCCGTTGCAGTTGTGATACCCCGCACACCGAGATCCGTGTAGCCTAGGATCACAGGGACAAAGTATGGCCATAGTCCTCGATTTTCATACAGTAACCTACATGCCTCACATGATATCATACGGTCTGGATAGACCAGGACAAACCCGATGGAGGGGTAAGTCCCGATTTATGTTTTTAAAAGAGATGCGATTTAATAAATCAAGGTATTCCCGAGAGATGGGTTTAGCCTTGATGCAATGGTTTTATGATAAAACAAATAAGTTTTAAAGTGATGAATTTATGATGAAACAAATAAGTTTTAAATGTGACGAGCATGAGATGTCATACATGATGATTTTTCCATGTTTGATTTATATGTCGATTCATGATTTCTCTTATATGATATATACATACATGTGGCATCTTTTAGTCTTACCTCATGCTCCAAATGTAAACGATTTTATATCACGACATTATCAGCACGTAGATAGTATAGTTATCTACCTGCTTACATTATTGCCTTACTGAGCTGTTTATGCTCACCCTTTCATTTTCCACCCCACAGGGTATATTCAGTAGAAGAGAACGACAGTAGTCATATCCGCTGCTTCTTAACAAGACCAGGTATACACATTTGTATAATTTTTGTATCTGAACATATAGAGACATAGTACTGTACATGGATGTAATATTGGGGATGTATTTATTTAAAATAAATTGATATGTAAATGGAATATGAAAATGGAATGGTAAATAGGTGAGAGGTGACTAACACCGAATCATAACCCAACTGTTTAGTGGTGAAACTGTTCACGACGGGTAAGAAAATTAAAAGCAAAAAATTTACTCTGATTTTTAGGCAATTTGGGTCGTGACAGGTAGTAAGGTTAATAATTTATGAAACATCATGTTTTGATATTTTTATGAAATAAATTTCTTTGGCTTAAGCAAATTTATGGATAGGCTGGCTATTGACTTCATAATTTCATGAAATAGCACAAGTCAGGTGCTAACTGTGATTTTAAGCGTGTTTTACTGAAATAGAGCCGCCTATCAGATTTATGAGTTAAATCGTGCTGGAGCTTCGCTCGCAATGGATTTTGGTGTTTTAATATGAATGAAATGTACTGGAGCCTAGCTCGCACCATGTTTTGAGTTGTGATGTTTTACAAGTCGTACTGGAGCTTTTACTCATACGTGGGTTTCCATTGATTTTCTTATGCATATAATTGTACTAAAGCTATGCTTGTACGTGATTTCCTCATTATTTATTTTGCATAAAGCCATACTAGAGCGTTGCTCGTATGAGGGTATTTACTGATGATGCATGAAATTGTGTTAGAGCTTTGCTCGCACTGGACCTTTTCACACTATGATATGTAACAAGTCGTGCTGGATACCTAGTGTAGACTTTATGTCACACGGATGATATGCTCGCACGAAACGTGCTGGATGCCTCGTGTAGATTACTAGTCACACGGATGAGATGCTCGTATGTGCACTTGAGATTGAGTAGATTACATGGCATGGGGTAGACAAGACCTACAGCAGGCACCCCCAACCATGATATGGGTCCACAGAGTACGTTGCACCGTGTATATCACATGGAGTACGTTGTATCATGTATATCACATGGAGTACGTTGTACCATGAGGTTATGATGTGATTTAAAAGTCTAGCGTATGACTAACCCACCTTCATTCCAGCATGATGCCCCGCACACCAGGATCCGTGTTGTGAGACCCCGTATATATATAGCTAGGTATATAGGAACATGGGAATGTAAATAAAATCATAAGTATGATGATACATTGTAATGAGAAGTATATGCAATGTAAGTTCATAAGATTATGTATGCACTTGTAATAAGAATTGTGATTATACGTACAAGTTGCATTACGCATAAGTAGGAGGAAATAAACTTGAACACGAGAAGAATGTGATCGAAATGGAATATGAGTAGTATAGTAAAATGGAAGGAAAGATTTACATAAGTGTATATTTCCATTCGAGTAATATCGTGTATATTTGGTTATACAAAGATTTTCCACAAGTTTTAAAATACATTAAGTGGGATGGGATGACATTTTTAAGTCTCAAGGAGCAATGAATGAGGAAAGGACTATGAAGGTAAATTGAGGAAGTCTTGAAGGGAGTTGTTGCAGAAAAACTGCAGGAAATCTGGAATTTGTGAAGGGCAGATCGATCTCATAGGATGAGAGATCGATCTGGGAGAGCCAGAATGCTCTTATGTGAGTAATGGAAGGGAACAGATCCATCTCCAAAGGAAGCAGATCGATCTCTTTAGCTCTCGGGTTGGAAGCAGATCGATCTTCCCTAAGACCAGATCGATCTCCTTAAGTTTCTGTTCGACAGTAGATCGATCTCTAGCCTCGACAGATCGATCTCCTGCCTTTAAAATGTCTTAGAAAAGAGGGATTTTAGAGGAACAGATCGATCTTCCCCCAAGGAAGATCGATCTCATCAAGTCAAAACTATAAATGGGAGCAGTTGGATCATCAGATTTCGGGACAAACCATTTCCTTTCCACTTCAACACAAAAACCTAGCTTTCTCACTCCTAAATCCAACCATTTTCAGTGATATTTAAGGAGAGTCTATTAGAGACAAAGTTGTTCACAACAAAAAGAAGAACAACATAGTCTAGAGGCATTTCCCCATTTGATGGATTGAAGAAATAAAGGGCAATCCTAATTGGAGCAAGAGGAAATCCAATGAGGTAAGTTCTAATGCACAAATCCAAGTACATTGGTTTAGTTTATGACTATAAAGATATTTGGGGTGTGCATATTGTGGATAGAACTACCTAGAATGGTATGAAATGAATATGACTTAGAAATAGTCAAGTGTGAGAAAGTGGAATGTAGAGATGTTAATGATGAATGAGATATCTTGAGTGGATGATTATGTTGTGGGAATGGTGTGGACATGTTAATATTGGGATAAAATTGTTAGATTTACCACAAAGGGTAAAATATGTGTTTAAGGCATTGGATAAATGATTAGTTGAGCAAGAGTTAGAAACGTTAACTCGAGTGTTTGATGGATGAATTTCAGTTTCGGATGATACGCCGGAGCAAGTCGAGATGAGGGCGCAAGAAGCATAAAGGTGGATAGTTGCACACAAGTAAAACGAGGTAAGGGACTGTGTGTTAGCTATAGAGATGTTCGTACGTATTTTACGGCAATTTCATAGATATATTGCTAGAGCTAGTACGATATTATAATTCTATGAAATGATATGGAAGCATGAAAAGTACTAGGATGTATATATGTATTGAGAAATGGGACAGGGTAAAGAAATAGCATGATATGCATGTTTTCAATGTTTTTCTCTATTATACATTAATCTTGAGGATTGAGAAACGTTGATGATAGGTTGGCTAATTTTACCTGTTTTAGCATGAAGAGGCATGCTGTATGAATAAACATGTTTTGAATTGTAAAAAGAGAAAATAGCCATCTATCAGTTTTAAGATGTGATTTGGTGTTGAAGCGCTAGCTCACACCTGTTTTAATGCCTTGATGTACCGTGTTGGAGTTTTAACTCGCACGAGGGTTTTGAGAAAGTGTGAGAACTATGCTCGCACCTGTTTTGTTGAGTTGAGGTAAACCTGGGGGTCTGGGACCCAAGGGGATACCAGTCGACGGCCATTTGAACGGGCTGGGCCTTAACGATAGATCGTACCGCGCTGGAGCTTTGTGTTGACTGTGTGTCACGCTGCTTGCTCGCTTGGTATATGAGACATGGTTTAGGATAAAAAGTCCATCGGAGTTGGAGTATGGACTTGGGTCCACGGTCGTACGTGGAATAGTGTAGTCACCCGTTGGTATACTATGTACCATGCTGGGTGCACGTGAGTACGAGTATCGCGTAGATAACACACGACGTATCTTCACCGTGAGTATACGAGGAGATGAGGTGGATTGAGATGAGCCGGAGGGTAGGACTGACCCATCCCCCTTCAGGCGAAGTGATACCCTATGCACACCTGATCAGTGAGGCCTGAGATCACTGACTATGGCCATATGTCGTGGATATTTGATTGCCGAAAATTCCATGCCTGTCTCAGAGATTCGAGAAACAGAGACAATCTCAGAAAAGAAAGAGATTTGCAGAAAAAGAGTGATTTGAGAAGTGAAAGAGACTTCGTGTTTTTGATAAATCTCTGATTTCACATTTGTGCCATGAGGACACTATTTATGAGCATGTTTTAAATGGAAGTTTGACATTTGATTTACACGAAAATGCTATTGAGAAATATGTGTTTAAATGCATTGTTCGTATGATGTTCCATTTATAACGAAAACATGGTTTTGGTTTATGCATGCATGGGCTATGTAGGTAGTACGATATCTACCTGCTAGCATACATTTCCTTACTGAGTTGTGGTTTGCTCATCCCACTATTTTCCCCCTCCAGGTACTGAGAAGTAAGAGAGCGGTGATCTCTAGATCTTTTGTGTTAAACAGCTCCCACAATCCGCAAAGGTATAATATTTGTATACACGAGTATTTTGTATCTAATATATTGTATCGCACAGTTATATCTTGGAATTGTAAACAGTATTATGGGGATGATATGTAAGCACATGGTATTTATACAATTAATTTTGTGTATCTACACACACACCTGGGAGTGTGAATTAAAGCTTTAAATATTCCGCTGCCCAACCGTAGTAGAGAATGTATGGATAGAAGGGTTCCCAAAAGCGGGGTATGACAGATTTGGTATCAGAGCCTGGTTGGTCTGATGTGAGTTGATGTTTAGGACTAAGAAAACATACATCCCCAAGTTACTGTGCGATATTTAGATACAAATGTGTGTACGGGGCTGGTAGTGAATTAAATGTTTGTTATAACGCAGGAAAGTTATCAGGCTAGTGAGTTATGCCTAAGAGACACCACAAGAGGGGAGAGAGCTCGAGAGCTCGAGGGCAAAATGACAGGACTGGGAGGCACAGTAGATCATCCTCTAGTCATGAGCCCCAGGAACAGATAGAGGCTTCTGATCCTCGAATAACTCGATTGGAGGAAGACATGCGCACGATGATGACCATGATGGGTCAGATCATGGCTAGGTTTGAGGGTACACCTGGTACAGCGGGACAGGCTGCACCGAATCCCCCAGCAGCTGCACCTGAACCTGAGAATGTTGCACCTGCGTAAGCTGAACCGGCTAGGCCACGAGAACCTCATATTCGACCGGTACCTCCTCCGGTAGCCCCACATCGGCATGATGATGATTTGGGGTATGGATATGATTGTGATATGGAAAGATTGAGGCATTTTATGGACTTTAAGCCTCCTTCGTTTAGCGGGGTAAAGGATCCGGCAGTGGCTGAGGACTGGATCAGTTAAATGGAGAAGTTATTCGACTTCTGCAGATGTTCAGCTACGGAGAGAGTAGCGCTTGCGGCCTTTGTATTGAGAGGCGAGGCAGAGCACTGGTGGAAGTCCACTAGGCCGATGTTAAGAGCTCAAGGAATGGTTATCACTTGGGATATGTTCTTGGACGTTTTCAGAGAGTAATACATCCTCGTTACTGCTCGACGGAGACTACAGATGGAATTTCTGAATCTGACTCAAGGGAATCGAACAGTTGATGAGTACGAGTCACGATTCACTTCACTGGGTAGATACGATCCGGACTCGATCAGGAGCGAGGCTATTAGAGTCCGTAGATTTGTAGATGGACTAAGACCTTCGATCAGAGCGAAGCTGGCCCCATTTGATGTCGCTATATATAGAGAGGCTGTGCGACGGGCCCAGTTATGTGAGCAAGATTATGACTTGCAGATTTCTGAGTTTAGTTGGGGTAAGGACAAGGGACCGAGGAAGCTGGGAGATGGCAAGAGTGCCAAATTTGGTCAAAAATTCATGAGTAAACGTCGGAGAGAGGTAGATGAGTTCCAGAAAAAGGTTGTTAGACCTTTTATGCCTCCGACTCAGACACCAGCTAGGGGTATAGTGATTGGTGGACCCCGACCGACTACAGATCAGTGTAGGTTATGCGGTCGATACCATGGTGGTAGGCCATGTCATCTTCAGGGTACCCGATGCTTCAGATGTGGTAAATTTGGACATTATGCCAGAGAGTGCCCGAAGATAGTTGAGGCAATTCCACAGAGGGGTAAAGAGCCAGAGAGGGTTCCTACAGTTGCACCTCCTGCAAGAAAGAAAGCCTCGGCTGAAGAAAAAGGAAAACAAGTTGTGGGTCAAGGCAGGGTATATGCGATAGACCAGGCATCGGCTGATACCTCTTCTGAAGTGATAAAAGGTACAATCTTGATTTTCAATTTGGAGGTTATTGCTTTGTTTGATTCTGGTGCTACGCATTCCTTTATATCACCTGCATGTGCATTTAAGTTAAAAGGTTTTGTAGAGCCCACATACTTGAGTAGGACTTTACTAATAAGTACTCCCATGAGAGTGAGCCAATTAGTTGAGCAAGTGTATAAAGATTGTAAAGTGAGGGTGAGAGATAAGTGCATGACAGCCAACTTGATTTTGTTGAATATGTATGACATTGATGTAATTTTGGGAATGGATTGGTTAGCCGCCAATCATGCTGTCATAGACTGTCGTTCTAAGACCATTAAGTTTTCTCTACCTGAAGAATGTGTTGTAAGATTTTAAGAGAAGAAATGAAATCTTAAATTTTGTGTTAAGTAAAGTACTTTGGTATAAATGACTTGAGTGTTGTTTTGAAGGTTTTGTTGCTTATGTGGTGGATTTGAACAAAGTACATCCTGATATGGAGGACATCTCAGTGGTCAGAGAATTCCCTGATGTCTTTCCAGACGATCTACCAGGATTGCCACCTGATAGAGAAACGAAATTCAGTATAGACTTGATGCCTGGAACCGAACCAATATCGAAGTCACCATATAGGATGGCTCCAGTTGAGTTAGAGGAATTAAGGAAACAGCTGCAAGAGTTGTTAGAGAAGGGGTTCATAAGACCAAGCGTCTCACCATGGGGAGCCCCGGTATTGTTTGTGAAGAAGAGAGATGGGAGCCTCAGTTGTGCATTGACTATCGGATGTTAAACAAGGTTACCATCAAGAATAAGTACCCCTTGCCACGCATTGACAATTTATTAGATCAGCTTCGGGGAGCACAGATCTTCTCCAAGATAGATCTGAGGTCTGGGTATCATCAATTGAAGATTCGGAAGAAGGATGTGCCCAAGACAGCATTTCGTACCCGCTATGGCCATTACGAATTCTTAGTGATGCCTTTTGGGTTGACCAATGCGCCGGCAGCTTTTATGGCTCTGATGAACGAAGTATTTAAGCCATACCTGGACCAATTCGTAATCATTTTCATTGATGATATATTGGTGTATTCAAGGTCCAGAGAAGAGCATGAGCAGCACTTAAGGATTATTTTGCAGACCCTCCGAGAGAAAAGGTTATATGCCAAGCTTAACAAATGTGACTTTTGGCTAGAACAGGTTTCTTTTCTAGGCCATGTTATATCGAAGGATGGGCTGTCAGTAGATCCATCCAAGATTGAGGCAGTTGTTCAGTGGGAACAACCTAGGACAGTCACAGAGATCAGAAGTTTTCTGGGTTTGGCTGGTTACTACAAGAGATTTGTAAAAGGTTTCTCTAGATTAGTTGCTCCATTGACACGTCTTACGAGGAAGAGTGTGGAATTTTCATGGGATGAAGCTTGTGAGAGGAGTTTTCAGGAACTTAAGCGCAGATTAACTACCGCGCCAGTTCTTGTCATCCCTAACAGTTCAGGGAATTACTTGGTGTATACAGATGCTTCGCATCAAGGACTAGGCTGTGTTTTGATGCAAGAGGGAAGGGTAGTAGCTTATGGATCTAGACAGCTGAAAGATCATGAGAAGAACTACCCCACTCACGATTTGGAGTTAGCGACCGTAGTGTTTGCGTTGAAGATATGGCGCCACTACTTATATGGTGAGAGATTTCAGATCTTTACGGATCATAAGAGTCTGAAATATCTATTCTCACAAAAGGAGTTAAACATGAGACAGAGGAGGTGGTTGGAACTCCTCAAGGACTATGATTGTGAGATCTTATACCACCCAGGGAAGGCAAATGTGGTTGCCGATGCATTGAGTCGGAAGAGTCTCGGGTTGGTATCTCATATGATGGTTAGAGAGCACGAGTTATTGGAACAATTCACGAACCTTAGTCTGGATATGACCCTACCTGAGATTGGCAGCTATGGGATTATTGCTAGCTTGAGATTAGAACCGGAGTTGATTGAGAGAATCTGACAAGCTCAACAAATTGATCAATGGTGTGTTGTCATGATTAGCCAAATCCGGAAAGGGAAGGGTGCCGATTTTATATTGAGTCCAGATGGAATACTAAGGTTTAGAGATAGAATATGTGTTCCTAAGGATTTAGAGCTAAGAAAGCTGATCTTATCAGAGGCACACTCGTCGAGATACACGATACACCCGGGGAGTAGTAAGATGTATCAAAATCTCTAAAAAGCATATTGGTGGTCTGGAATGAAGAGAGACATAGCTGAGTATGTCGCTAGATGTCTCATTTGTCAGCAAGTAAAAGTCAAACATCAGAAACCAGGAGGATTATTACAACCTCTATCGATACCAACATGGAAGTGGAAGCATGTCACCATAGATTTTGTGACGGGGTTACCGAGAACCCGTAAGAACCATGATGCGATATGGGTGATAGTAGATCGGTTAACGAAATCGGCAAATTTCTTAGCCATGAAATCTACAGATACATTGAGTGCACTGGCGAACCTGTATGTGCGAGAAATAGTGAGATTGCATGGAGTCCCAGTGAGATGGGGACCCAATTGAGTTTTAGCACCGCTTTTCATCCTCAGACAGATGGTCAGTCAGAGAGGACTATACAGACCCTGGAGGATATGTTGAGAGCGTGTGTGCTGGATTTTAGAGGCTCATGGGACGATCACTTGCCATTGATTGAGTTCGCCTACAATAACAGTCATCACTCAAGTATTGGTATGGCCCCTTATAAGGCACTATACAGTCATAGATGCAGATCGCCCATTGGTTGGGAAGAAGTTGGTGACAGACAATTGCTCGCTCCCGATTTGGTTAAGCAAGCCTCCGAGGATGTTCAGATAATATGCAAGAGGCTGCGAACAGCGCAAAGTCGACAAAAGAGCTATGCTTACAGGAGACGGAGACCACTTGAGTTTGATGTTGGCGAGTCTGTATTTTTGAAAGTATCTCCTTCTAAGGGAATAATGAGGTTTGGGAAGAAAGGAAAATTAAGTCCTCGTTACATTGGTCCCTTCGAGATTTTGGATAGAGTGGGAGATGGAGCATATAGGCTAGCCTTACCACCTGAGCTAGCAGAAGTCCACAATGTCTTCCATGTTTCTATGCTTCGGAAGTACTACCCGGATCCGACACATGTAATTAGTTATGAGCCGTTGGAGCTCAAGAAAGATATGTCGTATGTCGAGAGACCGATCAGGGTGTTGGATAGGAAAGAGAAGGTGTTGCGGAACAAGACGATTACATTGGTTAAGGTTTTGTGGCAACATCACACTGAGGAAGAGGCCACATGGGAACTGGAAAGTTTGATGCGGGAAAAGTATCCCGAGTTATTCACGGATTAAATTGGTTCTAATTTGGAGGACCAAATTCTCTAAGTGGGGGAGAATGTGAGACCCCGTATATATATAGCTAGGTACATAGGAACATGGAAATGTAAATAAAATCATAAGTATGATGATACATTGTAATGAGAAGTATATGCAATGTAAGTTCATAAGATTATGTACGCACTTGTAATAAGAATGGTGATTATACGTACAAGTTGCATTACGCATAAGTAGGAGGAAATAAACTTGAACACGAGAAGAATGTGATCGAAATGGAATATGAGTAGTATAGTAAAATGGAAGGAAAGATTTACATAAGTGTATATTTCCATTCGAGTAATATCGTGTATATTTGGTTATACAAAGATTT
This sequence comes from Firmiana major, assembly GCA_033439115.1. NCBI lineage: Eukaryota > Viridiplantae > Streptophyta > Magnoliopsida > Malvales > Malvaceae > Firmiana > Firmiana major. Next base: position 63,432,434 of record CM065899.1, read on the forward strand.
TCCACAAGTTTTAAAATACATTAAGTGGGATGGGATGACATTTTTAAGTCTCAAGGAGCAATGAATGAGGAAAGGACTATGAAGGTAAATTGAGGAAGTCTTGAAGGGAGTTGTTGCAGAAAAACTACAGGAAATCTGGAATTTGTGAAGGGCAGATCGATCTCATAGGATGAGAGATCGATCTGGGAGAGCCAGAATGCTCTTATGTGAGTAATGGAAGGGAACAGATCGATCTCCAAAGGAAGCAGATCGATCTCCTTAGCTCTCGGGTTGGAAGCAGATCGATCTTCCCTAAGACCAGATCGATCTCCTTAAGCTTCTGTTCGACAGCAGATCGATCTCTAGCCTCGACAAATCGATCTCCTGCCTTTAAAATGTCTTAGAAAAGAGGGATTTTAGAGGAACAGATCGATCTTCACCCAAGGAAGATCGATCTCATCAAGTCAAAACTATAAATGGGAGCAGTTGGATCATCAGATTTCGGGACAAACCATTTCCTTTCCACTTCAACACAAAAACCTAGCTTTCTCACTCCTAAATCCAGCCATTTTCAGTGAGATTTAAGGAGAGTCTATTAGAGACAAAGTTGTTCACAACAAAAAGAAGAACAACATAGTCTAGAGGCATTTCCCCATTTGATGGATTGAAGAAATAAAGGGCAATCCTAATTGGAGCAAGAGGAAATCCAATGAGGTAAGTTCTAATGCACAAATCCAAGTACATTGGTTTAGTTTATGACTATAAAGATATTTGGGGTGTGCATATTGTGGATAGAACTACCTAGAATGGTATGAAATGAATATGACTTAGAAATAGTCAAGTGTAAGAAAGTGGAATATAGAGATGTTAATGATGAATGAGATATCTTGAGTGGATGATTATGTTGTGGGAATGGTGTGGACATGTTGATATTGGGATAAAATTGTGAGATTTACCACAAAGGGTAAAATATTTGTTTAAGGTATTGGATAAATGATTAGTTGAGCAAGAGTTAGAAACGTTAACTCGAGTGTTTGATGGATGAATTTCAGTTTCGGATGATACGCCGGAGCAAGTCGAGATGAGAGCGCAAGAAGCATAAAGACGGATAGTTGCACACAAGTAAAACGAGGTAAGGGACTGTGTGTTAGCTATAGAGATGTTCGTACATATTTTACGGCAATTTCGTAGATATATTGCTAGAGCTAGTACGATATTATAATTCTATGAAATGATATGGAAGCATGAAAAGTACTAGGATGTATATATGTATTGAGAAATGGGACAGGGTAAGGAAATAGCATGATATGCATGTTTTCAATGTTTTTCTCTATTATACATTAATCTTGAGGATTGAGAAACGTTGATGATAGGTTGGCTAATTTTACCTGTTTTAGCATGAAGAGGCATGCTGTATGAATAAACATGTTTTGAATTGTAAAAAGAGAAAATAGCCATCTATCAGTTTTAAGATGTGATTTGGTGTTGAAGCGCTAGCTCACACCTGTTTTAATGCCTTGATGTACCGTGTTGGAGTTTTAACTCGCACGAGGGTTTTGAGAAAGTGCGAGAACTATGCTCGCACTTGTTTTGTTGAGTTGAGGTAAACCTGGGGGTCTGGGACCCAAGGGGATACCAGCCGACGGCCATTTGAACGGGCTGGGCCTTAACAATAAATCGTACCGCGCTGGAGCTTTACGTTGACTGTGTGTCACGCTGCTTGCTCGCCTGGTATATGAGACATGGTTTAGGATAAAAAGTCCATCGGAGTTGGAGTATGGACTTGGGTCCACGGTCGTACGTGGAATAGTGTAGTCACCCGTTGGTATACTATGTACCGTGCTGGGTGCACGTGAGTACGAGTATCGCGTAGATGACACACGACGTATCTTCACCGTGAGTATACGAGGAGATGAGGTGGATTGAGATGAGCCGGAGGGTAGGACTGACCCATCCCCCTTCAGGCGAAGTGATACCCTATGCATACCTGATCAGTGAGGCCTGGGATCACTGACTATGGCCATATGTCGTGGATATTTGATTGCTGAAAATTCCATGCCTGTCTCAGAGATTCGAGAAACAGAGACAATCTCAGAAAAGAAAGAGATTTGCAGAAAAAGAGTGATTTGAGAAGTGAAAGAGACTTCGTGTTTTTGATAAATCTCTGATTTCACATTTGTGCCATGAGGGCACTATTTATGAGTATGTTTTAAATGGAAGTTTGACATTTGATTTACACGAAAATGCTATTGAGAAATATGTGTTTAAATGCATTGTTCGTATGATGTTCCATTTATAACGAAAACATGGTTTTGGTTTATGCATGCATGGGCTATGTAGGTAGTACGATATCTACCTGCTAGCATACATTTCCTTACTGAGCTGTGGTTTGCTCATCCCACTATTTTCCCCCTCCAGGTACTGAGAAGTAAGAGAGCGGTGATCTCTAGATCTTTTGTGTTAAACAGCTCCTACAATCCGCAAAGGTATAAGATTTGTATACACGAGTATTTTGTATCTAATATATTGTATCGCACAGTTATATCTTGGAATTATAAACAGTATTATGGGGATGATATGTAAGCACATGGTATTTATACAATTAATTTTGTGTATCTACACACACACCTGGGAGTGTGAATTAAAGCTTTAAATATTCCGCTGTAAATGAATGAATTTTTAGTAATTGCATCTTCTCACAGCCCAACCGTAGTAGAGAATGTATGGATAGAAGGTTTCCCAAAAGCGGGGTATGACACGTGTGGTCTGGGATAATAATGACATAGTTGGCCAACAAAGTCCGCGATTATATATAGTGACCACCTGTCTCAGATGATATCACATGGTTTTATTTACTGAACATGATTTGTGTTGTCTAAGGTAGACCCGAGGGAGGGGTCGAACCCTGTGGGATGTTTTTAAAGGATGATAAGTTGTTTGTGAAGAGTTTAACTAATGTTTGACATGGTGTTAATCCCGAGGGGATAATTTTTGATGAAATCCATGATTTGCGATGAAACTGATAAGCTTTATTATGATGAGTATGAGAAGTTTTACATAATGGTTTTCCATGTTTACATGCCTATTTTCATGTCTTTTTTCAGTACATGATATATTTATATACATGTGGCATAGTTTTAATATTTCCACATGCTCTGGATATAAATGATCTTTATGCGTGACATTATAAGCATGTAGATAGTGTAGTTATCTACCATGCTTGCATTATTCCTTACTGAGCGTGTGGTTACTCATCCCTATCATCCCCCCCTCTCTACAGAGCGCACATAGTAGTCTAGTGAAGGACTGAGGAGTTGTATTCGGATATCCGCTGCTCTCCATTGCCAAGAGGTATACACTCAAGAAATCTTTTTTATCTAAACATGTAATAGCACAGTAATCATTTTGAATTGTAATATGGGGGATGTAAGTGTTAGCAAACATGTAAAAGTATAGAACTTGAACTTTCAAATGTATGTGTTTACACTTGATTTATTGAAAGATGAATGGTAAATTATGATTAATACTGACTCATAGCCCAACTGTGTGGTGGTAAGAATGTTCACAACCGGGTAAGTTAACGAATAAAGCAAAAAATTTATAGTGATTTTTAGATGAAAAGGATGAAAAGGGGTCGTAACATATCTGTACTATATACATGATCATGATGTCATGCATAAAACTACGCAATTACACGTCATACCCAAAAACATCAGTTTATGCACGTGTTCATGATATATAAAGCAGTTCATGCTATTCAAATTAGTGTACAAGTCGGTTAATAAAGCATGGAAAATCACCATGCGAGGTGCACTTAAAACAGTTCATGCTATTCAAATTTAGTACACAAGTCGGTAAATAAAGCACGAAAAATCATCATGTGAAGTGCACTTAAAATAGGTCATGCTCGACATAATTCAGTACCAAAACACCATCCGTCAGGACTCAGCCCCTCCTTTAGACTATCTTGACCCACAAAATAATTTAAACCATGCAATCATTATAAACCAAGTGACATGTGAGATTAGGCAAATAATAAAGGTAATAACTAGGACTATGGCCATATCCTCTGTGATCCCAGGCTACATGGATCTTGGTGTGCGAGATATCATGCCTATCTGCTTCCGTACAGGAGGTGGGTCACGTCCTACCCGTCAGTCCATATTAGATTTTACTTCATCCGAAGGCGGTATATATATATATATCCAAGCACGGTATAACATACTTCATGCTACATGCACAGTATAACGTACTTCGTGGACCCTTATCATCGTATCAAATCGTTACATATCTCAAAACGCACGTGCGAGCCTATTTAATTGGTGTGACACAAAGTCTACCCGAAGCTCCCAGCACGTCTCCCAACATGTCAACAAAATCACGTGCGAGCAAAGCTCTAGCATGACTGTAAATGTGTAGTGAACATCTAGTGCGAGCAACGCCCCAGCACTATGTTATAAAATCTATGTGAAAACTAATGCGAGCTAGGCTCCAGCACTCATGGATGTAAACCACTAGTGCGAGCATAACTCCAGCACTAATGCATGTATGAAAATGTCAAATCTCGTGCAAGCATCTCCCCAACACGCTTTATTTCCATAAAACCCATGTAGGAGGCTAATTTCTTTGCAAAGAATGGTTATTAAAATAAAATGAAGTTGTTTTCTTGCAAACCATTTAAATGCTAGCCAGCCTACCTATCAACATGCTAAAAGCAGTAAAAGACTCAAGAACATCATGTTCTTGCTTTTCATGTTCTTTTCTAAAATCCCAATTTTTGCCCTTCCTAGGGGAAAAATGATAATTTACCATTCTGGACCCCTTAAAACATTATTTATTTTATATGACCCTCAGACATTTTAAGAACTTGTAAATGCGCACGAAAACGCACACAAATATCTCTAAAAGCCAACAAAATTCTCTTACTTCAAATCACTCGAAAGCTGCTTCTTCCTCCTTTTCCACTTTTCTTGATTAGGTCTAATTGGCTCCAGATATAACATCAATCAGATCAGCCAACACTGATAACTCATTATTTTGACTTCCTCATAGTCAATATATCTTATTGGGCCTATTTGCTCTTATTGGCCCCAATTACACCTTTATGGCCCTACACCATATTAAGCTCATTCACACAACACTATTCGTTTCACCTAGGCCCATTAGCCTTATTGGGTCGATTGTATCAAGCTTGGTCTATGATCACATTCGGCCATAGCATGGTGGCCGAACACCCATCACGCCACCATGGCCAAATGCTAGCCTTCGTCATGCCATTCCTAACCAATTTGGCTAGCAACTCACTTAGTTATTTTATCAAGCACTTGGCATGCATGCTTTAACCTTAGTTTTCCATTCATTCATGCATTTTCACAAACACCGTATATGCACACTTCATAACTTCACCAATTCCATAAACTGATTTCACAAAACCATCTCAAAATCATGCATATAACATCACCAACACCATAGTATAATCCATTCATCATTAAATTAACCATAGCTCACTTTCTCACACTAAACCCATTTTTGGTCATGAATGATTATGCATGCTTAAGGATGTTTCAGCCAACCATACATACACCAATCAACTCATAAAAATGTTTAGATTAACATAATTGAAGTTGGTGTATTGAAAACTCACCTAGCTTAACCTTTCTCTTTTGGCCAAAATTGGGGAAACACCTTGCTCCTTCAATCCAGAGATTTAACTACTAGTTTTTTACTATGTTATTCTCCTCATCACTAGGAACAACTTTCCTAAAAGCAACCTTTCTCAAATCTGCTTGGAAGGTGATGATATTTTAGAGTGAGAAAGAACTTGTTCACTTGCTAAAATGGAGAGGAAATTGATATTTTGGGGAAGAAGACGCACTGTCGAGCTTTTAAATAGAAATGGTTGCTGTGAGATCGATCACCTAGGGTGAGAGATCGATCTTCCTTTGGTTGAACTACACAAGTATTCAGTAAGTGAGCTATGGGATCGATCTGTTTCTTGAGAAGGGATCGATCTGCTCTTGGGAACGGATCGATCTTCTTTTGCTAGAAACCATTCGAGATCGATCTGTGTTTGGGAAGGGATCGATCCTCTGTATGCAGAATCACATTGAGATTGATCTACTTGCCTGGAAAACCATTGTGATTTCATTCTGGAATTACCAGATCGATCCTGTCGTGAAGGGAGATCAATCTGGCATTCATCTGCAGGATTCCAACTGGTAATTTTTCCAGAATTTCAAAGGAAATATTGCTTTTAAATGCTTCACCAATCATTTTACATTCTATTCACACTTAGAGTCTAAAAAGGTCCATTTCTTATGGTTCACATATTATGTAACTTGTGTGTACAGCATGGAATCATAAAGGGTACATAGAATTAACGGGCCTTACATCTCTTATGATTCATATGGCATGTAACAAGTGTGTACATCATGAAATCATAAGGAATACATATAAAAGTACAAGCCTTACATTATCATTTTGTGTTTTTAAGTCCTTATGTTCACTCAAAATGGTTTAAATTCCATTCGTTTAGTCGGTGGCCACTTTAGCCCTTATTTAGCCATTACTTGGATTCGTGAATATTCATTCATTCTCTTTGCAATTTCATTCAAGCAAAAGCTCTACTTATGATTCAATTAACATATGGAATTGTCTACATCAAATGAATCATAAGGAATACATCACCAAAAGTGGGTTACTACAACAGGAGACGTGAAGAAAAAAAGGTGAAGAAGATGTTTGGTTGTAACGACCCAAAATTTATGAACATTTTGGTTGGGCTACAAGTCATTATTATGTCAAAACAATATTCAGACTGATTAATTTTTTTCTTTCTTGGTAACAGATTTAAACAAAATATGTTCACATTCCCCATACACATTCATATGCATTACTGTACTTACAAAATTTTAGATATAAAAGAATTTCTTACAACTGGGTATACCTTCGATGTAAAATATGCTCCGCGGAATCATAATTGTGCGGAATGCCTTACTAACGGAAGCAATCCAAACCATAGTAGGGCTCTGTGGAGGAAAGTAAGGGGGTGAGTTCAACATGCTCAGTAAGAAAAACCCCATAGCAGGTAGATAAATACACAACCTAAAAATATATTTTTTATTTTTGCCAAATCTGGAACATTTTCACAAAAATATACAGATGATTTGGTAATTTCTCAGATACCATAGTCAAAATTCAGAAAACAGATTTAGGATCGGCAGTGTAATCTTTTACTGTGGCAAATACAGAAAATTTTAGAGCTTCCAGTAGTAAAATAAACAGATTTCATAAATATCCCGATCCATACAGACAGTTTCAGAAAATATTTCAAATAAATACAGAGGCACTGCCAGTTTCAAAAAATCAAAGTCGAAAATTTCATGGCAAATTCAATATAAAAATGGGACTGAAATCAATATCGTTTCTAAAACTTTAAACAGCTTTTAAAATTGACGACGGTATGGCACTTTGCTCTCGCAGAATTCAAGAGGTGGACTATCAAACCCGTATTTTATGTAGCTTGTTCCTTATGATTTATATATGTACAGACATGTATTAAGTTATTTAAATCATAAGAAGAGTATTTACTAGATTTAAGTGTTAGTGAAATGCTTTAACACTTAAAAGCTACAGAAAAGACTAATGTGAGCTATAAGAGCCATAGGTGAAACCGAGTGGATTTGAATCATTCTGACTGAAGAAAAGAACTTAAAATGAGAAAATATAGAGAGCTCATGAAGGAAAGTCAGTTTGATTTAGTCCCGAACACAAAGAACAAGAGTAAAAGGCTAAAAAGGGGTAAAACGGACCTTTTTAACGAGTTAAGGTATTTAAGGTATTTCGGGCGTAATTACCTACCGAAAGCGGCTGAAACTTAAAAACGAGAGTGTAAAACATAAGATATTATACTTTCGAAATTTTGAGAAAAAGTCAACTTGGTCAATGATTAAAGAAAAAGTCAACTATAGTTAAGAAAAGTGGACTTTTACCATAGTTGACTAACCATGGTTAAAAATTAACATAAGTATGGAGAAAAATTTGAGAAAAAATATTTTGGTCAGAATACAAGATAATCATCCCCGAAAGTAAGGAAAATTTATTCGGATGGATTCCGGATTAAATTTAATGGATAAAAACGTAATGGGCCCAAAATGAAGATTTTAAACCCCATTAAGGTATACTAAGCATAGATCGAATTTCTTAGGTCCCTTAGACCGAATTGTTAGACCGATTGAAAGGATAAATATTTAGACAATTAAAGGCCCAAGGTATAGTAAAAATTTCAGCCCGAAAGCCCATTAGGAAGGCCCAAACCGAGAGGCCTAAAAGGATTAAATATCTAGCCCATTAGTTAAAGTTAACTATGACTCATGTGATAACTATTAACTAAACGTTATGAAGTCAATTAAAATGGCTGGAAAGTAAGGCTTAATGGCTAAGTAAATGGCTTATAAAATCAGCCACCACCTTGTCTTCTTCACCATACCATTCTCGGCTACACAAGGAAACAATTGAAATACATTTATCCAAGCTTTCTCTCACTAGAAATCACTAGGATTTAGGCATATTTGGAACTTCCAATCTTCATGAAAGTTGTTCCAAATTGAGAGGAGAGTGACATATGTTGGAATTGGCTATCAAGGAGCCATAGTGTGCAAACCGTGAGGCTTCAAAGTTTCGGCCAAGTGTGAACACAAATACTAGGTATATTTTCAAGCTTTTAAATTCATATATATTAATGTATGAATGATTTTAAGTATATTGGTATATGTTTTAAGCATTGAAACATATGAAATCACTATGAACATGGTTAGGCCGAGAGTGAGTAGAGATATATTGATGAATGCCCATATGATTTTAAGGCATAAATGAGTTAATGTACATATGTTCATGATTATGGTATAATCATAATTAATTAATTTGATTAATTGATACATGAATTTAGTTGGCAATCAAGGTGTTTGATAAAATGCCTAAATGAACTAAGTGAAGCTTAAGAACATTGTCAACCAAGTGTTTGTGAAAATGCCTAAGTGAATTGGCTAAACAAATGAACATGGACGGCATGCCATGGTGTGACCGATGACATGGGATGCTCTCGGCCATGGCATGTGACCGAGAGGTCCAATGGGCCAAGCCCAATTATTTTCAACCTAATGTGATGCAATGGGTCTCGGATAAGCCCAATAAGAGTTGGTGGGCCCCACAAGCCCAATAGGCCCAACGAAAATGAATAGTAAAATGGAAATGGGCTTAAGGCATAGTTAGGCCCATTAAGGTTTATTAAAGCCCATTAAGTGAAATGAACTGTATTTAATGTGAAATATAGTAAGAAAAGTGTAATTAACCTGATAACTGGTTATATGTAGTGAGAGAGATTAGTGGAGGAGCAAATTGGACTGCTGGATCGAGCAGCGTTGAGAAAGTAAAATTTCTCGAGTGATTGCAGGTAAGGGACTTTTGTGAGTAGTTAGAGATACCTGCATGTATTTTCATCTGCTTTTACATTCACTTAAAAACTCTGAGGGTTAGGGAAAGTGAATAATAATTATTGTGACCCGATAGTGGTAAATTACGATTTTGCCCTTAGTTAGGGAAAAAGTCAACTTTTGAGAAAAGTTGTAAAAAGCATGGAAACCACCATTTTGAGTGTTTTGCTGTTGTTTAGCAGAAGAGTAAATAGATGGGCTAATGTTTTTAAGGTTGATGTGAATTAAGCACACTTTATAGTGCTGATTTTGATATTTTGAAAATCATCCCTTTCTAAAGAGCCATCTATCGAATTATGTGAGAATAAATCGTGCTCGAGCACAGGTCACACTTGATTTCATATATTTTCCACATATATTAGTGTTGATGTATGATTCGCACTAGATTTTCATGACATACAGGATAGAGTGCTGGAGTTATTACTCATATTCGAATTTTACATGAGATGCATGACAGAGTGCTAGAGCGTTGCTCGTACTCGATTCTTTATGATTTATACATGACATAGTACTTGAGAGATTTCTCTTACTTGATTTGATTAGTTTTGTGCATAGCATGGTACTGGAGCGATTGCTCGTACTTGATTTGAAACATGAACTATGCATGACCTAGTTGTTGGAGGTTTACTCGCACTAGAGTTGGAGTTTATGATATGAAACAATATTTGAGCGGAGTGTCGACTATGAGTCGTGCTCAAAGACGTGCACTGTATTTTATGTGATATATAAGACATGTTGAAAAACCATGCTTGATTTCCTTGTGTAGACTAAGTGTCACACTATGAGATGTTCGCATGTGGATTTAGAGACGTGGTATTGATTATCCATTGAGGTAGGGTCCACGGAGTACGTTGTACCGTGCGAGTGGCATGGAGTACATTGTACCGTGTGGTGTTGTGGAGTTGAGGAGTTTATAACAAGCGGTTGTGATGGACTGACCCCCTCCCGTTGCAGTAGTGATGCCCGCACATCGAGATCTGTGTAGCCTGGGATCACCATTATAGGATATGGCCATAGTCCAAGATATTATTGCATTTCACCACAGAGTCTCACATGATATATCACCTAACTGATTTATTTATAATACGGATAGACCTGAGGGATGGGTCGGAATCCGATTGTTATGTTGTGAATGATTTAAATGCCATGTTTACTTTGATTTGAATATCAATGGCATGATTTATCTAAAGGCATTGTGATATTATAAAGATACATTGTTTTGCACTACATACCTACATTTGAGAACGAAAACATGATTTCTGTACATGGGACTTAATCTGTACAAGTATATATATATATATATATATTAAAGACATGTTTTTAAAGTGAGTTAAGGAAATGATATTTTTTAGGCATAGCATTATTTTGAATAGATAGTGTAGATGTCTACTTCCTTGCCTGATTTCCTTACTGAGCTGTGAGTTCACCCTTTTATTTTACATCTCTCTACAGAGCATCAGCAGTAGAGTGAGTGTGTTTGAGGGATAGTATTCCTGTTGTCCGCTGCTATTTCCTATCGATCGACAGGTATACATATTTTGTACGATTTTTATCTAAACATATAAACAGCACAGTGATGTCTACGATATATATTATGGGGAATGTAATTGTATTAGATTTTATATGAGCTCACATGTATTATAAAAGAAATTATAGTCAGTAGATAGTTTATTGACTTGTATGTATGAATATGGATGAATGATATAGCAAGCGAGGATGCTGACATCGAATCACAGCTCAACCATTGATGGAAAGAAAGGTAAGTTAAAAAGCGAAAAATTTGTAGTGGTTTTGGTTAAGTCATGGAGGGTCTTGACATGGACCCCACGGTCTTTTATGAATTAAAATATTCAATTCCATACGAGATAAAATCACACAGTGAATTTAGAAGTTCCAAATAGACAAGACAAGGCAGACATGTTATATCAGATATCAAAAATGACTATTAGCCAATGTCGGTGACTCCAGACAATTCACGGGCCAGGTGTGTCGGGATGTCAATCGCTTAGGAGTGGTCAGCTACTCAAACTGCTCACAAATTAGAATGTCCGAAGACCAAAAACAGAATCAGAAACATGGTACATTGTACTCGTGAACCACAAATACAGAAACAGATACAGAACAGACAGAAATGCAGCATGATCTCACCAACGTCTTTGTCTTAAAATTAATGCGAGACGGACTATACGACACACAGCCAGTACGTGCTCAAGCACATATCATCAGAATAGCCTTATAAGCAAATCATTTCACCTCAAATCACATATAAATTCAATTGTTTCATGAACCCCGTTCAAAACAGGCTAACTAGCCCTTTTTCGGATAAAATCTCAAAAAACAATCTATAAAAATTCAAATTTAGTATTTTCGATATTTAAAACAGAATTCAAGCCACATCAGAATCTATGCAAACCATTTAAATTCAAGCCGTAAAAATTGGGTTGCTCAACTAGGCTAAAATCTCTAATTTTCAGAGCCATAAAATTTGGCCTAGATTTTTCGGTAATTTCAGTACTGCGAAATTCAGCCTAAATTTTATATCTACAAATATATCAAAATTACGCATACTCATCTCTAATAGCAACGAGAATTTTCCTTACCTCGGTGTCTGTCTATAGTCCTCGATGCCTCAGTGGTGCGGGTTAACGGGTCTAGTCCACTCGGTTAATTTCCCTAGATTTTTTTACTAGTATTTTTCAAAATTTTGAACTGATATTTTCAATTGTCTTTTCCTCGATTTTTCCCAATTTCTTTACGTCTTTTTCTCTATTCCAATTATATATAGAATTATATATATATATATATAAATTTCCTTTTCTTTTTCCTTTTTTCTTTTACTGCCATCGTCTCAGTTGTTCACTGCTTCTTATTTCTACCAACCCCCTTTTATTTTCCTTTCTTTTCGAGTAGCTTCAGTACTCCTCTCTTCTTTCATTTTTTGCTTCCAATCAATTCAGTCCAGGTTTCTGCCCTCCAACATGCTTCGTTCTCTACTTTCCCACTTCATTTCTTCCTCTATTTTATTTAGTCCCCTTACTATTTCGTTTTCAGTTCTCACTGCCAGTCATACTCTCATCCTACTACCATCTCCAATTTTCATTTTTTGTCCTTGTCTTGACTTTCCCTATTACTAAGCATTTTCCCTTTGCTTTAAAAATCGAGTTGTGGCAGTATGATGGGACAATACGTTTCATCTCTTCCCTTCAACGTATATTGGTATATTACTAATAGGTGCTCTCGAAATGAAAAAGCATATGTATATTTATTTATATATATATATACATACATTGATATATATCTATACAGATACACATATTATATATATATATATATGCATATACTCTTATTTATTTATTCTTAGAGATAATGGATTTTATTTAATTAACTCTTCAAAGTCCCATAATGAAAAATACAATTTAATTTAAATCCTTGATTATGGAACTGCATCTTTAATTCTAATGGCTACATTGTTATTCATGGATAAGTCCAAGTACATGAAATTTATGGTGTTTACATTCTCCCCACCTTAGAAAATTTTGTCCCTAAATTTAAGAGTACATTAGTCCTTAAACAGATGCGAGTATTTCCCTTGCATTAAACCTTCTAATTTCTACGAGGTCTCCTCTAAAGTGTGATACTATTACCAAACTTTAATTAGCGGAATAGTCTTAGTCCGTAGCGTTTTCTCCTTCCTGTCCAGTATCCGACTTTGGTTTTTCCCTCATTGGTCATACCCTTCTTCCACTTTAGTGATTCATGCTTAATTGCATGTGTCGGATCCAGATGATACTTGCGAAGCATCGAAACGTGGAAAACATTATGGATACTCGCTAATTCTGGCGGTAACGCCAATCTGTTAGCTTGTCTCTCACTCGGTCTAGGATTTCAAAAGTTCCAGTATATCAAGGACTTAGTTTTTCTTCCTTCCTAAACCTCATTATACCCTTGGAAGTTGAATCTTCCAGAAACACCGAATCTCCAACTAGAAATTTCATAGGTCTTTCTCTTTGTTCAGCATAACTCTTTTGCCTGCCTTAAGCTGTTCTCGGTTTCCCATAACTTAATTGTACTTCCTCAAAAGCTTGATTAACCAAATCAGGAACAATTATCTTCCCTTCACTTATCCTATCAGTGAACGACATTTTTTTTAACCATACTACACTTTATACGGTGTTATCTCAATACTTGAGTGTTATCTAATTTATGTGCAACTTCGCTAATTGGCAATTTTTCCTTTCAAGAGTCTTTAAAATCTTGGCACATGTTTTTAATTCCATATAAGCATGGGTAATAATCTCATAGGCTTTTGGTGTTCTACCCTAACCTGCTGACCTATGAGACATTTAATCCCAATTTCAATTGTTTCTCTTATCATACTTGATTGCCAATGTATTTTCAGGAGATCTGATAAGTTTTTACTATTCTCTAGATTTAGAGTATATCTCTATGAATGAGTCTCTGATGACATCAATTCTTTTAACTACAGATTATTGGGTACACAATTTTGTTCTTAAATCTCCCGAAATTGTCAGTACCAATACCAAAACTTATTGTAGCACCCCTTTTGGGTCTGGTTAGCTACATTGATACTGTGTTTATCATTACGTTGTGCCTCTTCGATTCAAACAATCACGTCCAATTTCATCTCTCAGGCTAGCCATCACACAGTCACTGTCAGAATCAAACGGCTCTATATCCAAATGGGGTTAGTGAACTGTTCTAATAATTCGTGTTCCCTAACCATCATGTACGACACCATTCTGAAGCTCTTTCTGCTCAGGGCATCAGCTATTACCTTAGCCTTACCCGGTGATACAATCTTTTACCATCATAGTCTTTCAAAAGCTCTGTCAATCTTCCTTAACTCATATTCAATAATTATCTAAGACCTTTTTACTAAATAAGAATCTATAATTTTTCATTATACTAGTAGTGGTGCCATGACTTCAATGCGACATTACAGCTGTAAATTTTCAATTTAGGGTTTTCGTAATTCTTCACCGCACAAGTAATGGTACCCTGACTTCAAACGCGATTATTACAACTATCAATTCCAGTTTATGGGTTAAAGATTAGGGTACTTCTAGACGCTGTCAAATCTCTCAGGCGGGGAGGTATTTTGAAATACCTTTATTAGCCATCAAACTTGACCACATAAACTAGTTATGGATATAAGTGTTCAAGGTTCAGTCTCAATAGAAAGTAGGATACCAAACTTATCGCAATTTCACATTTATCCTTCGGACACAATCCATTCTCAATTCATATCACTTAATCCGAATTCATTTCACATACTAGGGATATTCCTACTTTATATACACCTCTTATTCCAATATAACTTGCATTCAGAATTTATCACACTTCAACGCTTGTCTCATTTCATTTCTCAATTAAAACGAAATCATTTTCTTACTCAAATGGAGTCTCGCATTCAAAACGTTAGCATATACAATTTACAATCCTTAGATTCGATACGTAATTCATATTCCAAAGTCTCTGTTTATCTCAAACTCTGAATCATCTTAACAGTTTTACGTCCTTCCCACTGATCTATAAGCTCTTTTTTAGGAGGATCCAATTGACATCATTCTTAATACAACATAACTCAGAAGACTTCAGGTCTCCTTAAAATTAACGCCAGTACACTCCAAAGTGGATCACCTGGTCCAATAATCTCCTTTTCATGTAATCCTTGTAATTGCTTTCTCAGGATTTCTAATTCAATCAAAGCCACTGAGTACAATGGTCTGAATAATTAATTCGACAGTAGGTGCTAAATCAATTTTAGAACTTCACCATTCAATTTAGTGGTAACTCGGACAAATCATCCAAGTATATGTCGAAAAATTCTATGTCTACAAGAGTGTCTCTTTACTCCAAACACACCCTATCTTTATCGATCATGTAATCAGTGTGACCTTTAAGTTCATTCATATAATTAGTCTTGTCATTCATATTTTCCATTATAGTGACTTTACTCTATCAGTCTCAATGCTTCCTTAGTACATCACTTTTTTGTCACTCTCTTTAACTTTTCATTTTCTTAGCAACTTCGAAATATACATTTCATATCATCACGGTTACGCCTTGTGCACTACTTCCTCCAAATAACATCAAATGGAACTATCCTAGCTCGATTGAGGATCCCAGTGTCTCTTTGAGTTTTTGGGCCTCCTTTATTTCACATCTCCACGTATCCGGATTATACTTCTTCCAAATCTATTTAATTTCATATTCATTCCCAGACTCATTTTCTTATGTTTGATTCAATCATTTCAGCTATTATTTGCCATTATACTTTATTTGGGATGTGTTGCCGTCTAAGGGCCTTCAGAAATATATCTCATGTAATTCTCTGATGTCAGCTCTCGGATTAATTCAGGGGACTTTCCTTCGAGCTCGACTTTTCATTTCGATACTGATGCTACTAGGTTACTTTCTCCATAGTAGTGCACTCTAAAAATTCGTGTAGCTTCTCCAATTCTTTAACACAAAAGTTGGAAAAGTAACTTTCTTAGTAGAGTTACTACAAAATTCCATAGGGTTTCTCCATCTCATTATCCAATCTTCTGAAATCACTGAATTCTTAACCTCATCGAAAAACGGAGGCTCAACCTTCCGAATTTTGCCTCAGTTTATTAAGCTCATAATCATACCCTACGAATCCATATAGGTTTTTGATAATTCTATATTTTTTAGAATTATTCGTGCTTAATTTCCTAATTAATTATTTAAATCTCTAATTTATTTTGTTAATTATCCCCTTTATTTAATTAAAATTCTCATGTTTGCAGATAAATTAAATCCGAATGAATTTTGAATATTTCGGTAGAAAATGGACCGAAATTGGGCTAAAATCGAGATTGAGCCACGCGGACAACACGAGTTATGCCACCTAGCACATCCAATTGGACAAGAAGACCGATAACATGGAAATATCTTTTCAAGGAGCCAATGGTGTGAAGACAAGTGGCCAAAAAATGCCAACCCATCAAGGATGTGGAAATTATCATTTTACCCCTGGTGTGTTTATAAATAGGAAAGGATGACAATCAAAAGAGAATGCAATTTTAGGAGTAGAAGTAAATGTAATTTTTAGGAGTAGGAGTAGTGTAGGTAGAATAGTTTAGTTTTATTTTTCCCTTGTTTTTTTAGAAGCTTTTTCCGAATAGTTCTTTTTTAGCCTCCATTGTTCTCCATAGTTATTGTTTTATTTTCAACCTTTAATCGCCATATTCTATGAGAAGCTTTATTTTTCCATTTTCTTTTTCTTAGTATTTCACGTTAATTTCCAGCCATTATGTGTTGCATTCTCAGTTTTTGTTTAAGTTTAGCTTTTTGTTTGTTGTTTTGGCACTAGAGTTTTCAAAAGTTTTAGTAGCTCTCGGGTTATATTCTGGTTGGTGGTATGGGCAGAAGCTGGAAATTGCCCCTGCGTTGATAGTTTGGTGAAACCATATTGGCATAGCCGAGGAGACTACGTGACACATTTGTTGTTGTGGATGTTGGCCGACACAAGAATCTCTCTTGGTGGCTACCGATTGCTCATACACATATGTGCAGTGATGGGTAGCTAAGAAAGTGTTTAATCCTCTCGGGTTACTACTGAAGCAGAGAAGGAGGGCTTGTTGTTGTAATGCCGAGATGATAGACATGTTGATTGAAGCAGCAGCTAGCGTCGGTATAAGCTGGAACAAAGTGTTGCAACCGATAAGAATCATAAGCACCCATCTTGTTTTGCTCTGTTATGCTCTGTTTTCATTCCTTAATACTGTTCATTGTCATTTGATAGTTTAGATAGTTTTATTTGATGGTAGTTTGGGTCACAAGTATGTTTTTTTAGTTAGAGTTTAGAAGTGTTGATCGGTGCCTACTGTGATGGTCGGATGTGTGTGCTGGTACAGAACCATAATGCAAACTTGAACCAGCAGTCGGATAGATTGGGAGCAGAAACAGGATCAGTGCAGTAGACAGCAAAAGTGGACATCGCCTGGACACAGCTGAGGACATCATCTGGATCACACCGAGAGCAGGTCTGGGCAGGAAGCAGTGTCGGCCCTGCTGGACGTGGTAGAATCGGGCATTGCTAGACATTCTCTAATGCATTCTGGGTTGCTGAAGCACGGTAACGAGTTGCTGATCTGCATCACTATAGGTTGCTGCTGTGCGGATCTGCTAGAAGGAGCAATGGTGGTTACTTCTCCTCGACGTGATTGCAGAGGTTGCGTGCAGCACCTGGTCAACAGTTGGGCAGTTGTAGCCATGGTAAAGCAGAACAGCATGGTGACAGCAGCAATGTACAGATGCAGGACAGAACCGAGAATGGGAGTTGAACAGACTAGGCAGCAGCAACCCGTGAGCAAGCAGAGTGCAGCAAGCCGAGAATGGAGGCCGAGCAGCAGGCAAAAGCTTGGACTAGAGGACAAACCGAGACACACCAGAAACAGCAAACGCCTGGACCAGAGGACAAGCCGAGCCATACCTGAAAATATGCAAAGATGACACGTGAACAGTAAAGGGAGGGATTTTGTTGGTTTAAAATGCTTAAGGCTTGTTTGGCATTCAACTCTAGAAATTAACTCATTGTTAGTTTAGTTTAATTCCAATTTAATTTGTTAGCTTAGTTTAGAGTCTTTGATTAAATTGCATGTTTAGTATTCTTGTTTAATAGTTGAGAACTTAGTTTTAATTAGGTTGATAGTTAATTAAGTGTTCATTTAGAATTAAATTAGGGGTAAATTTATTTTCATTAGACTTTAAGTTAGTTTAAATTGCATTTTCTTAGTTAGTTTAATTACATGCACATTTTATTTTAAGCTTGTTTAATTTTAGTTTAATTAGTTTTATTGCTTTAATTTCTTATTTGCATTTTATTTTAATTGCGTTAATTAATTTTAACTGTTTTAATTTCTTTTGTAGGTTTTTTATTTTAATTGCATTAAGCAATGTGAGTAATTTTTCTCAGTTTTATTTTCTTTATTTTATAGTTTTATTCTTTTATTGCTTTAGGTATTTTCAATTCTAGCTTAGTAGATCACCCACCTTAATCTCATAATTTGTTAGAATATACTTAGGGTAAGATTAACCAGTACTTAATTAGGCTAGTCAACTTCTCTGTGGGTCGATAACTCAGGACTCAAATCTCATTATTACTTGTACGACCCGTGCACTTGTGGACATATACCTTTAGGGCGTGTCAGTTGTCCAATTCATTTATTGTAGTTTTCCATCACATGTGGATTCTTGACTCCGGTAAATATATTAGTGTACTATTTTCTGAAATTGTCTCAGTCTTTCTCTCAGTCACACCTCAATCATCATCATTATCACGGGGTCACTATCACTTGATCGAACAATGCCATCATTGCTTCCATGTCCCGCTCAAATCTTATGAAGCGGCTCCAAAATTTTCAGCTAAACTATAAGGTGTACACTCAAACGATGGTTCACTACACCTCTCGGGCCTATCTCTACGACCTCGAGGAACGGTACATTTCCATCTGCCAATATGGCTGTAATACCTATTACCCTCATCTATCAGTTTTCCTTCACTCAATAACACAATTTCTCAATAAAACAAAGTCAGGTATACCCATTTATATCTAAATAATGTACAGTAACGGTGAGGATGTGAACTTTTCAAATTTTCTCTTACTCCAAATATCGACTCATATCAGGCCAGCCTTTTTCTGATACCATTTCTGTAACGACCCAAAATTTACGGACATTTCGATTGGGTTACAAGTCGATATTAGGTCAGAATAATAGTCAGACTGATTAATTTTTTTCTTTCTTGGTAACAAATTTAAACAAAATATATTCACATTCCTCATACACATTCATATGCAGACAAAATTTTAGATACAAAAGAATTTCTTACAACTTGGTATACCTTCGATGCAGAAATATACTCCTCAGAATCATAACTGTGTGGAATGCCTTACTAGCGGAAGCGATCTAAACTACAGTGGGGCTCTGTGGAGGAAAGTAAGGGGTGAGCTCAACATGCTTAATAAGAAAAACCTCATAGCAAGTAGATAAATACACTACCTAAACATATATTTATTTATTTATTTATTTTTGCCAAATCTGGAACATTTTCACAGAAGTATATAGATGATTTGGTAATTTCTTAGATACCAAAGTCAGAATTTGAAAAACAGATTTAAGATCGGAGTGTAATCTTTTACTATGGTAAATACAGAAAATTTCAAAGCTTCCAGTAGCAAAATAAACAGATTTTCAGAATATCCCGATCCATGCAGACAGTTTCAAAAAATATTTCAAATAAACACAGAGGCATTGCCAGTTCCGAAAAATCAAAATCAAAAAATCCACGGCAAATTCAGTATAAAAATGGAACTGAAATCAATACCATTTCTAAAACTTTAAACAGCTTTTAAAAATGACAACGGTGTGACACTTTGCTCCCGCAGGATTCAAGAGGTGGCCCTCACGGTCTTTTATGCATTAAAATATTCAATTCCATACGAGATAAAACCACACAGTCAATTCAGAAGTTCAAATAAATGAGACAAGGCAGACATGCTATATCAGATATCAGAAATGATTATTGATCAATGTCGATGACTCCGGGCAATTCACGGGTTAGGTGTGTCAGGATGCCAATCACCGTGAGAGTGGTCAGCTACCCAAACGGCTCACAGATCAGAATGTCTGAAGACCAGAAACAGAATCAAAAACACGGTACATAGTACTCGTGGACCACAAATACAAAAATAGATACAAAACAGACAGAAATGTATTATGATCTCACCAACGTCTTTATCTCAAAATCAATACGAGACGGACCATACGATACACAGTCAGTACGCGTTCAAGCACATATCATTAGAATAGGTTTATAAGCAAATCATTTCACCTCAAATCACATATAAATTCAATTGTTTCATGCAATCGTTCAAAACAGGCTGACTAGCCCTTTTCAGATAAAATCCCAAAAAACAGTTTATGAAAATTCAAAATTCAGGATTTTCGATATTTAAAACAAAATTTAAGCCACATCAAAATCGATGCAAACTATTTAAATTCAATCAGTAAAAATTGGTTGTTCAACTAAGATAAAATCTCTAATTTTCAAATTCATAAAATTCGGTCTACTTTTTTCAGAAATTTTCGTACTGTGAAATTCAGCCTAAATTTTATATCTACAAATATATGAAAATTACGCATATTCATCACTAATGGCAACGAAAATTTTTTTTACCTCGATGTCTGTCTATAGTCATCAATACTTCAGTGGTGCGGGTCAACGGGTCTGATCCACTCGATTAATTTTTTCGAAATTTTGTACCAGCATTTTTCAAAATTTCGAACTGATATTTTCGACTGTTTTTTCCTATAATTTTTTCCAAATTTTTTTTGTATCTTTTTCTCTATTCCAATTATAATATATATATATATTTCCATTTCTTTTTCCTTTTTTTTTTTTTACTGCCATTGTCTCAATTGTTCACTGCTGCTTATTTCTACCGACTCCCTTCTGTTTTCCTTTCTTTTCGGGCAGCTTCAGTACTCCTCTCTTCTTTCATTCTTCTGTTTCCCATCTATTCAGTCCAGGTTTCTGCCCTCCAACATGTTTCGTTTTCTGCCTTCCCACTTCGTTTCGTCCTCTGTTTTATTCAGTCCCCTTACTATTTCGTTTTCAGTTCTCACAGACGACCATACTCTCATCCTACTACCGTCTCCCATCCTTTCATTTTCTATCCTTGTCCTGACTTTCCCCATTACTGAGCATTTTCCCTTTTCTTTAAAAATCGAGTTGTGGCAGTATGATGGGACAATACGTTTCATCTCTTCCCTTCAATGTATATTGGTATATTACTAATGGGAGCTCTCGGGATGAAAAAGCATATATATATATATATATATATATATATATTTATTTTTAAGATTAATATATTTTATTTAATTAATTTTCAAATTCTCATAATAAAAAATACAATTTAATTTAAATTTTTAATTACGTAACTGCATTTTTAATTCTAATAATTATATTATTATTCATAAATAAGTTGAAGTAAAAAAATTTATGGGGTGAGAAGGAGAAGAGAGTGAGGAACAGGGTACAGCAGCCTAGATAATAGGGGTGGCAGGACTTTTAATTGTTGTTCCAAGGTCTGAAATTGGCATAGGGTAGAGGAGCTAGAAACCTGACAGAAACGATGGGAGAGCAGTGACAATGGAGAGGAAACCGAAGAAAGGAAACTGCAACCATCGGTGGAACAAATATATATATATATATATATATATATATATATATATATATATCTATATATAAAAACATATATATTTACAGGACACAATGGAGCAGATGTTAGGAAGCTGGAAATGAGAAAGAGAGAAAACAGAGGAAATCGCGATGCCCGATACTCTGAACTATTAGGTGGAGGTTTTTACTGAAACAGCAGGAGATAGTGGGAGTAGTTCAGTTTCAGAAAAAGGGTGTCATAGGGCATAGGATTGAGAGCTATGGATAAGGACTGAATGCGGTAGGCTGCAGGCTGACAGGAAAGGAAAGGAAAAGAACGTGAAGGAGAGCAAGAAAGGAGAGTGGAGTGGTCTGGTGGAGGCAGTAACGTGAGAAGAAAAATAAAGCAGCGAAAATCAAGAAGGAAGGTATGGTCTGCTGCTGAAAAAGGAAGGGCACAGACCGAGAGTAGGAAAGAAAAGATTGGGACAAAGGAAAGAAATGAAGGATATAAGGTTGATGATGAGGTGAAATAGATCGAGAGAGAGATGGAAATCGAGAGAGTGACCTATAAAACGAAAGCTTGAAGAAAAGAGAAACAAGTTGGAAACAGTAGTTAGAAACAAAAAGCAGGAAAGAAGTATACGAAGATAGAAGAAATAAAACACGAAAATGAAGAAAACGAGGCTAAAGGGGGCATGAGGAAGACAGTGGCCGAAACAAGAAGGATCTTGGAGCAGGAAACATGTGCTGCTTTGAAGTCTCGGTAGAGAGAATTGCAACGCGTCCAACAGCTTGATTTCACCTTTATCAGCCATTGTTAACCACCAGCCATCCCCACAAATATTGTTGCTGTTGTCGTTCTGCATTAAAGCAGGAAAGAAGTATACGAAGATAGAAGAAATAAAACACGAAAATGAAGAAAACGAGGCTAAAGGGGGCATGAGGAAGACAGTGGCCGAAACAAGAAGGATCTTGGAGCAGGAAACATGTGCTGCTTTGAAGTCTCGGTAGGGAGAATTGCAACGCGTCCAACAGCTTGATTTCACCTTTATCAGCCATTGTTAACCACCAGCCATCCCCACAAATATTGTTGCTGTTGTCGTTCTGCATTACTCCACTGCTATTAATTCGAACAAGCAGTAAAATGAATAGGGAGGAAGATGGAAAATTCGAAAAGCTATAGTATAGTTTAAGTAAGGCTCTAAGGAGGTGAAAAACCAATTTATAGAAAATATAGCAAATATACGATGAACAATTTAAAGTGGTATCTAGCATATTTCATAGTAACATGACTAATTAGAACGATTGGTAATTTTTGCAGCTTCGGAGAAAATGAACTCGCTGGAACAAACCGTCTAATTCACATGTCGAGACCTTAAGGGATTACTGTTTGTCATCAGTGTGGGATTACTGTTTGTCATCCGTGTAAGAAAAATTGTTGTGGGCTGTCAGTGATATTTATACGTATTGTAAATATAAATTTTAGGAAAATTTTACAAAAAGAAAAAATTTTGTGTGCTACTGAAAATAATTACGCGCATTTTCTGTGGAATCGTAAACATAAAATCTTAAGCCGATTTTATGGTTATCAAAATTATAAATTACTTTAAACCGATTTTATAGTCACCAAATTTATAAAAAAACTTTAGTCTCGGTTAATCCGTCTATCTTTATCGATATAAATTTATTTAGTTATTTATATAAATATCAATGTAATTTTAACTATTGATTTTAATCGAAAAATCTCTAGTCTTACTTTTCATAGATTGCACACTGAGGATTTTGACCAAAAAATGATAAGTCAACCTCTTTTGAGTTATTTTATATACCGAACTGAATTTATAAATGATTTGATGAAAATGAACTGCTATTAAATTAATATCGATAAAATGTGCTGAAACTCATACTGACTGTGTGTTGCACGGCTTAACTCGCACTGATTTTTTAGACAAAGGTAACAGTTAATCATGCTACGTTGTTATTGTTATTTTTACTGAATCGCTATTGTTATTGTGGTCTACAAAGTACGATGTACCATGCAACACGCATGTGAGTACGTTGTATCATGCTAGCGATCTTCAGACATACTGTATTGTGAATCGTTTGGGTAGCTAACCACTCTCATGGTGATTGACATCCCAGTACACCTGATCAGTGAGGCACAAAGTCACGGACATCTGCCAATTGTCATAGTGATTATTGTTATAGCAAGTTCTGTCTTGTCTCGTTTATTTGATTTACCGAATTGACCGTATGAACTCTATTATTGTATGAAAATAGTTTATTCTACCGTATAAAGTTTTAGAACCTGTATTTATTACAGTTCAATAATTATACTATTGATATTGAAACTGTTATTGATTTCCAACTCTGATTTTACTAGAGTGCTCGGTATATTTTATATAATAACCCTATTTATGCAAACATGTAGATAATGTATTTATCTATCTGCCACATTTTTTTTACTGAGCACGTTAAGTTCACTCTTTATTTTTTTCCCACAGAGCCTCATTAGTAGTTGGGACCGCTTTTGTAAGTAGGGTTCTTTTGCACAGTCATACTTCCGCAAAGTAATCTTCTGCGTTAAAGGTATACCAAAATTTTTGTATGTGTAGTAATGTAAACAATGGTATATCTGGGGATGTAGATGTGAATATTTTTGCATAGGAATAATTATTCTGATTAATCGAAAAATATTTTCTTTGGCTTTGTTCAAAGATGTATTGTTCTGATCTAACATCGACTCGTAGCCCCACCATATTATACCGTAAAATGGGTCGTTATAAATAAAGTTATTGTAACAACGAAAAAATTTTATCTAATAAATTTATTGTCATAAAGATAAAGTTATTATCTAACAAAGTTATTATTATAATATTTACTAAAGTTATTATTTTTAAAATATATATATAATACTTTTAAAATTTTTTAATTTGTTTTCATAAAGTTAAACTTATTTATTAAATTTTAAAGATAATTAAACTTATCATTTATCATTTAAAATATAATTAAACTTGTCGTTTTTAACAAACTGTTGGTTGGAAGAAGTGGAACTGGACTTCTTCTCCAGATATTTGGATAAGACTCGAATCTTGGAGTCATCTCTATTGAGAGGGATTTACCTGAATACCACCCCAGTTCGAATAAGATTAGTCTCAAACCGGCTCGAATAAGATTAGTCTCAAACCATAAAATAGATGAGGATACCTGTGGTTACACCCAAAAGCAAAAACTTGTCATTTTTAAAATATTTATTTATTATTTCATTCATCATTTACTTCTAAGAAAACATATTTATATTTAGTATGTTTTTAAAATTTTATTCATTTTATATTTTAAATATTTATTCATTTGAGAGAAAAAATGTAAAAAGAATAAAAGGCTCGAGATATTTATAAGAAAATTTATTAAAATAAAAAAATAAAAATATTAATGGGTTGCACTAGTTCCAATCTAGAACTAGTCAAACTCAACTTGGTTTTAAAGAGGTTGAGCCCTGAAAATGAGTCGGACCCAAAATCTATTAATGTCACAACCCTTTTCATCCTTTTTGTTCAAAAATCACAATAAATTTTTTCGCATTTTCATTTTCCTTATCTGATCGCAAACACTCTTACCAGTACACAGTTGGGCTGTGAGTCAATAATAATCCTCACCTATCATTCATTTTGTCACGACCCTCAACTTACCAAAATACGTACAAACTTTTCGTATTTTCATTCATTATTTATTATTCATCCTTCCTCGATCGTGAACAATTACTCTTCTCAACAGTTGGGCTATGTGTCAATATCTATCTCATTCCACCATACTAATTTAATTTGCATATTATTTATAAGTAAACACTCGTATAAATAAATCAGAGTTATTGTTTACATGTGTTTACATTGCTTTACATCCCAATAGTTACATACAAAATGTTACTGTGCTATGGAAAGTTTAGATACAAAAAAAAACCTCATCAGTGTGTATACCTTATGCGATGGGATGCAGCGGATACCAAAAGGGAACTGACACGCCCTAAGGGTATATGTCCGCAAGTGCACGGGTCGTACAAGTAATAATGAGATTTGAGTCCCGAGATTATCGTCCCACAGAGAAGTTGATTAGCCTAATTAACTACCGGTTACTTTTACCTTAAGTATATTCTAGCAAATTATGAAATTAAGGTGGGTGATCTACATAGCTAGAATTAAAAATACTGAAAGCAATAAAATAATAAAACTATAAAATAAAAGAAATAAAATCGAGCAAAATTACTTACAGTGCTCCACGCAAATAAAATAAAAAACCTACAAAAGAAATTAAAACAGTTAAAACTAATTAACGCAATAATATGCAATTATGAAAATAAAGCAATAAAATTAAATTACAATTAAACTAACCTAAAATGTAATTTTAAACTACTTAATCAAAATGCAATTTAAACTAAACTAAAACTCAATGAAAATAAAGACTAAATTAAAAATGCATGAAATACATTTAATCTAAATTAACTCTAAATACATCTAAACTAAAATAAAATCCTAAAACATTTAATATAAAATTAACTATTAACTAAAAATTAACACTACAAATTACCATGCAAAAATAATAAAACTAACATACCATTATAATTGACTAACAACTAACAAATGCATGAAAATGGATTAATTCTACAATGAAAATGTGCCAAACATGGCCTTAAGTGAATTGCAAAACACCAAAGTGGTCCCGAAAGGTTGGTACTATTCACTTGTCTTCTTCCAAATTCATTTCCAGGCATGCTCTCGAGTTGATCACTGCTACAGATGTCCTGCATTCTGCTCTTGGTTTTGCATGTGTCCTGATGCTCCATCCTCGGTATGCCCAGTTCACTCCCGCGTTTTGTCTTCTGCCTCCTGTAATGTCCAGGTGCTGCAGGTTGCAAATTGCAACCTGCTACAAATGCTGCTCCATGTTCGGTTGTCTCCAGGTGCTGCATCAAGACTTCTGTCCAGGTGCTGCTACCCCGTATACTGTCCTTTGGTTCTATCTGCTTCACTGAATCCTTGTACCAACTCAGACTCTGCTTCATTCCCTCCACAGCAGCACACGTCCTCCCGTACCGTACCTTCAGCAGCATCTACGTACTGGTCACTGCAGCAAGAGATTCACAAAGCAGCAGCTCTTGTAAACTGTGCCTTCAGTAAGAAACACAGCAGCGCCAACTCTGTCTTGCAAACCAAGAGCAACCAGCAGAAACCAAAGCATCGACACCATGGAATAATGCAAAATAACCAGAAAAGTTAAAGTGACTGGTGATAAGAGCTCAAAACAGAGCATAGTAGAGAATGACTGTGGCATCAGCCTCGTCTGCCATGTATTCAACCATGAACCAGCAAGCACTCTGTGTTCTTTCCTCTGCTCAGTTCGGCTAGTTACACCAGTAGTTCAGTTCTGCCGCTTTGCCCTTCTACTTCATTCCTGATCACTGGAATGCACCACACGAACCCATCAACACCACGTCCAGCAGTAGCAACTCAGTCTTCAGCCCGTGCCACACAGTTGCAGCAGTGAACAAAAAAGATTAATATGGAATAAAAACCACAACAAAGATGAACAGTGTAAATAACTAAGAACAGAGTAGAACAGAGAGGGAAATCGGTCCCTGTCCACCGCAATCATTCATTCTAGCTTCTGTTCTGCATCAATCGGCAGCACCATTCAGCCACGCCAATATCCCTGGAACCAAAGACAAACCAAAATAGAAATGGAAAGGATCAAACAGAAACAGCTTGGGACGAAATGGTGTAGTTTGAGGAATAGCAAGTGAAAATAAAAATAAGTTGAGCAAAAGAATTAAACAAGGGAAACTAAGCTTGAAAACACAGTAAAGGATTAAAGAAAATAGCTGCTGTCACCAGCCTTCTAACATCAGATGCAATAGTCTCAACCATCCACTATAGCTGCACAATATCATTAAAAAAATGATGAAATAGAAATATATGAAAAACACACCAACTGGAAACTATAAAAGGAACGAAATATAAACATATGCAGGAAACGAAAATGAACAGGGGCTGAACTAATGAAGGCAATGCTATGTCACTCAGCCTTGAACCGATCAGCAATGTTTAAGCCCAAAAAAATTAGCAAATCCGAATGATGCAAAAGATCAAACAGCGCACAAGCTAAAGTGAAACAAAGGAGAAACGTAAAGAAAAGGATGGAAAAGTTTAAGTAATGAGCCTGCTATCACAATAAAAAAAAAATCGAGATTAAAGAAAGGCTAAAATGAAATTTTCTTTTTCATTGAAGAAATTTTAAAGGTATCATGAACAGTAGCCAAGTGAAAACAAGAGAAATAGTGGCTGCCAATGTTATGTGAAAAGTTAAGAGAAACCAAAGAAAAATAGAAAATAGCAATGAAAACTTTAAAATAAAATAAAACTATTCTAAAACTACTCCTAAAATTACTCTACCCTACTCTTAAATTCTACTCTACTTACCCTACTCCTACTTAATTTTTCAATTGCCATCATGTTCTATTTATACACAAACATAGGGGTACAATGGTAAATTTTCATCCTAGATGAGTTGGCATTGTTTGACCACTTGTCTTCATTTGATTTGCTGCAGAGTAGATATTTTCACGTCATCAGTCTTTTTGTCCAATTAGCTGTGCGATGTGGCCCGGCGTGTGTCTTTCAGAGGGTTGGCATGGTGTCCTTCGATCTTATCATTTTGGAGCAAATAAAATACGAACACCTGGCATCACGCGTATCCAGACGACTGATGACTCGGTCTGCAAATTGGAAGTGGTCCAGTCTCCTTTAGCTCGTTTTCAGCCCAATTTCGTCTGAAATGACTGAGTTTCATCCGGATTTAATTTATCTGCACATTAAAGAATTTTAATTAAATAAAGGGGATTATTAATAAAATAATATGGGGATTAAATAAATAATTAGGAATTTAAGCACAAATAATTCTATAAAAAATAGAATTATCAGGAACGCCTCCAATCACGTTCAATCTATATTCAAAGCTCTGTAAAGAGGGGAAAAATAAGGGGGGTGAGCAAATCACATGCTCAGTAAGGTAATCATGCGAACAAGTAGATACTGCACTATCTACGTGATCATGATGCTATGCTCAAAGCATACATTTCATCATTTTCTCAAAATATGAGTTCATGTTTGTGTTAATGGTATGTGAAGCATTCATGCTATTAAAAATCCAGTGCACATTTCAATTTCAAAGTATGGAATATCCATCATGCATATTTCACAAATAAGGCATAGAAAACACATCATGCGTACGTGCACTTTAAAACCATTAACAAATTGTCGTCACAAAACAATCTAACATCTGTCAGGACTCAGCCCCTCCCTCGGACTGTCATGACCCAAAAATCATTTCAAACATGGATTTATTCATAAAGCAATAGACATGTGAGATAGGCAATACAATAAGGGAAAATAACCTCTAGGACTATGGCCATATCCTATGACACTCGCTACACGGATCAGGTGTGTGGGGTATCACCACTATCTGCTTCCACACGGGAGGTGGGTCAAGTCCAACCCATCGGTCCATAGCAGATCTCGTTCGAAAATGGCATAACATAATCTCAACACGGTACAACGTACTCCATGCTACATGCACGGTACAACGTACTCCGTGGATCCATATCAACACATCATATCACGCCACATCTAAAAAATGCACGTGTGAGCCTATTTAATCGATACGACTTCTTTTCTACCCGAAGCTCCTAACACGGCTATCAACATGTCAAATATCAAAAATGCACGTGCGAGCCTATTTAATCGGTGCGACACCCAATCTACCTGAAGCTCCAAGCATAACAACAAATAAGGTGGGCATCTAATGCGAGCTATGCTCCAACATCATGCCAAAACCAGTATATAATCCATGTGAAAATTAGTGCGAGCTAAGCTCCAGCACTCATGCGTATAAAACATATCAAATCTCGTGCGAGTCATACTCTAGCACGCTTTCAGTCTCACGAAAACCATGTAGGTGGCTCAATTCTTTGCAAAATATGGGTTAACAAACCAAAACAGCTCATTTCTTTTACAATTTATTTCAAATGTTAGCCAACCTACCAATCGCTTGCTAAAAAGCAATAAAACATGATTTTGCAAAGCATTATGCCTTTGTTTTCATGCATATTTCTCAAAACCCAACTCTTTGCCATTCAATCACCCAATATCATTTCCTAGTATCACATGTACTTTAGTAAAACATTTAAGCGCCCAAATTGTGCACAGATATCTCAAAGAGTCCACAGAATTCCATTACCTCGATCTACTTGGGTGAGACTCTCTTCCTTTACGCTTCTCACGTTCTTATCTCGACTCGCTCCGGTGTATCCTCGGGAGCTGAAATTCATCCATCAAATACTTGAGTTAACGCTTTTAACTCTTATTCAACTATGCATTTATCCAATGCCTTAAATACACATTTTACCCCTTGTGGTAAATCTCACAATTTATCCCAAAATCAACACCTCCAATTCATACCCACAACACAATCATCATCTTAAGATAACTCATTCATCATTAATACCTCTACATTTCACTTTCTCACACTAGACCATTTCTAGGTTATGGTGGATTCTTTACTTTCTAGGTTGGTCCTATCATTCATATACACATTAAACAACTCCAAAAATCAATATCCAAACAATATACTTGAGTTGTTTTATTAGAAACTCACCTAGCTTGATTTCCTTTTTGTTCCAAATGGGAATGCACCTTTTGTCCTTCAATCCAACAAATGGGGAAATGCCTCTAAGCTATGTTGTTCTTCTCTTTTAAGTGAACAACTTTGTCTCTAATAGCTTTCCCTCAGATCTTACTGAAAATGGCTGGATTTAGGAGTGAGAAAGCTAGGTTTTTGGATTGAAAGATGAAAGAAGTTGATTGTTCCCGAAATCTGGAAATTCAACTGCTCCTATTTATAGATTCAGCTTGATGAGATCAATCTGCCCTGGGTGGAGATCGATTTGGTCCTCATAAAATCCCTTTTTTTTTCACGGCATTTGAGGTCAGGAGATCGATATGTCGAAGACAGGAGATCGATCTGTCTTAGGTAGTAGCTCCGGGAGATCGATCTGGTTTGGAAGGAGATCGATCTTGCTTCAACCCGAGAGCTGAGGAAATCGATCTGTTTACCTTAAGGATCGATTCTCATTTTACAGAATGTTTAGAAGATCGATCTGGCTCCATTGGAGATCGATCTTCATTATTCCTATTGCTCGAATAAGAGCAATTTGGCTCTTCCAGATCAATCTTTCATCTCATGAAATCGATCTGGCCTTCATATTTTTCAAATTTTACTGCAGTTTTTCTGCAGCAACTTCACCCAAAACATCTTTAATTTGTTGTCATAGTCATTTTCTTATTCAATCATCTTTGAGACTTGAAAATGACATCCATTCCTACTTAGTACCTATTAAAACTTGTGTGAAATCTATGTATAATCAAATGTACATGATACAAACTAAATGGAAGTGCACAACTTATGCAATCTTCCTTCCATTTTACCATACCACTCATATTCCATTCCATTCACATTCTTCACATATTTAAGTCCATTTCTTTATATTCATATATAATGTCACTTGTACGTACAATCACAACTCTTATTACAAGTGTGTACATTAAACTTATGGACTTACATCACATATGCTTCACATTACAAGTATATCACCATACATATGATTTCATTTACATATATACACAAGGTTTAACCTATACGGGGTCTCACACATTTTTCCAATTAATCAAAAGTAATGTCATTCATTTGAAAGTTAAGACATACACTTATACGTGACATTGTTTTCTAACATTTACATCCCCCAAATTACAATTCAAAATGATCATTGTGCCTTTACATGTTTAGATACAAAAAGAATCCCTGTGTGTATACCTCTGAGTGATGGAGAGCAGCGGATGTCCCAACAATAACGCCTCAGTCCTCACTGGGCTACTATGTACGCTCTGTAGAGGGGGAAAGTAGAGGGATGAGCAACCACACGCTCAGTAAGGCAATAATGCAAGCATGGTAGATAACTACTCTATCTACATGCTGATAATATCATGGCATAAATCATTTATAGTCAGAGCATGAGGAAATAAAACTATGCCGCATGTATATACATATATCATGTACTAAAACATGTAAAACAGGCATGTAAAACATGGAATCATCATCATGTAAAACCTCCCATGCTCATCATTATCAAAACTCATCATAAAAAGGAAAATTCATCAAGAAACATCATTTAAGATTTCTCAATTTTTCAAACACATCAAATCTCATCACAATATCATATCATTTCTTTAAACCATATCCCACAAAGCTCGACCCCTCTCTCTGGTCTACCCTGGAACAACACAATCACACTTAGTGTATAAAACCATATGGTACTATGTAATATTATGTGAGACAAATGGTCACTGTATCTCAAAGACTATGTTGGTCAACTATGTCATAATCATCTCAAACCACACGGATCCCGGTGTGCGGGGCATCATGCTGGAACAAAGGTGGGCTAGTTCTTCGCCAAACTTTTCATATCATCATCACAACCACGCGGTACAGCGTACTCCATTTGATATACATGGTACAACGTACTCCACAGACCCAATCATGGTTAGGGGTGCCAGTCGTAGGTCTTATCTACCCCAATGCTATGTGTAACCTCTATAGTCTCAAGTGCACGTGGAAGCTTTTCGTATTGTAAGAGAGCCTCCCCACCAACAGAGCCTCCCCATCCCAACGGGCTTAAGGATATTGGCTTAAGGATCCTACTATAAGAGAGCCTCCCCACCAAACAGAGCCTCCCCACCCCGTCGGGCTTAAGGATGTAGGGCTTGAGGATCTTACTATCTCCAACACGGCATCATACATACCACAGTGTGAAAATCTATGCGAGCTAAGCTCTAGGACGATTCATGCATCATCAATAAATCTCCTCGTACGAGCAATGCTCTAGTATGGCTTTATGCATAAAAACATGAAGAAATCACGTACGAGCACAACTCCAGTACGGTTATATGCATAAGAAAGTTAATCGCAATTCACGCCGAGCAGAAGCTCCAATATGATTTATAAAACCTCATCACAAATCAAATCATGTGCGAGCTAAGCTTCAGCACGTATCATACATGTGAAAACACTAAAATCCAGTGCGAGCGAGGGTCCAACACAATTTTAACTCACGTACACACGATATGTGGCTCAATTTCAATAAAACATTCTCAAAACAATGCTTAGCACCTCATTTGTGCCTTTTCATGAAATCAAGAAATCACTAGCCAACCTATCAGTCATTTTGCTGAAACCAAAGCAATGTGTTTACATAAAAGCATCAAAACATGTGATTTATGCAATTATTAAAAACTACTTCAAAAGCCAAATCATCCTCATCTGTAACCATTCACACAAACCGTTTATTCTTATTTAACAATCCAAGCAATTTCAAAGCCCTATATATATACGCCCACAAAATACGAGCAGCTATCTCTATACAGTTATAAAATTTCGTTACCTGAAATCGCGTCGCGTGATTCCACTTCTCTAGAGCTGCTTAATTGTGCGGTTCGTTTCATCTCCAACGAACTCCTCGGGACTGCACAAAATCATATCCCACATCAATTGGGTCCAATATAACGAAATCTTTGCGCTTACTATAGTCGACTTGTCCTATAGTTTCCATTAACGCCTATAAGGCTTTATTGATCACTCTACTCATATCTGGAGAGTCTATTGGATTCTTTTAGATCCATAAGTTTCTACTAAGTCGATATTTAAGCCCCTAGTGTTTCTATTTCATCATTTATTTCACTTTGGCATTTTGTCAAACACCTCATATACTTATTCACTTAACTAAACCAATCTAACAATGTGGCTTCATTCAACCTTCTAAAATCATACATATTACCTCATAGACACTTTAATATACTCCATTTATCATTAATACATCCATAATACATTTTCTCACACTAGACTCATTCTAGGTTATAATGGTTCCAAGGTTCTCTAGGCAGTTTCTATCATTAATATACATACCAATCAACTCCAAAATCAATAACTAAACAAATATACTTGGATTAGTGCATTAGAAACTCACCTAGCTTGATTTTCTCCTTGCTCCAAATGGAAATGCATATTTGCTTCTTCA
Organism: Firmiana major; assembly: GCA_033439115.1. Lineage (NCBI taxonomy): Eukaryota > Viridiplantae > Streptophyta > Magnoliopsida > Malvales > Malvaceae > Firmiana > Firmiana major. Next base: position 63,466,293 of record CM065899.1, read on the forward strand.
ATCCAACCAATGGTATGTTGTTCTTCTCTTTATAACGAACAACTTTGCTCTAATGCATTTTTCTTAAATCTTAATAGAAATGGGATAATTTTGGAGTGAGAAAGTTAGGTTTTAAGATTGAAATGGAAGAAAATGGTTTATTTCCGTGAAATGCATATCCAACTGCTCCATATTTATAGAATTGGCTTGATGAGATTGATCTGCATAGGGTAGAGATCGATCTGGTCCTCTTAAATTTCTCATTTTCACGATATTTTGAAGGCATGAGATCGATCTGTCGAAGGCACGAGATCGATTTGCTTCACTGAATGAGATCGATCTACTTCAGTGAAACATGATCGATTTGTCTCAGGCAGAGAGCTAAGGAGATCGATCTGGCCTTAGGGGGAGATCGATCTGCTCCAGCCCGAGAGTTAAGGAGATTGATCTGCTTTAGTCGGGGATCGATCTCTCTCTTCCAACATGCTGATTTTGCATTCTTCAGGCTATGAGATCGATCTATCCTTGCATAGGATCGATCTGGCCTTCGTCCTACACCCTTTTTGCTGCAATTTCCTCATTCAAACTTATACTTAATAATCACTTCCACATTCATTTATCATTCCATTAACACTTTGAACTTAAAAAACATTCATTTCTCATAATTCATATGTAATGTAACTTGTCTATACATCAATTAATCTTATACATTACATAGAAATTTAAGGGTCTTACAATTAAACCGGCCCAATTCACCCAAAGGCCGAATTAAGTCAGTTTTAAATTCGGTTCGAGCTATACCGGGCCAGTCTTGAGTTGGCTCAATCCATTTAGCATCTCTACTTGCGAGCAAGCAACTTTGAACACCGTTCGGAGAACTAACTTCCAACGTAATGAACCACTACCCAAGGGTTTTAAACCTAATCAAGAATTGAAGAAAATAAGTCATTAAACATATGTATCATGAGTTTACTTGCCTCAACTTAGTTTTTAAATTATCACTAGTTTTATATCTACATGTGAATTATATAAATCAATTAACCAGATTTAAAGCACATTAAATTAATAATTATAGATCTTTTCTCAACTCTAAAACTAAAGGTGTGTTTGGTAGAGTAGGAAAGTGGGAGGATGAATAGGGATGGTATAAATGTAGGGAAAAAAAAAAAGATCTTTAATAATACTTGGTAAGAGAAAAAAGTACAAGAAAAATATAAGAAAAATTATAATTTATTTATAAATTTTATTTAGTTATCTTAATTAATTAATTTATGATATAATAGTACAATAATATTATTTCATTTTCCTTACTTCCACTTTTTAACTCTACTAAGTCCATCAATATAAAATTATAATTTTCTTTCACATTTTCTGTATTTCATATCAAGCACATCAATGGATAGAAAAAAATATATTTTTATTCATTTATTCTCTCTCGTTTTCTTTTTCTTTTTTTCATTTTAGGGAAATGACTAGACTTCTTTTTTATTTTTTAAATGAAAAAAGAAATGACCAAACTTTGAATATGTAATAGCTATCTATACAATGAACCAAAAACAATATCATATGTTGATATTTCTATAAATCCATAACCCAAAAAAAAAAAAAATACATATACGTATGAATAAGAAAACTTTAATAAGATCAATATGGAATATAGAAAAAAATGTTCAGAAAAAGAAAAAAGTATCAATTTTTATAAAAAAAAAAAAATACAATTTTAATGCACATATTTGCATTAGTGATTGATGCATCATTTTTTTTTTTTACTTGGTTCAAGGTTTTTTTTTTTTTTTTTTTTAAAAATACATCCAGACATTGATTCAATAATTGATAGGTAATCCTCTTGCTCAAAAAAATATATGATTCGAATCCTCTTCCCCGATCAAAAAAGATGAATAAGCATTCAATCATGAGCGAAGGCTAGAGTGGGCTAAGAAAATGCAAGGAGAAGGTTCATTACTAAAAACAATTCCGACAGTAGCAACCTCCTTACAGTTACAGGTGAAATGATCCATGCACGAACTTTGCTAGTAACGAGCCTGCTTTTTACAACGCTTTAAGTCTCCGTATTTTGATTTTCGTTCTCAGAGTACATTTTACCCTACTTCTCGCTGACAGAAGGATGATTTCCAGAAATGTTTGAGTGTTCTACATCAACAGCTTCATCAACTGCTACTGGTAGGGGCTTCTTTGTATGGTACCTATCGATAGAGACTCATGTACTTGAAAAATTAAGCAACTGACTTTTACTCTGATCTATAATATTCCATCGATGGCTCTCCCTCCTCTCCGGCAGAGAAAATGTGACAAGACAATGATAAAACCCATCTCCGGAGGAGTAGAGGGTAAAGGGCTAAGGGCTTAGCCCATATCACTATCAGTTGGTTCAAGATATACATTCCATTTCATTTCCGGGAATCAAAAAAATTTATCAAGAATCAACAACAGCGATTACACCCAGTTCACTTATTATTAACTAACCAAAAGAAGATGATTAAATACAACTAAAAGATAATAAAAAATTATATGTATATATAGTAATAAACAAAATAAAACTTTCGTATTAATTTCCAGAAAATAAGAGACCATTGGCGTATAAATCGTTCCTCCAATGCAAACAAGCTGACAGATTCAAAGTTCTCATCTCCCTTGATGCAGTTTAAGCAATCAGAAGAGAGTCAAGGCTTTGATGTTCACTTCAAGAGGCAGACAAGTAAGTACATCACCAGAAATGATGATTTCCTGACTCTGAAATCAATGAGGATAATCTGTTAATATGTGCAGCCGTGTCCAATATTGGAGGCAGCCTGAAATTTTTGAATGCCAGTTTGATAGGGGAGGAACAAAAACCAAGGAGGCAACTGTAAAATATGATGCTCCTGGCTTTGGATGTTTAAGCATGATAGATCAAACACAGCTTCTCAAACTACAGTTCCCTCAACATTGGAGACTATTTGGGAAGATGTTAGGAATTGGAATCGTTACTCGCATCATTATAATTTTTACTTCACCCCATTTCATTTCACTGGTCGCATGCCAACAGTTCTTACCCGGAAGCGATACTGAGGCTGAGACTCCTCATCATCGTCATCGTCATCATCTTCACTAGAGTCATCTTCAACTCTGTCCCACCGTGCATAATCCAGAGCTGAGTGGCCCTTTGGTTTAGGGATTGCCCTCCATCCCTTGGAATCTTTGATGCCCTGTTCTAGAGGAGCAGCAACTCCAATTCTTTGAGGCACATTCTTCTGATCTGAAAGCCCCCTGGGTTTAGGGGATGCCAGACTTCCTTTGTAATCCTTGTCGTTTGGTTCTTGAGGAGCAGGAACTCCAGGATTTATTTCAGGCACATTCTTACAATCTGTTTCGTGCCCAGGAGATTCTTTAACTTCAGGTTTCTCAGGGGAAATCATTTCAGCTTTTACCAGATCCTCATTAACCTCAGCATTCAGATCTTTCCGAACAAGAACTACTACGTCTTCCTTGTTGTTATCTTGTTCAGCTTCTTTCCCCATTGTACAGGGTTGCCCATGTTCTTCTTCCTGTTCTTCCTCTTCTTCCAACTCTGCTTCAGATTCAGGTATTGGAGCAAGTGCCTTTCCTTAAGCAAAGAAAACAAAATCCAGTTTCTTACTGACATCCGGAAGATCAAATACAAGTCAACTTAAGAAAGAAATATTGGAACCGTGTTAATAGCTTTCCCAATGACAATAAACAATCAATTGATTTTGTATGAGTCAACAGCAGACAATTGCGAAGTCTATGTGAAATGAAAAAGACAAAGTACTCCTTAACAAACAAGACACCATGTAAAATAGTGGAGAAAGATCTACAGTCAAATAGAGAAAAGATGATATACCACTTGTGTCTTCAAACGAGCTTGAAGGTTATGATAAACTTCTGAAGAGGGATTCAACTCTATTAGCTGGTTGACATCAAAGAGGGCTGAATTGTACTCCTCTAGTGTGACTAGTGTTTGTGCTCGCAACATCAAAGCTCCAGTGTGCTTATGGTCAAGCTCAAGAACTGAGGTACATTCTTCTACTGCCTAAGGTTGAATTAACATCAATTGGCAGATAACAGTTTCCGTGCATTAAAGTAAAATGGATACCCAGTATGGACGCATTCCATGAATAACAAAAGCAACATATAAAAGAAGAATGTAGAAGCAAACAGAATTTCTTCATAAGTTCTTTCACATGATCTTACTCAAGATATGATTCCTAATAGAGGGTAATGGCAAAACTTTAATCCACGGAGCCAATTTCACATAGTAGAAAATTTGTTATTGCTGCTGCTGTTACAGACATCTTTGGGATATCCAAAAAAAATTTAAAGCTTTCTAAAAAATGTGCGTGTGCGAGCATGCAGGGGTAAAAGCATAAAAGCAGGAGCATGAGTCTATATGCATGCAAGTCATGCGTACCCTTCATCAAACAAAACCACCAATAAACAACCAAGGATTGGCCTAGCTGTTGTTATCCCTCCTTAGGAAGGATTAGGTCCAAGGTTCGCATATATGCTATTTGTTGTCATCTAAGTTTTTTAGAAGATTTAGTTTTTTATTTTTGAATAAGGTCTGATTTTGTCCAGGCTGTTATGGAAATATTGTTAGTATAATTTCTTGATTTTTAGGAGATTTTTTTCCTTGTTTTTGGAGTTATTATTTTCTGATTTTTAGGAGATAGTTTAGGGATGTGCAGCTGGATATCTTTGACTTAGGCTATTTATATACCTATTTCCATATGAATAAAACTAAGAGTGAATGATTTTTCCTATGCACCCTTAATTTTTCTCAGTTTTTTTCATGGCATCAGAGCAGAAAAGATTCTGAATTTAATGGCAACAACTGCCATGACTGGAACAACTAGAAGAGACGAGTCTTCAACTGTCTCTTCAAGCCAATCCCAACCAACACACCTCCCAATCATGACTTTACAAAGGGGAAGCGAGAATACTTCCTTGCAGATTACAGCATACAAGTTAAATGGCAAGAACTATCTCCAGTGGGCGCAGTCAGTCAAACTTGTAATTCAAGGTAGAGGAAAAATGGGTTATCTCACTGGTGTAACTGCTGCTCCTAACACAGAAGATCCTGCTTACCAAGTATGGGAGGCTAAAAACTATTATTATGGCTTGACTTATTAATTCGATGGAAACTAAAATTGGACAGACTTATTTATTCTTGCCCACGGCAAAAGTAATATGGGATGCTGTGAAGATGACTTACTCAGATCTTGACAACTCTGCTCAAGTGTTTGAGATAAAGTCAAAATTGAGAGAAACAAAACAAGGAGGCCAAAATGTGACAAATTATTTTAATGTTCTCAAAAATCTGTGGCAAGAATTGGATTTATTTTATGAATCTAGCTGGGATTGTGTAGCGTGCAATGTCAAGCAGAAAAAAATGGTGGAACAAGAACGAGTGATCGAATTTTTAATGGGCCTAAACAAAGACCTTGATGAAGTCAGGGGCAGAGTGCTTGGCAAAGATCCCTTACCATCAATTGAAGAAGTGTTTGCAAAGATACAAAGGGAGGAAAGTTGACGGAAGGTTATGTTAAGAGATTTTAAGGAAGAAAATGGTGGACAGAATACAATTGAAGGATAAGCTTTGATTGCAAGAGGTCAGCAGCACTATAACAGGCCTCCCACAGATCAGAAAAATAGAAGAAAAGGGGAGACATTGGTGTGATGTTTGCCAACGTCATGGACATACCAAAGATACTTGGAAAATTCATGGCAAGCCACCTAATGGACTCCTAGAAAGCAGAATGATAGGAAAAGCTTCCAAGTCCAAGCAATAGATAAAGAACACGCTACTGCCATAAATGCAACAGAAGGAGAATCAGCCTATACTTCAGTCAAGTTTAGCAAAAAGCAAATAGATCACTTGTGTAAGCTTCTTAGTCAATCACAACCTCAAAATCCACTTGCTTCTAACCCTAGTGTCAGTTCTAGCTTGTTAGCCCAAACAAGTAACTTTCACACATCCCTTAGTGCCACTTCAACTTCAAAGAGTCCCTGGATTATTGATTCAGACTTTTCTCACATATAGTCCCTGCTCTAGTAATATTAAAGTAAAAATTGTTAATGGTTCTTTGTCAACTGCCGCTGGAAAAGGTTCTATAAGACTCTCAAAAAACCTGATTCCTCATTTTATTCCTCATGTGCCCAACCTTACTTGTAATCTAGTGTCAATTAGCAAATTAACATGTGATAACAATTGCTTTGCAAAATTCTCACCATCTTCTTGTGAATTTCGAGAGATATCCTCGGGGAGGACGATTAGCAATGCTAGGGAACATGAAGTACTCTACTTCCTTGAGGATGAGGATTCTAGAACTAAATAAGCTTTTGCATCAAGTAGTGAATCTTTTCTATTTCCAATCAAAATGAAATAATGTTGTGGTAGCATAGACTTGGCCACCCGAACTTTTCTTATCTTAAATGTTTGTTCCCTCAACTTTTCAAAAATAAAAATCCTCATTCTTTCTAATGTGATGTTTGCCAATTAGCAAAGCACAATCGCAACTCTTTTCCTCCCTTACCTTATAAGTCTTCCTCACCTTTCTCATTGATTCATAGTGACATTTGGGGGCCATCCAAAGTTACTACTTCATCTGGAAAACGTTGGTTCATAACATTTATTGATGATCACACGAGTCACTTGGATTTACCTCTTGAGTCAAATCTTTAAGAACTTTCATTCCATGATTCAAACACAATTTCAGGCAAAAATTCATGTCTTACGTACCGACAATGGGCGAGAGTATTTTCATTCTGTGTTAGGTGAGTTTTTAGCCAACAATGGGATTACCCATCAAAGTTCATGTGTGGACACCCCACAACAAAATGGGGTATCTGAACGAAAGAATAGACATTTACTTGAAGTCACTCGGGCTCTTATGTTCACCATGCATGTTCCCAAGTACTTGTGGGGTGAAGCAGTTCTCATAGCGGCCTACCTTATAAATAGATTACCGAGTAGAACTATCCACTACCAAACAACTCTCACCACCCTCACTATATACTATCCTCATCTTCACACCTTGAAAAATCTTCCCTTGAAAACCTTTGGGTGTACTACCTTCGTACATATACCTGCTTAATACCGCAGCAAATTACACCCCAAAGTCATTAAAACAGTGTTCCTTGGCTACTCACCCACACAAAAGGGATACCATTGTTACCTTCAGAAAACAAATTCTTCATCTCTCGTGATGTTACATTCTTTGAGACTAAACCATTTTTTCCTGCCACCTCTCTTCAAGGGGAGATTGAAACCAATGAAGATCATTTTTGGGAAACAGTATCCATGCCTATTAATGATATGCCCAAGTCTACTCTACATCCCTCACTTGAGTCAAATCCAAGTTCGCCTTCTCTAAAATTACTACAACAACAAAAACAAAAAATAGATTTGGAAACAGAGGGAGGTTTCACAAGGCAAAAAAGAAAAAAAATCAAGAGCTACGTGTCTATACTAGAAGAAATCAACCTCAAGAAAGAAAGCAACTCGTGGTCCCTCAAAGCCAAGAATCTGAACCAGAGGATGCCAATATCTCAGGTATTCATGAAACCATTCCTCTCTCAAATGAAACTATTGAGTTACCCATTGCTCTTAGCAAAGGAGTCCGTTCTTGCACTTTGCATCCCATATCTCAGTTTGTGTCATACAAAAATCTTTCACCATCATTTCGTGCTTTTACCACTAATGTTTCCAATATTGAGATTCCTAGGTCAATACAAGAGGCTCTAGCTAAACCTGAATGGAAAACAGCTGTGTGGGAGCAAATGAATGCTCTTGAAAAAAATGGCACTTGGGAACTAGTGACTCTACCTAATGGTAAGACTACTATTGGTTGTAAGTGGGTATTCACAGTAAAATCTAAAGCAGATGGATCAGTTGAGAGATACAAGGCTCGACTTGTTGCCAAAGGTTTCACACAAATCTATGGGGTCGATTACATGGAAACATTTGCACCGGTTGCTGAACAAAATACCATAAGGGTCTTGTTGTCTTTGGCAGCAAATTTGAATTGGCCATTACAACAACTAGATGTAACGAATGCCTTCTTGAATGGAGACCTAGAAGAGGAGGTGTACATGGACATTTCACTAGGATTTGAAGATACTAACAATACTCAGAAGGTATGCAAGCTAAAAAAATCCCTATATGGACTGAAGCAATCACCGCGAGCATGGTTTGATCGTTTTTCAAGAGTGATAAGAAGATATGGATACAATCAAGGCCAAACTGACCACACTTTGTTTTTCAAACACCTTCCGTTTGGAAATGTTGTTATTTTGATAGTGTACGTGGATGACATAGTTCTCACAGGGGATGCTCTAGAGGAAATGAAGAAATTGACAGGTCTACTCGCCACAGAGTTTGAAATAAAGGATCTTGCTCCTTTAAAGTATTTTTTGGGAATGGACGTAGCTAGAAGCAAGACAGGCATATCTGCTGCTCAACGAAAGTATACTTTGGACTTGTTAAAGGAGACAGGAATGTTGGGGTGCAAACCTGCTAATACACCAATGGAACAAAGCCACAAGACAGTCCAATGTAAGGGAGAAATTTCAGTTGACAAGGGAAGATATCAAAGATTAGTGGGAAAACTAATTTATCTTTCTCACACGAGACCTGATATAGCTTTTGTTGTCAGCTTTGTTAGTCAATTTATGCACGATCCAAGAGAAGAACACCTCAATGCAGTTTATCGAATTTTGAGGTATCTCAAGATGACTCCAGGGAAAGGATTGTTTTTAAAAAAACAGAAGAAAGAAGGGTGGAAGCTTTTACTAATGCAGATTGGGCAGGTTCAGTTAATGATAGGAAGTCTACATCCGGATATTGCACTATGGTTTGGGGAAATTTAGTAACTTGGAGAAGAAATAATCAGTGGTTGCTAGAAGTAGTCCTGAGGCAGAGTCTAGAGCTATGGCTCACGACATTTGTGAACTGATTTGGATCAAAAGGCTTATGGAAGAATTAAAGATTAAACTCAACTGTCCAATGCAATTGTACAGCGACAACAAGGCTGCCATTAGTATTGCACACAACCCAGTCCACCATGATAGAACTAAGCATGTGGAGGTTGACAGACATTTTATAAAAGAAAAAATTGAAAGTGGAGTGATTTGTGTGACCTATGTTCCAACCAGCTAGCAAGCTGCAAACATCCTAACCAAAGGGCTACCACGACAAAAATTTGAAGTGCTCAGAAACAAGCTTGGAATGATAAACATCTATTCAGCCTAAGGGGGAGTGTTGTCATCCAAGTTTTTTAGAAGATTTAGTTTTTTATTTTTGAATAAGGTCTGATTTTGTCCAGGCTGTTATGGAAATATTGTTAGTATAATTTCCTGATTTTTAGGAGATTTTATTCCTTGTTTTTGGAGTTATTATTTTCTGATTTTTAGGAGATAGTTTAGGGATGTTTAGCTGGATATCTTTGACTTAGGCTATTTATATACCTATTTCCAGATGAATAAAACTAAGAGTGAATGATTTTTCCTTTGCACCCTTAATTTTTCTCAGTTTTTTTCACTATTGAATCATGGCTATTTTGATTGCTTAAAAAGGAAGAAATGCTGATTCTTTTACTAGAACCGAGAGTCAAAGCAAAACTATCCATCTTAAATAATAACTTCTTTCACAAATTAAAAGATTCAACATTATTTCTACTGAGATAATCTAAAACAAGAACAATTGATGATAATCTATGTCACTGTTTTACACTTGCTTTTTTCCTCTCTGTTCTAAATCTCAAAATCATTAATAAATTTCATTAAGAATTAAAATAAATTTAAATTTCAAACACTAAACTGAAAGAAAATTTCACTTTCTACTAAAATCCCTAGAAACATAAAAAGAATAATTTTTTTCTTTAAAAAAGGAATTTAATATTAAGTCAAAAATATTGAAAGTAGAATACATAACACCCCAAATAAAATACAGAAATAACATGCCAAAATTGCTTTACTATTGACATATTCATCCATCAAAAGCAGATTAAGTAAACTCTAACAAAACCAACTTTTTTTTCCATAAAATACCATACTAAACCCAAAAACATGTCGAAATAAAACCGTAAAAATCAAGATGTTCCCATTGTGCGTAAAATCTAGTCGGAAGCTAGATAATTACTAAAACCCACAAAAGAAACAATAAGCAAAATCAAAGGCAATTCAAAGGAATAATAAAAAAAATAGAAAAAGAGAAACCTTTTTGAAATGATGTAATTTCAAGTAACAAGCAGCTCTGTTACTGTGCAAAGCGATCTTTTGAGGCTTCGTTTTGGCCACCTCCAGCGCCTCCGTGTAGTAACCCAGCGCTTCCTCGTACCGCCTTTCTCTATACATCTGGTGGGCCCTTTCGATCTTGTTAAACGACGACGTTGCCATATTCAGTACCTTTGACCTTCCCCACCCCCGCCAACCAGTTTCTCCGATCTGGTTAATCTGTTATCGACTATAGATGGAACAGAAAATAAATTTTTTAAAAAAAATGATAAGAAAAAGAAAGACAAAAAGTGAGGTGGCGTTTCCAGAAAATGAAAATTGTGTGATTAGTGAAGCTTAAGACAGGGACCTTTTTTTTTTTATCGATGAGAGGACGGTGAGTTTTGAAATTTCACTTTCGAAAGGGTTCAGAAAATTTAGTGGGCAGGCGGTGGTGGCCACAGCACACTGGACCATGTGGAGACAGGTGCGGCTTAGTGTGTGGGTCGAGCTCTCCCGCATCAACAATTAATTGCATTTCAACGTGACAACGTGGCTGCGTCTGCCCCGGAGTCCCGCCTCATTAATCGATTACGGCTCGACTTGATACTTCTAGTTTACGTTTAATGCATTATCATTCAATAAATTTCATATATTCTGATCGAAATATTACATTTTATTAATTGATAATTTTAAAATATTTAATTTTAGAAATTTTTATTTTAAGGTTTTATATGCTATGATTTATAAAAAGTATATCAAATATAAATCTTATTATATAGGTATACTTTTAGTCTAAATAGTTTAGATTTGTTCATGGATTAAATGATTTATTCAAACTCGAAGTTTGACTTGATTTTTTAGTAAATTTTAATAAAAATATTAAGACTACTAAATGAGTTTGAGTTTAAAAATTAAAATTTTATAAAAAAATAAAATCAAATTTGGACTCGCCATTTAAAAGTCAAAGCTTAATCCAATTAGACCTAATGGATAATTCTATATATATATATAAAAAAAAAAGGCCATTTTGACCGACCCACTCAAATTTAGCCCATTTTTGCTATTTTTCATGCATTTTTCATCTTTAAAGGCTCTACAACATTAACTATTTAATTTTGAGCCACAAAACACATGAGAAACAAAATGTGTTTTGCTAAACCCAAAAACTGAAAGCTCAAAATGGAGCTTTAATGGCTTCTCTCTCTCAAATAGAAGTGGCTAATGACTCTTGGGTGAGTTAGCTCATATGTCAAGTGTTAAAACTAATTAAAAGTTCATTAAGTCACTAATGCTAAACTGAAATGCAGTAAAATTTAGTTTGATGCGAGTGAGAACTCAATTTTGCTACTACAATTGCTCCAAGGTTGAAGCACTTTTTTGAATGCTTCCTGTTGACTTTCTTTAAGTCTATATACAAGAGAGAGTGAGAAAGAACGAGAGAGAAGAAGGTTGCTACTCTCATTCTTTCTCTTGAAGTTATGAAACTTAATGGGCCAACTTCACACACACATATGCTGAGAGTAAAGACTCTCTTTATGTGATTCATATATAAACTCATCCCATTATAGATTTAATACATGTATATTATATATCAAATATAAGGTCACATTTAGCCGAAATCATACTACTTAACTCAAGTATATTATTATTTGTATTCTTAAAATGTGTCACACCCCGTGACCTAACCTCAAACGTAAATGCGCAATGTTAAGCGGAATCGTGTTATAAAATAACGTAAGTGTCTCTATGGATCGTTTTACTTGTTGTTTTGTGTCCAATGTAGGAATCCATGCCATTGCTTTTAAATTTTTCGTAAATGATCTATATCTATTCGTGACTTATGATATATGTGAGATTAGTTTTTTTCGTAAATCTGGCGGCATAATGGCATAATTGAACTAAGTCCTTCCTATAATTTACACCATATGCATCACATGTACTCAACTAAAGAAATATTTAATCCGTATTAACAAAATTCTTAAGTGAGTATCCCATAACCGAAAAGAAGAAACCTAAGAGTATTCCGTAGTGATAATACTTTAAACAACTTCCAACTAAATACATCCCACAAAATACCACCGTGCGTACATGATCTGAAAGAAAACTGTGAGACCCCGTATAGGTTAAACCTTGTATATATATGTAAATGAATTCATAAGTGTGGTGATATACTTGTAATGTGAAGTATATGACATGTAAGTCCATAAGTTTAATGTACACACATGTAATAAAAGTTGTGATTGTACGTACAAGTTGCATTATGTATGAATATGAAGAAATGGACTTAAACATGTGAAGAATGAGAGTAGAATGGAAAATGGGTAGTGTGGTAAAATAGAAGGAAGATTTTATAAGTTATGCACTTCTATTTGGTTTATATCATGTACCTGTGGATATACAAAGATTGCACACAAGTTTTAATAAGTATAAAGTAGGAATGGATGCCAATTTCAAGTCTCAAAGATGATCGGATGAGAAAATGACTATGGCAGCAAATTAAAGTTGTTTTGGTGTAAGTACTTGTAGAAAACTGCAGTAAAATCTGAAAATATGAAGGTCGGATCGATCTCATAGGATGAGAGATCGATCTGAAAGAGCCAAATTGTTCTTATTCGAGCAATAGGAATAGTGTAGATCGATCTCCAATGGAGACAGATCGATCTCCTAAACATTCTGTAAAGAAAAGATCGATTTCAAGGCAACCAGATCGATTTCCCTAAGCTCTCGGGTTGAAGCAGATCGATCTCATCCCAAGCCAGATCGATCTCCTTAACGCTACTGCCTGAGACAGATCGATCTCCAATCTTCGACAGATCGATCTCCTACTTTCAAATGCCGTGAAAAAAGAGAGATTTTAAGAGGACCAGATCGATCTCCACTCAGGGCAGATCGATCTCATCAAGCTGAATCTATAAATAAGAGCAGTTGGATCTGCAGATTTCGGGAACAATCAACTTCTTTCATCTTCCAATCCAAAAACCTAGCTTTCTCACTCCTAAATCCACCCATTTTCAATAGGATTTGAGGGAAAGCTATTAGAGACAAAGTTGTTCACATTAAAGAGAAGAACAACATAGTTGGAAGGCATTTTTCCCATTCGTTGGATTTAAGGAACAAGGTACATTTCCATTTGAAGCAAAGAGGAAATCAAGCTAGGTGAGTTTCTAATGCAAATACTCAAATATATTTGTTTGGATATTGATGTGGGGAATGATTGGTACGTATAGAAATGGTAGAAACTACCTAGAGTAGGATGAATCCACCATGACCTAGAAATGATCTAGTGTGAGAAAGTGGAATGTATTGAGAATAATGATGAATGAGATATCTTGAGGTGATAATAGTGTTATGAGTATGATTTTAAGTTGTTGTTAGGGAATAAATTGTGAGATTTACCTAAAAGGGGTAAAATGTGGAATAAGGAATTGGTAAACTGCATAAATGAATTATATTGACTAGTGAAGTCAAAATGTGAGTTAACAGCATTAACTCTAGTGATTTGGATGAATGAATCGCAACTCCCGAGGATACACCGGAGCAAAGCGAGCCAAGAGCGCAAGAAGCTAAAAGGAAGAGAGAGTCGCACTCAAGTAAATTGAGGTAAGGAAATTCTGTGGACTCTTAGAGATATCTGTGCGCAATTTAGGCGCTTAAATGTTTTGCTAGAGTGCATGTGATACTAGGAAATGATATTGGGTGATTGAAGGGCAAAGAGTTGGGTTTTGAGAAATGTGCATGAAAACAAAGGTATAATGCTTTGGAAAATCATGTCTTATTGCTTTTTAGCAAATGATTGGTAGTTGGCTAACATTTGAAATGAATTGCAAAAGAAATGAGTTGTTTTGGTTTGTTAACTATACTTTGCAAAGAATTAAGCCACCTATATGGTTTTCGTGAGAATGAAAGCGTGCTAGAGTATGACTTGCACGAGATTTGATGTGTTTTATACGCATGAGTGCTGGAGTTTAGCTCGCACTAGTTTTCACATGGATTTTATACTAGTTTTGGCATAGTGTTGGAGCATAGCTCGCATTAGATGCTGACCTTATTTGTTATCGTGCTCGGAGCTTCGTGTAGACTGATGTCACATTGATTAAATAGGTTCGCACGTGCATTTTTTATATTTGACATGTTGATAGCCGTGTTAGGAGCTTCGGGTAGACAAGAAGTCGTACCGATTAAATAGGCTCACACGTGCATTTTGAGATGTGGCGTGATATGATGTGTTGATATGGGTCTACGGAGTACGTTGTACCGTGCATGTAGCATGACGTACGTTGTACCGTGTTGAGATTAGTTATGCCGTCTTCGGACGAGATCTGCTATGGACCGGCGGGTTGGACTTGACTGATAATTCTATTTTAATAGAATTATTCATGCTTAATTCCTTAATTAATTATTTAAATCCTCATATTATTTTATTAATTATCCCATGTATTTAATTAAAATTATTTAATGTGTAGATAAATTAAATCCAGATGAAACTCAGTCGTTTCAGTCAAAAAATGCGCTGAAAACGGGCTAAAGGAGACTAGACCACTTCTAATTTGCAGACTGAGTTACCAGTCGTCTGGACACGTGGGATGCCGAGTGTTAGTATTTTATTCACTCCGAAACGATAAGATCGATGGACACCGTGCCAACCTTCTGGAAGACACACGCCGGACCACATCGCATAGCTAAGTGCACAAACTGACAAGTGACGTGGAAATATCTACTCTGCAATGAATGGAATGAAGACAAGTGGCCAAACAATGCCAACTCATCTAGGATTGAAAATTTACCTTTGTACCCCTAAGTTTGTGTATAACTAGAACATGATGAGTAATTGAAAAATTAGGTAGCCTAGGGTAGTTTTTAGTGTAGTTTTTAGGGTAAGGTAGCCTAGGGTAGAGTAATAGGAGTAGTTTTTAGAATTAGTTTTTAAAGTAATTTAGGAGTAGTTTTTAGAATAGTTTTATTTTAGATTAAATTTTTCATTGCTGTGTTTTATTTTCTTGTTTCCTTTTAGTTCTCACATTAGTTTTTGTTAGCAGCCACCATTTTATTCTAGTATTTTTTTATTGTTCATGACAACTTAAAGAAATTTCTTCAATAGCACGTTCTGTTTTTCTTCTTCCACTAGTTTATTTTTCATTTTTTTTATTGTTCATTTCGATGGATTCGGGGGCGTTTGAGCTGATGAACAACAACTATATGGTTCATCCCTTTGTTGTATTCTCAAGCTTGGTGTCCCTCATTTAATCCTTTTTACCCAGCTTGTGTTATTTTCTTTTGAAATGCACCATTCATCACGGTTCGATTTATGTTATGGTTAAGTTAAATTTTTTTCTTTCTTTTTTCTTTTCCTGGTAGACACGAGGAGGTCATGTTTTAATTTTCTATATTATTTTTCTTCTTCGCTTACACCATTCACCACTGTTCAAGTTATATTATTGTTGAAGTATCTTTATTTCCTCGGTTGTGGTTAGCTAATTTGATTTCATGAGCCAAGTGAGAAAGCCGAGCAATAGCTGGAGTAGAGTGATTGTGTAGGAATCTAACCGGCGATGTGACTAAGCCTAATGCTGTCCTGCTCCATTACTACCCAGCTCTTCTCCTTTACTTTCAGGTCTCAGTGTTAGTTGCTGAACTCGGTGTGAATAGTGGCTACGACAGCAACCCGAGAGCAAAGCAACAGCAGTAGCAGGAGCTTTCCTCTGTTCTCTCCTGTTCCAAGTTTTATTTACTGTTCATTTCCTTATTTTTTTCTTTTGTTTTAGCCTCTAGTTTCAATTTGTTTAAGTTGCTGTGCTCCATTTAGCTTCTAGTTTCATATTACATATTTTCTCTGCTTGTGTTTTATGTTGTTTTGCATTATTTTTGTTTGTTGATGATGTACAGGATAGTGACTTAGCCGTTTGTGAGCAGCAATGCATTGGTGTTCAAATAGAGCTGCAGCGGGGCTGATGCTGTGCAGGACACATTTGAACCAAGGCTGCTGGTGCAAGGAATGAACAGCTGAGGCAGGAGGAAACATGACCGGTTCCAAGAGATGCAGCTAGTACAACATTGCAGGGAACAAAAAAGAAGCATTTATCTTGTACTGCAGGTACACGATCTCATCAATAGAGCAGTGCAGACGCAGGAGCTGCTGCTGCTTGCACGATTTACTGCAGCTACCCATGCAGCGAGGAGGACGTACCTGATGATGGAGCAGACAGTACAAGGTATCTTACCTGGAGCAGAAGCAGCGGACAGCACCTAAGAAAGAAAACAAAGTGCACAGTCGGGACCGCAAGCAAGCTAGTTGGACATTCGGTTGAGGCCATGTTTGGCTGCAGTTCATTTTTACAATTTAATGTTTAATGCATTTATATTATTTTGATTGTTTTCATTCCTTTTATTAGTTGTTAATTTAGGAAAATTGTTAAATTAAATTGTAGGTTAGTTCTAGTGTCTTTGTTTGTTAATTTATTTTTTAGTTTTAATTTATTTTAATTGTTGATTTTATATCATAGGTTTTAGGACATAATTTTAGTATAGAACTTTATGAGTTGCATTTAGAATTAATTTAGATTAAATTTGTTTCATGCATTTTCAATTTAGTCTTCATTTTAAATTTAATCCAAAAATATTAGTTCTCATGCATTATTTAGATTTTGTTTTATTGTTAGTAATTAGTTAAAGTTAGATTTAATTTATGATAATTTTATAGGTAGTTAATTTCTTAGTTTGATTTAAGAATTTCTTTAGGGTAAGATAAATTTTATTTTATTATACTTTAGGTTAACTTAATTTGCATTTTTTATTAAGTAGTTTAATTACATGCATATTTTATTTTTAGGATTGTTTAATTTTAGTTTAATTAATTTTATTTCTTATTTTCATATTTGCATTTTTAATTGCGTTAATTAATTTTAACTGTTTTAATTATCTTTTGTACGTTAATGCTTTTAATTGCTCGGAGCTCTGTAAGTAATTTTAGCTCGGTTTTATTTTCTTTAGTTTATAGTTTTTATTATTTTCAGTATCGTTAGCCTTGTAGATCACCCATTAATCATTCATAATTTGCTATGATATACTTAGGGTAAGATTAACCGGTAGTTAATTAGGCTAATCAACTTCTCCGTGGGACGATAATGTGGGACTCAAATCCCATTATTACTTGTAAGACCCGTGCACTTGTGGATACACGTCTAGGTCACTTAGAGTGGACGTAGTCGTAACAATCAAGTTTTTTGGCGCCGTTGTCAGGGAAGTCTTAATTAGCCAGTAATTAATATCGATGAAATTATGCTTAGGTGTAATTCTAGCTTGTAAATACTTAGGTGATAAATATTTAGAGCCTTAATTTAGTGTAGTTAATTTTCTCTCTAATAATTACTTTAAAAAAATTGAAAAATTAAAAAACTTAAAAAAAACATTTGTGAGGACTTTGTGATGTTTGCATGCGTAGAGCTAGGAGTTATAATTGCTTTCCTTTAGATCCTGAAATTGAAAGAAACCTTAGGAAAATTCGAAAGGATTCTAGGAAATTAATAGCTCCGCTGCAAAACATTATGGCAGAAAATAGAGAAATTAGGACCGTTGGAGATTATGCAATGCCGACGATTGGAGGATATTATTTCGGCATTAGGCCACGAACTGTCCCTGCAAACAATTTTGAAATTAAGCTTGCAATCCTTCAGATGATCCAGACTTCTTTACAGTTCAGTGGGCTCCCTCATGACGACCCACATGCTCACCTCGGGCAATTCCTGGACTTGTGCAGCAGCTTCAAGCACAATGGATTATCTGATGATGCGCTTAGGCTTAGATTATTTCACTTCTTGCTTAGGGATAGGGCGCGACACTGATTAACCTCCTTACCTCCAAGATCCATTTCTACTTGGGACGAGTTAGCCCATCAATTTCTAGCTAAGTTTTTCCCTCCCTCTAAAATGGCCAAACTCCATAGTGACATATCTTCCTTTGCCCAATTTGATTCGGAATCTCTTTACGAAGCTTGGGAATGATATAAGGAACTTCTTAGGAAGTGCCCTCATCATGGCCTACCTTTGTGGCTGCAAGTCCAGACCTTCTACAATGGACTTACTAGCCAAAATAGGACCATCATTGACGTTGCTGCGGGAGGAGCTCTAATGTGCAAAACAGAGGAGGAAGCTTACGAGTTGTTAGACAATATGGCAGCTAACAACTATCTATGGTCCTCAGAGAGGCAACTGCCTAAGAAGTCGGTGGGTATCTATGAGTTAGACACGCTGTCTACCTTGACCTCTCAAATTGCTAACCTTACGAAGAAGGTAGAGTCACTCAGTACCCAGCATAATCTGTGAGACCCGAAATTAAATCGTAAATTTTATGAGGGATAAAAATGCTCACCAATTTAAAGGAATGTGATTCGGACTGAAAATAAGGATTCAAATCATAAAATGAATGAATATTCGTGAAGGAAAGTCGGGCTAAATAAATCCCGAATACGTGTAAGGGCAAAACGGTCAAAAGACCGAAAGTCGAGATAAATTCGATAAGAAAATTTAATTTAAAATAAGGATTTAGAATATCTTGATCAATAATGAGGAAATTATATAATTTTGAGTCAAATTGATCAAGATCTGGAATTTTTAGAAATACCGAAAAGTCACCCGGGACAATATCCCGAAAATACAGAGAAATTATACCCGAAAAAGGATTAAAAAAATATAATAAAGTATTAAATACAATTAAGTTATATAATATCTGACCTGGGGAATATTGATACGCAGTTTCGGGTATTTGATTGAGAGCAGATCGGACTGCGCAACGTGATATCAGTGGAAAGGTCAGACTCGACGAGAATCGAGGTAAGGGAATTTTGTAGGTGCATAGAGATAATTATGCGTATTTTGAGAGGGGATTTACAGGGCTTAGAAATTTCTTAAAGCATCTAGAAATAAAGTAATAATTTTTACGAAAACCGGGGCTTAGATAAATAGAGAAAAAGGACGATTTTGCCCCTGAGAGTAAAATTTGCAAAAAGGGTAGTAAGGCAGGTAAATTGCATGATTTTATATATTTACTGCTTTATATGGACATATTGCTTTGATTTAAGCAAATATGCACATAGGTGGGCTATTGATTTCGTGAATTTTACGAAAAGGTACCGGTTTGTACCGGTTACTATTTTAAAAGATGTTTCATTAAAAGTGAGCCACCTATCGTAATTACATGAATAAAAAAAAAAGAGTGCTGTCTTACTCGCACTCAAGTTTACTGATTTATTTATCATGAAAAGCCGTACTGGAGCATTGCTCGTACGAGAAATTTGTGTGTGCTCAAAACCGTGCTGAAGCTTCGCTCGCACGAGATTTTAGATATCATGATATGCATAGCGTGGTGCTGGAGCTCCGTAAGCCTGTGACCTGGTGTGGGGCGGGCAGCAGGATGCTCACATAAACGCACTAGACGCGAGTTGACATGCATATAGTCGTGCGGAAGCCTCCTGTAGACTGTGTGTCACAGAGAGTTGAGATACTCGCACATATACTTTGAGACATGGGTTGGTTATCGACATAGTATTGGGCTGGATAAGACCTACGACAGGCACCCCCAGACTATGATATGGGTCCACGGAGTACGATGTACCGTGTATGTCACATGGAGTACGCTGTACCGTGTAGTCATGATGACTCTACGATGTTACTCGATATTCTGGCGGGTAGGACTTGACCCCACCTCCCGTTGCAGTTGTGATACCCCGCACACCGGGATCCGTGTGCCTGGGATCACAGGGACATAGTATGGCCATAGTCCTCGATTTTTCATACAGTAACCTACATGCCTCACATGATATCATACGGTCTGGATAGACCAGGACAAACCCGATGGAGGGGTAGTCCCAATTTGTGTTTTTAAAAGAGATGTGATTTGATGAATCAAGGTATTCCCGAGAGATGGGTTTGACCTTGATGAAGTTGTTTTATAATGAAACAAATGAGTTTTAAATGTGATGAATTTATGATGAAACAAATAAGTTTCAAAGTGATGAGTTTTGTGATTAAACAAATGAGTTTTAAAGGGAAGAGTTTGTGATTAAATAAATGAGTTTTAATGTGACGAGCATGAGATGTCATACATGATGATTTTCCATGTGTGCTTTATATGTCGATTTCATGATTTCTTGTATATGATATATACATACATGTGGCATCGTTTTAGTCATACCTCATGCTCTGAAAGTAAACGATTTTTATATCATGACATTATCAGCACGTAGATAGTATAGTTATCTACCTGCTTACATTATTTCCTTACTGAGCACGTTTTGCTCACCCTTTCATTTTCCACCCCACAGGGTATATTCAGTAGAAGAGAGCGACAATAGTCTCGCATCTCGGTTATCCGCTGCTTCTTATTAAGATCAGGTATACACATTTATATAATTTTTGTATCTGAACAAATAGATGCACAGTACTGTATAAGGATTTAATATTGGGGATGTATTTTGTTTAAATAAATTGATATGTGAATGTGAATATGAAAATGGAATGGTAAATAGGTGAGAGGTTACTAACACCGAATCATAGCCCAACTGTTTAGAAGTGTAACTGTTCACGATGGGTGATGAAATGAAAATGCGAAAAATTTGTAGGGATTTTTAGGTAATTTGGGTCGTGACAAATTAAATGGTATCAGAGCAGAGTTGGCCTGATATGAGTCGGTGTTAGTGGTTAAGTAAATTTACATCCCTATGTATTGTGAATTGTTTAGATACAATTGTGTATACCAACATGGAAGTGCAGCTAAGAATTTTGTTTCGAATGCAAGAATATAGTTTTTATAACTGATAGTCGCTATGGTAGAGTGGCGAGTACACATGCTCGAGACCGTAGAGATTGACCTGAAAATCGAATGAGTCATGATATGAGACTCAAGATGAGATAGTGCACGAGGCAGAGGTCGTAGAGGTAGACCTGAGTCTGCTAAGTCGTGCTGAGTTGATCTGTGAGAATCAGGATGAAATTGAAATGGAGGCTAATGTTGAGCATGCCTCTCAGAGTCCGACAGAGTGATTGGATAGTATTGAGACACGCTTCGCGAGATTAGAACGGAGTGTGAAGATTATTTTGAGGAGCTAATTGCTCAGATTATGAATGAGATACGAGGGCACAGCGGAGCATTGGTGTAAACCCGCTCGACCCATCTTAAGTGATAAACATCCAGAGTTAAGATGAGAAATATTTTGGATGTATTTTGGTGACTGAATATTTTGGGCACTACTTAAAGGAATTTATTGATAAAGTTTCTTACACTGCCCATAGTCATTGGTTGATTGATGAATATGAATCTCAGATTTCATCCCTGGGCAAGTATGAACCCGATATTGTGGACAGTGAGAGTCGGAAAGCCCAAAAGTTCATGGAATGCTCAAATTGTCGATTAGAGTTTGATTGGCTCACTACTTATGTCGAGGCAGTGCGCAGAATACAGTTGCGTGAATAAGATCATGTATTGCACGCCTCTGAGATTGGAAAATGTAGTAAGGGCCAAAATAGAGACGGAAGAGAATAGAGAATGACAGAGATGTCAGAGTGGGAAAGAGACCAACTGATAAGGGATTAGAGCTGATGAGTCACGGGGTAAGATTATTGGTAAGGTCCCAGTGTATCCAATTTTAGCACTCTTGAGGGGCATTGTGATTGGAAAACCCCGACCTGCTACGAAGTAGTGTAGCAGTGTAAGCAGAGTGAGCAGTGTAAGCAGTGTAGGATGTGTGGTAGATACCACGGAAGTAAGGTCTATACCTACACTGTATTAATGAAAATGGCCGTTAAGTGTGGTAAGACGGACCATTGATGTTGATTGTACATATTTGGGCGAGATTGCCCCCCCAGAAAAGTAAAGAGACAGAGAAAAACTTCGTTGGAATAGCTGCAACGTAAAAAGGGAGGCCATAGCCGAAAAGAAAAAGGAAAGTAGGTTGTTGGACGAAGGCGAGAGGATGTCTTGGACCAGGACACTATTGATGTTTCATGGATGTGGTGTAAGATACCACACTTGTTATGAATAATGAAGTACATATGTTCATTGATCCTGGTGCCACACATTTATTCATACCGCCTTCATTCGCATATAAGTGAGTAAAAGGCATGAATTCCTACACATTGGGCACAATACTGATAAATGAATACCCCAATAGAGGAGGATTAATAAACGGAATATGGATATAGAGATTTTAAGTTGAAAATAGGGTGAAAACATCACTGAAAAGTATACTGTAAGTGTTGACAAGTGATAAAAAGGGGTGCAACGGTTGAAATTAAAGAAGTAAAGGATTGTACTCACGGAATGAATAATGAAAGAGTTTCGTTATAATAGATACACTAAGGAGATAATCTTTAAGATGAGATATGCTTAATTCTAAATACAAGATGTATTGGAGTAAGAGGCATATGCTAGGTAAGAGCATCTTTACGATATGAAGTCATTGGGATTAAAGCAATTAGTAGCGAATATAAAGTGTGACCACATGGACTGAGATATAACGTAGTTGTGGTTAAGTCTGAAGGTTAATAAAGGTATTTCAAAATACCTCCCCGCCTGAAGACTTGACAGCGTCTAAAAGTATATATATAATCTATAACGTGAAATCGATCGTTGCAATAAATACCTTTAGCATTAGGATACCTTTACTAAGACGATAAGAATATTAAAATTCGACAAATCATAAGGTTAACATAGTAAAATTTAATAAGAGCCGTTAAGATAAAAAAAAGAAATGGCGCAGGTTAGTACCTGAAAACGTAAGCAATCTTGAAGGATCTTATACGCTTATGCTTAAATAAGTCAAGGATTGGATCGAGTTGTAATCATCATTTTCGATGATAGGTTGGGTGTAGTTAAAGTCTAGGGCGATTTATAAGCAATAATGAGAAATTGCTTTTACAGATGGTTGCTGCGAGTTCTAAAAGGATATACCTTGTTGACACGTTTAACTATAAAATGTGGTATTGGAACGGGATGATAGATGTGACATGAATTTTGGTGTAATGAAGTATGAATTGACCACTTTGATTAATTTCACCATACCCAACAGCTCAAGAGGTTTTCAATGAGTATGGATACCTCAAAATTATGATGGAGCTGTGTATTGATGTATAATGGGAAGATAGTCAAGTATGGAGTCAGACAACTCCTTGATCATGAAATAAACTATCTGACCCATGATTTAAAGTTGGCAACAGTATTTGTACCGAGGATATTGTACTATTAGGTACACGATGAGAAATTGTGGATATGCACTAATCATAAAGCCTCGAGTATCTGTTTTTTTTTACAGAAAGAGGCGAATATGAGAATACATAGTGGGTTAGAGCTTCTGAGAGGTTTTGATTGTGAAAATTGTACCACCCAAGGAAGGGCTAATGTGACGGCTGATGCTTTGAGTAGAAAGAACCTAGGGATGGTACCGCATATGATGGTCAGGGAGCGTGAGCTGCTAAAGCAGCTGTGAGCCTCAGTATTGATGTGATCCCTTCTGATGATGACAGTGATTGTGTGACAGCTAGCCTGAGACTAGAACCGGATGAGAGTGCTCGGATTTGACAGGCTTAGCATGATGATCGGCAGGGTGTCGATAGTGTGGGTCAGATTCAGAAGGGTACGATGATAGAGTTCATAGTGGGTGATGATGATTTACAGAGAGGTTCAGAGACAGTATAAGTGCTCCCCAGGACCACAGTTGATGAGATAGTAATATTATCATAAGCTCACTCTTCGGGATATACGGTGCATACGGAAAGTAACGAATATATATATATGAAATCTCGAAAAGGGTATTGGTGGTCAGATGTGAAAAGAGATATGGTAGGGATTGTGGAATAGTGCCTAGTGTGTCAGCAGAATAAGGTAGAGTATTAAAAGTCTGCAGAGTTATTGCAGCACCTACCTATATCGACACGGCACGGAAATGGGAGCAAGTCTCCATGAATGTCGTGATGGGTTACAGAGAACCCAAGTGAATTACGAGGCTATTTGGATGATAGTCGCTAAGTTGACTAAGTCTACCCACCTTTTGGTTATGAAATCCCCCAAATACTCAGAGTGTATATGTGGATTTTTGTGTAAGGAAGATTGTAGAACATTAAGTAGCGTTCCAGGGAGCATGATATCATCTAGGGATTCCCGCTTCACTTACCACCTTTGAGGATATTTTAGGAAGCTATGGGAACCCGATTGAGTATTAGCACAGCTTTTCATCCTCAGACAAATGATCAGTCAGAGAGGACTGTACAGGTTCTGGAGGATCCGATGAAAGCGTGTGCCCTTGATTTATAAGCTCCTGGAATGATCAGTTGTTACAAATTGAATTCGCCAATAACGACAATTGGCAGTTGAGTATCGGGATAACAAGATATGAGGCAGTATATGGCTGTAGGGGTTGTTCCCCAAATTGGATAAGAAAAAGTGGGTGACAGATAGAATTATTTTCGACTTTGGATAATAAGTCTCTGAGGATGTTTAGTTAAGGATGAGAGATTAAGAACACCTCAGAGTAGATAGACAAGTATTGGAATTCACCATTGGTGAATTAGTATGGTTGAAATGTTTCTTGTCCTAAGAGAATAAGGACATAGCGAACTTTTGGAAGAAGGTAAATTGAGTTGTGCTGGATGAAATATTTTGAGAGATTGGATGAGTGGGAGATAAGACCTGTAAGTTGGCGCTATCACTTGAATAAGCAGGCACCCACAATATGTCTCAGCTTTCGATGCTTCGACAATACTATCCAGATCCAGCATGGGTGATGGGATATGAGATCCAACAGTGCAGCTTAATGCAATTATAAGTATATTGAAGAAGTTGATTCGGGCATTAAACAGGAAAGAGAAAGTATTGAGGTTTAAGACGATCTCCCTAATTAAAGTCCTTTGGTAGTAATACACTCCGGAGAAGGTCGCATAAGAATTTAAGAATATGATACGATCGATGTACCCGGAGTTGTATATGGACTCATATGACTTGGTTCTAATTTGGAGGACCAAATTCCTTAAGTGGGGGAGATTTGTGAGACCCGAAATTAAATCGTAAATTTTATGAGGGATAAAAATGCTCACCAATTTAAAGGAATGTGATTCGGACTGAAAATAAGGATTCAAATCATAAAATGAATGAATATTCGTGAAGGAAAGTCGGGCTAAATAAATCTCGAATACGTGTAAGGGCAAAACGGTCAAAAGACCGAAAGCCGGGATAAATTCGATAAGAAAATTTAATTTAAAATAAGGATTTAGAATATCTTGATCAATAATGAGGAAATTATATAATTTTGAGTGAAATTGATCAAGATCTGGAATTTTTAGAAATACCGAAAAGTCACCCGGGACAATATCCCGAAAATACAGAGAAATTATACCCGAAAAAGGATTAAAAAATATATAATAAAGTATTAAATACAATTAAGTTGTATAATATCTGACCTGGGGAATATTGATACGCAGTTTCGGGTATTTGATTGAGAGCAGATCGGACTGCGCGACGTGATATCAGTGGAAAGGTCAGACTCGACGAGAATCGAGGTAAGGGAATTTTGTAGGTGCATAGAGATAATTATGCGTATTTTGAGAGGGGATTTACAGGGCTTAGAAATTTCTTAAAGCATCTAGAAATAAAGTAATAATTTTTATGAAAACCGGGGCTTAGATAAATAGAGAAAAAGGACGATTTTGCCCCTGAGAGTAAAATTTGCAAAAAGGGTAGTAAGGCAGGTAAATTGCATGATTTTATATATTTACTGCTTTATATAGACATATTGCTTTGATTTAAGCAAATATGCACATAGGTGGGCTGTTGATTTCGTGAATTTTACGAAAAGGTACCGGTTTGTACCGGTTACTATTTTAAAAGATGTTTCATTAAAAGTGAGCCACCTATCGTAATTACATGAATAAAAAAAAAGAGTGCTAGAGTCTTACTCGCACTCAAGTTTACTGATTTATTTATCATGAAAAGCCGTACTGGAGCATTGCTCGTACGAGAAATTTGTGTGTGCACAAAACCGTGCTGAAGCTTCGCTCGCACGAGATTTTAGATATCATGATATGCATAGCGTGGTGCTGGAGCTCCGTAAGCCTGTGACCTGGTGTGGGGCGGGCAGCAGGATGCTCACATAAACGCACTAGACGCGAGTTGACATGCATATAGTCGTGCGGAAGCCTCCTGTAGACTGTGTGTCACAGAGAGTTGAGATACTCGCACATATACTTTGAGACATGGGTTGGTTATCGACATAGTATTGGGCTGGATAAGACCTACGGCAGGTACCCCCAGACTATGATATGGGTCCACGGAGTACGATGTACCGTGTATGTCACACGGAGTACGCTGTACCGTGCAGTCATGATGACTCTACGATGTTACTCGATATTCTGGCGGGTAGGACTTGACCCCACCTCCCGTTGCAGTTGTGATACCCCGCACACCGGGATTCGT
This sequence comes from Firmiana major, assembly GCA_033439115.1. Classification (NCBI taxonomy): domain Eukaryota; kingdom Viridiplantae; phylum Streptophyta; class Magnoliopsida; order Malvales; family Malvaceae; genus Firmiana; species Firmiana major. The sequence goes on from CM065899.1 coordinate 63,492,960, forward strand.
GTGCCTGGGATCACAGGGACATAGTATGGCCATAGTCCTCGATTTTTCATACAGTAACCTACATGCCTCACATGATATCATACGGTCTGGATAGACCAGGACAAACCCGATGGAGGGGTAGTCCCAATTTGTGTTTTTAAAAGAGATGTGATTTGATGAATCAAGGTATTCCTGAGAGATGGGTTTGACCTTGATGAAGTTGTTTTATAATGAAACAAATGAGTTTTAAATGTGATGAATTTATGATGAAACAAATAAGTTTCAAAGTGATGAGTTTTATGATTAAACAAATGAGTTTTAAAGGGAAGAGTTTGTGATTAAATAAATGAGTTTTAATGTGACGAGCATGAGATGTCATACATGATGATTTTTCATGTGTGCTTTATATGTTGATTTCATGATTTCTTGTATATGATATATACATACATGTGGCATCGTTTTAGTCATACCTCATGCTCTGAAAGTAAACGATTTTTATATCATGACATTATCAGCACGTAGATAGTATAGTTATCTACCTGCTTACATTATTGCCTTACTGAGCACGTTTCGCTCACCCTTTCATTTTCCACCCCACAGGGTATATTCAGTAGAAGAGAGCGACAATAGTCTCGCATCTCGGTTATCCGCTGCTTCTTATTAAGATCAGGTATACACATTTATATAATTTTTGTATCTGAACAAATAGATGCACAGTACTGTATAAGGATTTAATATTGGGGATGTATTTTGTTTAAATAAATTGATATGTGAATGTGAATATGAAAATGGAATGGTAAATAGGTGAGAGGTTACTAACACCGAATCATAGCCCAACTGTTTAGAAGTGTAACTGTTCACGATGGGTGAGGAAATGAAAATGCGAAAAATTTGTAGGGATTTTTAGGTAATTTGGGTCGTGACAAAATCCTACCACCAGTCCTAATCCTGTCTATTCTGTACAAAATCCTTTTCTTTCTTGCAATCTGTGTGATGGTACACACTCTGTAGATGTAATAACTTAATCTTAAATAAATAAATATAATAATATATATATATAATATAATAATAATAAAATAATAAAAAGAAATGAAATGAAATGGTTGCAGAAAAGGGGACTCGATTCCCCATTTCTACAACCCTCAAAAGCAAAACAAAAGAAAAAAAATAAAAGAGAAAAGAGAGAAATAAAGAGGAGATTGAAGCCAAACAAAACAGAGGAATAGTGCCGACAATGAAAGGCTCAACGAAAAGTGGAAAGAAGAAAGAATGAAGAAGAAAGCGAAGGAGGGACGCTGCCTTCCAGTGTGTCGCGATCCCCATCGTCGCCTCCTCTGTCATCCAGCGAAGAGAGATCGGAAAGAGAAGCTAGGCAAAACAGATCTGAACAACCCAGCCAAGGAAACTGTGAAAGAAGCATGAAATGAGTCTAGCATTATTGGCATTCCCTCTTTAGTTGCTGTGAAACGAGGTAGAAAAAAAATATAGAAAGGCTGTGTTGGAAAAAAATGAAAATTGAGGAAATAAATAATTTATATATACATATAAATATAAATATATAGTTAGAGAGTTAAAATTATTATTATTACTAAATTTATTCCAATTTGGATTGATTAGAAGTTGATAAAGTTGAATTGTTATATTGTGTAGTTTGAATTGGCACTCGGTGTGTTTGTGAAATCCGATTGAGCTGAGGACTGTAAGGAGTATTTGTCAAAATAACCTTGGGATAGTTGAGTAAGTGAATTTTAAGAATGCTACATTTTTATTTCACTATCGATCTTATGATTTTAATTTGTTTTGTTATTTAATTAAATCGTATGTTTGCCTATAGTATAGCTGGTGGCCATTCAGGTTCTTATTAACCTCATGGCCTTTGTTTTGACACTTTCATATTTTCAAGCATGCTTTCTATTCATTTTATATTTTGCATAAATTAATTATGTATTTTCAAGTGATAAATTCTCCATGTTACTATATGTTTACAAGTTTATATAAATTTTAATATTTCTATTTGAAGATGATTATCATTGTAAAACATAGTATACTTTCGAAATCTCCCGGCTATACGATGTGATTTAGAATCTGTGTGATTTGGTTTACACTTAGATTTGATTAAATGTTATGTATTTGGTTTGAGAATTTGTGAGCTGCAAGATGTATGTTATTAGGTTCACCTTGTTTATGCTTCACGTTGAAGGAAGTATTTTGGCTTGTCCCGAATAGTTTGGATAGGTACCGATCTCATCTGATCAATGGGATTGGTTATGAGTCTATGATCATAGATAGTGCCCCGGACGGGGAGTGTGACGCACTGATAGCTACAGTGCTTTTGGTGATATCTTAGTTCGACATAGCGAACTTTTGAAAAATGGCTCACTTTGTGATAATACAATTAAAGCACTTGCATGTTTTGGATGTGTGTTTTGAAAACTAATTCTTATTGTTTGACTACATATACTTTTAAATTCGTATTTGATAAATCTCTTGTATTTGACATGCAAGTTTTTGAAATTATGTTTTCATTGTGTTCTCATATTCACTTACTGGGTCAAGCTCACCCCATTTTTTTTTACCTCCCAGATAAGTCTTCTGAGTGAATTGTAGCTGTGGCAAGTTCTTGTCTCCTCGAATATTTTGTGGTTGCAAATTAAGGTATGATTTGACAATTCAGTATATAGATACAGTTAGTTGACACAGTGGTTATGGATATCTATTGAGATATAAATGTGAGATTTTGGCATGATTGTTTGATGATATCTTGCATTAATGGTCACAGAGACCTTTGGAAGTATTTTGCATTATGATGTTGGTGTTGATAAGTGAGTTGATATTGTTAGTTGATGCATATTGTTGGTTGCTGCTTACACTACACATACAAACTGTTTTGGAAATTAAGGTCAATACATATATGTCGATAGTTGACCATAGATTTAAGCTTCCGCAGTTGTTAGGAAAAATTTAGGGTGTGACATTTTGGTATCAGAGCCCGAGTTTGTTGTGTTTGTGTAAGCAATTAGCATTAATTACATCTTAATACCACTGTGTCTGTATCTATATACTATTGTGATTTTTACTTTGCCTATGCTAAGATTGGTTATTTTGTATAGGCATTGATTTGTCAATTTTTGATTATGAGGATACGAGGACAAGGATCTACGGAGGAGGGGTCACGTTCCCCAACTCCTCAGCCACCACAGCCTCTTAGTCCTAATACTCGGATGGAACAAATGAAGCGAAACTTGGGAGAGCTGCAGCAGACGGTTCAGACGTTGATTGCGCTCTTGACCCAACACTTTGGAGGAGTCCAGGCTCAGACTCCTAATGCTCCAACTCAAACATCACAACCACAGGCTGCTCAGCAGCAACAACAGGTAACACCGCCTACACCACAACAGCCAGCAGCACCACCGGCTATCCCACCGCAATAGGCTGCTTCACAGCCACAGGTTGAAAATGCTGTAGATAAAAATATGATCCGGCTCAGGCAATTTCAGAAGATGAGCCCTCCGACATTTAATGGTGTGAAAGACCCTGATGAAGCGGAAGCATGGGTCAAACAGTTGGAGAAACTGTTTAAGTATATGGGATGCAGCTCCACTGAACGAGTTGCTTTAGCAATTTTTATGTTCAGAGACAAAGCCGAGATTTGGTGGGAATCGGCAGAGAAATTACTGAAGGAGCAGAATCCTGAGATATCATGGGAGGCCTTTCTAGACTGCTTCTTCAAGCAGTACATTCCAGAGCCTACGAGGAGGAAGAGGCAGGCAGAATTTTTGAAACTGGCTCAGGGATCAATGTCGGTAGATGAGTACGAGTCTCAGTTTACCTCCCTTTGTCGATATGATATCCACATATTCAGAGATGAGCAACTAAAGACAGTGAAGTTTATCTCTGGTTTGAGGCTTAGTATCAAGGGTAAGTTGGCTGCATTGGACATCCAAAATTATGCTGGGGCTCTCCGTCGTGCCCAGATGGTGGAGTTGGACTATGACATGACTCAGCAGGAGTTTGAGCAGAGAGAGAAGGGCAAGGGGAAGGATAAGAGAGACAGTGACAGGAGATTCGACAGGGGCGGTCAGCATAGAAAGAAGCAGAGGACCATTGATTCTCGACCACGGGCCGTGGAACCCAAGTTAGGGTCTGTATGTTCTCGTTGTGCCAAGTATCATGGGTCCAAGCCTTGCTATTGGGAGACGGGAGCTTGCTTTCAGTGTGGTAAGCAGGGACATATGGTCCGAGACTGTCCTAATCATCCAGGCGTGACTAAGCCTTCTGAGCCTTCGACAACTGATAGAAGTAAGGCAACGGATAAGGGCAAACAACCTATGACACAAGGTCGAGTGTTCGCCCTTGATGAGATATCGGCTCAAGGTACTACATCTGTCATCCGGGGTAAGCTTTCTATTACTGGTCTTGAAGCATATACATTGATCGACCCGGGTTCTACCCACTCCTTCGTATCCCCATATTTTGCTACTAGGATTGGCATAGAACCTGTGTCCTTAGGTTACCTTGTACATGTTAGTACACCCTTCAAGATCACCCAAGTAACCGACACTGTGTATAAAGCATGAAAAGTGAGGGTGGGAGATAGGGACTTGGTAGCTGACCTGATTTTACTCAATATGTTTGACTTTAATGTGATTTTAGGGATGGACTGGTTAGCTACTCATCATGCTGCTGTTGATTGCTATAAGAAAGTAGTAACTTTCTCCTTACCCGATAAGGTTGTAATCTCATTTGATGCAAAGAAATAAAATAATGTTTTGTTAACTGCTTGATTTGATATGAGTTATTGAAATTATGATTGTTTGAATGAATTGATGTGGTTGTTATGGTTTGAAGTATATTTGGCATTCGTAGAAGACGCCGATAAGGCTCTACCCAATATAGATGCTATTCCTATAATCAAGGAGTTTTTGGATGTGTTTTCGGATGATCTTCCGGGTTTACCTCCCTAAAGAGAAGTTGAGTTCACCATCGATCTGGTTCCAGGAACTCAGCCTATTTCGAAGTCTCCATATAGAATGGCACCTGTTGAATTAGAAGAATTGCAGAAACAGTTGCAAGAACTGTTTAATAAGGGGTTTATACGCTCGAGCGTATCTCTTTGGGGTGCTCCGGTATTATTTGTGAAGAAAAAGGATGGAAGCTTGAGATTGTATATTGATTACCGGCAGCTGAATAAGGTGACAGTGAAGAATAAGTACCCACTTCCGCTCATCGATGACTTATTTGATCAGTTAAAAGGCGCGCAAGTCTTCTCCAAGATAGATTTGAGATCCGGTTACCATCAATTGAGGATCCAGGGAGAAGATATACCTAAAACAGCTTTTAGGACCAGATATGGGCATTTCGAGTTTTTGGTGATGCCATTTGGATTGACTAATGCACCAACGGCCTTCATGAGTTTGATAAATGAAGTTTTCAGGCCATATTTGGATAAATTTGTAATAGTTTTCATTGATGATATCTTGGTGTATTCGGCATCTCATCAAGAACATGAACAACACTTACGTACAATCCTCCAAACCCTCCGAGGAAAATAACTGTATGCAAGTTTCAGTAAGTGTGATTTTTGGCTTGATCAGATTGCCTTCCTAGGGCATGTGGTATCTAAAGACGGGGTGTCTGTTGATCCGTCCAAGATAGAAGCCATTTTAAAGTGGGAAAGACCAAAGTCAGCGACAAAGATACGCAGCTTTTTGGGTTTAGCCAGTTATTACAGAAGATTTGTTGTCATACCCCGAAAATGCGGAAAATAGGGCAAATTTAAAACTTTTTACTCATTAATTCACAATTAAGGGTGCATTCCTGTGCAGTGTCATACATCATCATAATTATCATTCCTCAGGATCTCATCACTAGAATTTATATATCATATCAAATACATTAATCCATCTCAAGTTAATTAATCCTAATACATCCCATATAATGTTATACATCAAGTGTCTGCAATTACAGTAATTGTCTGGATACATGAAAAGATAAAAGATACCTTAAAATACAATATATGGCCTGGAGCTCAAGTCCTCCACTAGCCACTACTCCGTACGTCGCAGGGAAACCCTTTTCACTTGAAGAAATCTGGGGGGAAAAGAAAACAGGGTGAGCTTCTAAATCGCTCAGTAAAGGGGGTAAGGAACTCATTTCATAAACCAAAATGCACATCACAGAATGTTTATTTGTATGTGAAACTCATTTGAAAACCATAGCATGAAAGTACTCAAAACGACATTCTCATGTGTCAAGTCATGTGAAAACATGAAGTAAAAGGCTCACTCTAGAGCAATAACAAAGCATGTGAAATTAATGCGATAAACGCTTTCTCAATGCACGTGATAAAATCACTGAAATAGTAATGCACGTGGCACAGCCACTAAACACACGTGGCATAGCCACTGATTTAAATTCACACGTGGCATAGCCACAAAACACACGTGGCATGGCCACTGATTTAAAATCACTCGTGGCATGGCCACTAAATACACGTGGCATAGCCACTGATTTAAATTCACACGTGGCACAGCCACAGAATAGGGTTTCACGTGGCAACGGCCACAAAATGGGGTATCACGTGGCAACGGCCACCAATGGGGTATCACGTGGCAACGGCCACCAAATGGGGTATCACGTGGCAGCGGCCACCAAATGGGGTATCACGTGGTAATGGCCACCAATGGGGTTTCTCACGTGGCAACGGCCACCAAATGGGGTTTCTCACGTGGCAACGGCCACTAAGTATACGTGGCATAGCCACAGAATAGGTTATTCTCACGTTACCAGAACGGAGAAGAAATCGGGCTTACATGCTACCAGAGCAATGCTCGGTGTGTACTCACCACTACACACCTAAGTCTTATCACATAAGACTGGTTTGCCTTCACGTAGAACTCATAGGGGTTTTTCACTCATAAAACTCAATTGAAAACCGTTTTGTACTCAACACAAAACGTAATAAAACCGAGTTCCAACCGGCAAAACACGCACACATTTCTCAAATCTCGATATTGCCTTAACGTAGAGCCCAATTCATTACTCACACAAAATTCAACGGTTTATAAAGCAATTTCACACTCAGCTTATAAACTCATAAAATTATGGGCTCTAACCGGCTATAAAAATCGTGTGCAATTAAATCTCAACACAACACTCAACATGCTTATTTTATAAACCACAAATCATGCTATAATAGTTTACAAATCACATACACAAATGGTTTAGATTTCCCTTACCTCTTTGCACCTCGTATAGTGTAATCGTTTCCCCCGTATCACGGACTAGCCTCGCATTCCACTCTGGAACTCCCGAGCTGTTCAAACGATGTTAAAACATCAATACTCAATTATCTCATCAACCTCAATTCTCAAAATCGAGCATAATTGCTCATAACTCCTCAAATCCCTTGATTCTCGTAACTCTACCCCAAACTACACTCTCATTTACAACGTCTCGACGTTCTACATTTCTAATACCAATTATCTATGCTAATTCACCACATTTGTCTAAATTTCCATTTATAGCTCTAAATTCCTAAAATTACCAAAATTGCTAAATATCATTATCACTCCAACCACATTGCAATTTCATCAATCCCTAATCATTTCTCAGCTATTACAACACAATGACAACCACCAATATCATCAAAATCATCTCAAATATCAAGATCGAGGTTTAGAAATTACCCAAAGCTTGTGAGACGCACAACCCACACCTCGATCCGATTCGTCCTTCGATTTCCAAGTATGTTGTTCTCTCTTTGATGAGGAACAACTTTTCTTCTTACCACAAATCTTGATTTGGTCGGAAATGGGAGTTTTGGATGAGTGAGAAAGTTAGGTTTTCGATGGAAATGAGGTTAGAAGAGAGAGAAAGTGAAATTGCAGGAGAAAAACAGGGGTTCCTTATATAGACCGGAGGTAGGAGATCGATCTGGCTCTTGAGGAGATCGATCTGCGTTTGAATTTTTGGGATGATTTGGGGCAATTTATGCCTAGGAGATCGATCTGTCGAGGGGTGAGATCGATCTCTTTATGGCTTTATGAGATCGATCTGCTCCTAAGGAGATCGATCTTCTCCCAAACAGAATCATTTGGAGATCGATCTCTTCCTCATGAGATCGATCTTCTCTCAAACAGATTCATAAGGAGATCGATCCTCTTCCATTGGAGATCGATCTGCTCCTTAAATTCCTCCTTCCTTGTCATTTTTAACTCACCAGATCGATCTCTCCTTCTCCCAGATCGATCTGCTCCTTAAATTTCTCCTTCTTTGTCGTTTATAACTCACCAGATCGATCTCTCCTTCTCCCAGATCGATCTGTCCTCATAGTTTCACATTTATTTTAACACTTAACATATAAATCTCCAATTATCATTCCCACAATTTACTTAGCTCAATAAATTACACTTCAAATTATTATTACATCAATAAAATATGTCTGAAATTCTCAGATCTCACATTTATGGAGGGATTTTCTCGATTGTCTGCACCGTTAACTCGTCTTACTCGCAAAGGAGTGAAGTTTGTCTGGAATGAAGCTTGTGAGAATAGCTTTCAAGAGCTCAAGTGACGGTTAACCTCAGCACCTATCCTAACTATTCCCAATGGCCTCGGGGGCTTTACTGTCTATAGTGATACTTCAAACCAGGGTTTGGGATGTGTTTTGATGCAACATGGCAAGGTTGTGGCTTATGCTTCTAGACAGTTGAAGGACCATGAGAAGAATTACCCGACTCATGACTTAGAATTAGCAGCAGTAGTCTTCGCTTTGAAGATCTGGTGACATTATTTGTACGGAGAGACATTTCAGATTTTTACCGATCATAAGAGTTTGAAATATCTCTTCTCTCAGAAGGAGTTAAATATGCGTCAGCGTCGCTAGATGGAGTTACTGAAAGATTACGATTGCGAGATTCTCTACCACCTAGGGAAAGCTATTGTGGTAGCGGATGCTTTGAGTCAGAAAAGTTCAATGATGGTCTCTTACTTAATGGTTAGACAATGGAATTTGTTGGAGCAGCTTATGGACTTGAAGATTTCAGTGGATCAGGATCAGTCAGTCGAGGGTTGTTTGATTGCCAGTATGAGAGTTGAACCAGATTTGCTTGATTGGATTAGGAAGGCATAAGGAGAGGATCCTAGATTGGCTAAAATTGTCAGTAACAATGAGAAAGATGGTAGTGCTCATTTAGATTTTAGAGTGGGCAGTGATGGCATTTTGAGGTTTCAAGGTCGAATTTATGTTTCGAATGACAAGGATTTGAAGAAATTGATATTGGAAGAGGCTCACAGCTCAAGATATACCATACACCCAGGCAGTATGAAGATGTACCAGAATATGCGTGGGTTGTATCACTGGGCTGGTATGAAGAAAGACATCGTTGATTTTATTGCTAGATGCCTGATTTGTCAGCAGGTAAAGGTTGAACATCAGAAGCCTACAGGACTACTTCAACCTTTGCCTATATCAACTTGGAAGTGGGAGCATATCACAATAGACTTCATCATGGGACTTCCTAGAACTCGAAAGAAGCATGATGCAATTTGGGTGATAGTTGACCGACTTACGAAGTCAGCTCATTTCTTAGCCATCAGGGCTACTGATTCCCTTAGCACATTGGCGGATTTGTTTGTTCGTGAGATAGTTAGATTGCACAGTACCCCAGTGAGCATTGTGTCTGATAGAGATTCCCGCTTCACATCCCGTTTTTGGGAGCAATTCCAGGAAGCTATGGGAACTTGTTTGAAATTTAGTACATCTTATCACCCTCAAATCGATGGACAGTCCAAGAGAACTATCCAAACTCTTGAGGACATGTTGAGGGCATGTGTACTTGAGTTTAAAGGCTATTGGGATGACCATCTACCGCTAGCTGAATTCGCTTACAACAACAGCTATCATGCGAGTATTGGCATGGCTCCTTACGAGGCTCTCTATGGGAGAAAGTGTAGGTTTCCAATTGGTTGGGAAGAGGTCGGTGACAAATTGATATATGCTCCTGAGTTGGTTAAAGAAGCTTCTGAAAGTGTCAGACTGATATGTGATAGATTAAAGACTGCCCGGGATGGACAAAAATCTTATGCAGATCATCGTAGGAGATAATTGGAATTTGATGTTAGAGATTTTGTATTTTTAAAGGTGTCTCCCTCGAAAGGTATTATGAGGTTTGGCAGGAAAGGCAAGCTAAGCCCAAGATTTATCGGGCCCTTCAAGATTTTGAAGAGGGTAGGAGAGGTTGCATATCGGTTAGCATTGCCTCCACGGTTGGCTGATGTGCATGATGTGTTTCATGTTTCGATGCTCCGAAAGTATCATCCTGACCCTTCTCACGTGATTGAGTATGATACCTTGGATATTCAGAAGGATATGACTTATGTGGAGAGGCCTATTATGATTTTGGATAGACAGGAGAGGGTATTAAGGTCTAAAACCATTCCGATGGTCAAAGTGCAGTGGCAGCTGCATTCAGAGGATGAAGCCACTTGGGAGTTAGAGGATGTGATGCGAGACAAGCATCCGCATCTCTTTTCAGAGCTGTAATCAAATTTGGAGGACCAAATTTCATAAGGTGAGGAGGATGTAATAACTTAATCTTAAATAAATAAATATAATAATATATATAATATAATAATAATAAAATAATAAAAAGAAAAGAAATGAAATGAAATGGTTGCAGAAAAGGGGACTCGATTCCCCATTTCTGCAACCCTCAAAAGCAAAACAAAAGAAAAAAATAAAAGAGAAAAGAGAGAAATAAAGAGGAGATTGAAGCCAAACGAAACGGAGGAATAGTGCCGACAGTGAAAGGCTTAACGAAGAGTGGAAAGAAGAAAGAAGGAAGAAGAAAGGGAAGGAGGGACGCTGCCTTCCAGTGTGTCGCGATCCCCATCGTCGCCTCCTCTGTCATCCAGCGAAGAGAGATCGGAAAGAGAAGCTGGGCAAAACAGATCTGAACAACCCAGCCAAGGAAACTGTGAAAGAAGCATGAAATGAGTCTAGCATTATTGGCATTCCCTCTTTAGTTGCTGTGAAACGAGGTAGAAAAAAAATATAGAAAGGCTGTGTTGGAAAAAAAAATGAAAATTGAGGAAATAAGTAATTTATATATATATAAATATAAATATATAGTTAGGGAGTTAAAATTATTATTATTACTAAATTTATTCCAATTTGGATTGATTAGAAGTTAATAAAGTTGAATTGTTATATTGTGTAGTTCGAATTGGCACTCGGTGTGTTTGTGAAATCCGATTGAGTCGAGGACTGTAAGGAGTATTTGTCAAAATAACCTTGGGATAGTTAAGTAAGTGAATTTTGAGAATGCTACATTTTTATTTCACTATCGATCTTATGATTTTAATTTGTTTTGTTATTTAATTAAATCGTATGTTTGCCTATAGTATAGCTGGTGGCCATTCAAGTTCTTATTAACCTCATGGCCTTTGTTTTGACACTTTCATATTTTCAAGCATGCTTTCTATTCATTTTATATTTTGCATAAATTAATTATGTATCTTCAAGTGATAAATTCTCCATGTTATTATATGTTTACAAGTTTATATAAATTTTAATATTTCTATTTGAAGATGATTATCGTTGTAAAACATAGTATACTTTCGACATCTCCCGGCTATACGATGTGATTTAGAATCTGTGTGATTTGGTTTACACTTAGATTTGATTAAATGTTATGTATTTGGTTTGAGAATTTGTGAGCTGCAAGATGTATGTTATTAGGTTCACCTTGTTTATGCTTCACGTTGAAGGAAGCATTTTGGCCTATCCCGAATAGTTTGGATAGGTACCGATCTCATCTGATCAATGGGATTAGTTGTGAGTCTATGATCATAGATAGTGCCCTGGACGGGGAGTGTGACGCACTGATAGCTACAGTGCTTTTGGTGATTCCTTAGTTCGACATAGCGAACTTTTGAAAAATGGCTCACTTTGTGATAATACAATTAAAGCACTTGCATGTTTTGGATGTGTGTTTTGAAAACTAATTCTTATTGTTTGACTACATATACTCTTAAATTCGTATTTGATTAATCTATTGTATTTGACATGCAAGTTTTCGAAACTTATGTTTTCATTGTGTTCTCATATTCACTTACTGGGTCAAGCTCACCCCATTTTTTCCCACCTCTCAGATAAGTCTTTAAGTGAATTGTAGCTGTGGTAAGTTCTCGTCTCCTCGAATATTTTGTGGTTGCAAATTAAGGTATGATTTTACAATTCAGTATATAGATACAGTTAGTTGACTCAGTGGTTATGGATATCTGTTGAGATATAAATGTGAGATTTTGGCATGATTGTTTGATGATATCTTGCATTAATGGTCACAGAGACCTTTGGAAGTATTTTGCATTATGATGTTGGTGTTGATAAGTGAGTTGATATTGTTAGTTGATGCATATTGTTGGTTGCTGCTTACACTACACATACAAACTGTTTTGGAAAATTAAGGTCAATACATATATGTAGATAGTTGACCGTAGATTTAAGCTTCCGCAGTTGTTAGAAAAAATTTGGGGTGTGACAAGATAGGTGTCCACTTAACTTAGAATCGGTTTAGTACATTGCCCTACCTCAGAAGCAATAGAACAACCCCTTTTCAAACACCTACCATCCAATATGGTGGAACCATCCTAACTTTTCCTAGAGCCAAAACCAAGGGCAATCTTCTAATTCTAAACCTGTAAGACCCCCTAGTTTTCAAGCTCCAGTAGTTCACGTGCCACCACATCAGCAGTTTCCATATCATCTGCCTCATCATCCATCCCCACAACAATTTCAACATCATCCATCCCCACCACCACCACCACCACTTATGCACCTCCAACATTTACATGCACCAGCAACTGAGAAGAAGCCTACACTAGAAGAGATGTTCTAAACGATCCTGTAAAATCAAGCTACTTCAATTAAGAACTTAGAAGTTCAGGTGGGACAAATAATGAATGCTCTTAGCCAGCGTCCTCAAGGGACCCTTCCTAGAAACACTGAAGTCAATCCTGTTAGGCAAAGTGAGGGTAAAGAACATGTGAAAGCCATCACCATTAGGAGTAGTAGAGAGCTAGATGATCCATAAGTTAAGTCTAATCCTGTTAAGCCCACAGTGGTAGAGCCCTTAGGGTCTAAAGAGGTAGCTCAAGAAGAGCAGGAACATCAGGATCAGGCTGCAAAGGAAACAAAGATAGGCGCTTCTTCATCTTTACCTTCTTCTTCTTCTTCTTATTCTTCTTCTTCTTCTTCTTCTTCTTCTTCTTCTTCACAACCTTCCTTGTCCTCTGATGCTATACTTGTTTCCACTACATCCCCTCCAATTAGACCACCAGTACCTTTTCCTTAGAGGTTCCAAAATCAAAAACTGGATCAACAATTTGCTAAATTTCTTGAGGTTTTTAAGAAACTTCATATCTCTATTCCTTTTGCAGATGCTTTAGAGAAAATGTCGAGTTATGTGAAGTTTATGAAGGATAGCCTCTCGAGGAAAAGAAGATTGGAAGAGTATGAGATGGTGGCCTTGACTGAGGAATGTAGCGCAATTATTCAAAGGAAATTACCCCCCAAGTTTAAAGATCCCAAGAGTTTTACCATACCCTGCACTATTAAAAATCTGTTCTTTGGTAGAACCCTGTGTGATTTAGGAGCCAGTATCAATCTGATGCCTTTATCTATTTATCAAAAGTTAAGAATAGGGGATGCCAAACCTACCACAATGACCCTCCAGCTAGCTGATCGATCCATTAAATACCCGAAAGGGGGTCATTGAGGATGTGTTAGTAAATGTGGATAAATTTATTTTCCCTGCAGATTTTATTGTATTAGATATGGAAGAAGATAGGGAAGTCCCCATTATTTTAGGCAGACCTTTCCTAGCTACTGGTAGGACGATAATTGATGTACAGAAGGGGGAATTAACCATTAGAGTCCTAAATCAGGAGATAACATTTAATATTTTCAAACCTTTGAAGTTCTCTGATGACTCTCAAGACTGTTTTAGGATGAAGGATATAAGGCTTGCGCATACAATATCTGAGAGAAGGAGGAAAGTAGATAGAGCTCAGGAGGATTTGACTGTCAGCACTCTATCACTACTTTGGTTGACCCTCCTACTCTTCACCCTGTTGCTGAGTGTCGGTTTCTTTGGCTGCATTTGAAGTGGCTGTGTTTTTCTTTTCACTTTTTGTATAGTTCTTTTTCTTTTTCTTTTTTGCTGTTTCTTTCTTTGTTTATTTTGCATATTTCTTTTCTAGTATTACGTTTTCAATCAAGCTTCGGTTGTTCTTCATCATCATCAGGTAGGGGAGTACTCTATTCTTGAGGTTAAATGTTTATATTATCTGCACACTGAGGACACTGTGCACTTTAAGTTTGGGGGTGGGGATATCACTTGAGCAATTTTGGGCAAAATTGAAAAAAATCAAAAATTTGAGCTTATATTGTTTGATTTTAGGATGATTTAATGTTTAGCATGTAATTTTCCCATGTTTCGATGATATGACCCCATGATTAGTCTGACTTTGATTGACTAAGAAGTATGATTATAGGAAGAGCATAAAGTTGAATTCTTGAATTTGTCTCGATTCTGATTGTGATTTCCTCATCTTATGCACATGTCATGTCATGAATCTGTATATTTATTTAGAGAAAGCTTATGTGGACATAGGATTGCATTTGCTCAGTTGATTTTGTGCACCATATTCTAGAATTTGTTTGATCTGATCTCAAGGTGAAATATTAGATCACACTTAATTAGGGAAATGATTTAGGTCATCTTTGGATCATTTGAGCCTTTCAGCCATCCTTGTATATATTTTACCCCTAGTCACCCATCTGGGCCAAATAAACTTTTCTCTGTAAATACACCTACATAATTTTCCTTAGCTTAAATACTCTTTTCCTATCCCTTACCCTGAAAGCTGTAAATTCACTAGGATATATCTTGAGCTTTGTACATATGGGTATTAAGTGATAGTGAAGGAGTATAAAAAAAGAATAAGAAGAAAAATACAAAAATAGAATAAAATGTCTAGTGAAATAAAAAAATAAAAAAAGAAGAAAAATACAAAAATAGAATAAAATGTCTAGTGAAATAAATAAGTTTGGGGGAAATAATTAAGAGCTCTGACATCAAAGATCCTAGAAGTAATGCATGTTAAGAGGTAATTAAACCTAAATCGACTTTATTATACCATGGCCCCGGCCTTACATTACAAGCTAAGTCCTATTGATCTTTGATTAAGTGTGACTACATTAGTGGAGAGATAAGTGAAAAGCAAACTTATGGAAATGATCACATGTCATTGACTTTGCATTTAATGTGTTTGCATAATCTGATCCGGGTAATGTACTGTGAAGTGGCTTTGACATTTTCACACACACACGAGGAATCCAATTTGAGTTAGGACTTATGATTGAATGATTCTGAGTGCTGGACTTGTAATTGTGAATCTTTGAGATCAGAGTTTGTACTTTTTCTTTGAGAATGTATTAGGAAAATTATTATGTTTAGTACTTGTCATTCCTACATTTGTTTTGTTTTGCTTGAGGACAAACAAAAGCTCAAGTTTGAGGGTGTGATAATTCTATTTTAATAGAATTATTTGTGCTTAATTCCTTAATTAATTATTTAAATCTCCATATTATTTTATTAATTATCCCATGTATTTAATTAAAATTCTTTAATGTGCAGATAAATTAAATCCAAATGAAACTCAGTCATTTCAGTCAAAAAATGGGTTGAAAACGGGCTAAAGGAGACTGGACCACTTTCAATTTGCAGACCGAGTCACCAGTCGTCTGGACATATGGGATGTTAGGTGTTAGTATTTTATTCGCTCCGAAATGATAAGATCGACAGACACCGTGTCAACCTTCGAGAAGACACACGTCTGGCCACATTGCATAGCCAAGTGGACAAACTGACAAGTGACGTGGAAATATCTACTTTGCAGTGAATGAAATGAAGACAAGTGGCCAAACAATGCCAACTCATCTAGGATTAAAAATTTACCATTGTACCCTAAGTTTGTGTATAAATAGAACATGATGAGCAATTGAAAAATTAGGTAGCCTAGGGTAGTTTTTAGTGTAGTTTTTAGGGTAAGGTAGCCTAGGGTAGAGTAATTTAGGAGTAGTTTTTAGAATTAGTTTTTAAAGTAATTTAGGAGTAGTTTTTAGAATAGTTTTATTTTAGATTAAAATTTTCATTGCTATATTTTATTTTCTTATTTCCTTTTAGTTCTCATGTTAGTTTTTGTTAGCAGCCACCATTTTATTCTAGTATTTTTTTATTGTTCATGACAACTTAAAGAAATTTCTTCAATGACACATTCTGTCTTTCTTCTTCCACTAGTTTATTTTTCATTTTTTTTTATATTTCATTTCGATGGATTCGGGGGCGTTTGAGCAGATGAACAACAGCTAAATGGTTCATCCCTTTGCTGTATTCTCAAGCTTGGTGTCCCTCGTTTAATCCTTTTTACCCAGCTCGTGTTATTTTCTTTTGAAATGCACCATTCATCACGGTCCGATTTATGTTATAGTTAAGTTAAATTTTTTTCTTTCTTTTTTCTTTTCCTGGTAGACCCGAGGAGGTCATGTTTTAATTTTTCTATATTATTTTTCTTCTTTGCTTACACCATTCACCACTGTTCAAGTTATTTTATTGTTGAAGTATCTTTATTTCCTCGGTTGTGATTAGCTGATTTAATTTCATGAGCCAAGCGACAAAGCCGAGCAATAGCTGGAGTAGAGTGATTGTGCAGGAAGCTAACCGACGATGTGACTAAGCCTAATGCTGTCCTACTCCATTACTGCCCAGTTCTTCTCCTTTACTTTCAGGTCTCGATGCTAGTTGCTGAACTCGATGTGAATAGTGGCTACGGCAGCAACCCGAGAGCAAAGCAGCAGCAGTAGCAGGAGCTTTTCTCTGTTCTCCCCTGTTCCAAGTTTTATTTACTGTTTATTTCCTTTTTTTTTCTTTTGTTTTAGCCTCTTGTTTCAATTTGTTTAAGTTGTTGTGCTCCATTTAGCTTCTAGTTTCATATTACATATTTTCGCTGCTTGTGTTTTCTGTTGTTTTGTATTATTTTTGTTTGTTGATGATGTACAGGACCGTGACTTATCCATTTGTGTGCAGCACTACATTAGTGTTCAAATAGAGCTGCAACGGGGCTGATGCTGTGCAGGACACATTTGAACCAAGGCTGCTGGTGCAAGGAATGAACTGCTAAGGCAGGAGGAAGCATGACCAGTTTCAGGAGATGCAGCTAGTACAACATTGCAGGGAACATAAATGAAGCATTTATCTTGTACTACAGGTACACGATCTCATCAGCAGAGCAAGGCAGACGCATGAGCTGCTGCTGCTTGCACGATCTGCTGCAGCTACCCATGCAGCGAGGAGGACGTACCTGATGATGGAGCAGACAGTATAAGGCATCTTACCTGGAGCAGAAGCAGCGGACAACACCTGAGAAAGAAAACAAAGTGCACAGTCGGGACCGCAAGCAAGCTAGCTGGACATTCAGTTAAGGCCATGTTTGGCTGCAGTTCATTTTTACAATTTAATGTTTAATGCATTTATATTATTTTGATTGTTTTCATTCCTTTTATTAGTTGTTAATTTAGGTAAATTGTTAAATTAAATTGTAGGTTAGTTCTAGTGTCTTTGTTGGTTAATTTAATTTTTAGTTTTAATTTATGTTAATTGTTGATTTTATATCATAGGTTTTAGGACTTAATTTTAGTATAGAACTTTATGAGTTGCATTTAGAATTAATTTAGATTGAATTTGTTTCATGCATTTTTAATTTAGTCTTCATTTTAAATTTAATCCAAAAATATTAGTTCTCATGCGTTATTTAGATTTTGTTTTATTGTTAGTAATTAGTTAGAGTTAGATTTAATTTAGGATCATTTTATAGGTAGTTAATTTCTTAGTTTGATTTAAGAATTTCTTTAGGGTAATATAAATTTTATTTTATTAGACTTTAGGTTAGCTTAATTTGCATTTTTATTAAGTAGTTTAATTACATGCATATTTTATTTTTAGGATTGTTTAAGTTTAGTTTAATTAATTTTGTTTCTTATTTTCATATTTGCATTTTTAATTGAGTTAATTAATTTTAACTGTTTTAATTATCTTTTGTAGGTTAATGATTTTAATTGCTCGGAACTCTGTAAGTAATTTTAGCTCGGTTTTATTTTCTTTAGTTTATAGTTTTTATTATTTTCAGTATTGTTAGCCTTGTAGATCACCCATTAATCATTCATAATTTGCTAGGATATACTTAGGGTAAGATTAACCGGTAGTTAATTAGGCTAATCAACTTCTCTGTGGGATGATAATCCGGGACTCAAATCCCATTATTACTTGTACGACCCGTGAACTTGCAGATACACGTCTAGGTCACTTAGAGTGGGCGTAGTCATAACAATCATTGCCCACCTCCCGTGTGGAAGCAGATAGTGGTGATACCCCGCACACCTAATCCGTGTAGCCGGTATCACAGGATATGGCCATAGTCCTAGAGGATATTTCCCTTATTGTAATGCATATCTCACATGTTTATTTCTTTGTGAATAAATCCATGTTTGAAATGATTTGTAGGTCATAACAGTCTGGGGGAGGGGCTGAGTCCTAACAGGTGTTGGATTGTTTTGTGATGACGGTTTGTTAATGGTTTTAAAGTACACGTACACATGATGTTTTTTCCATGCCTCATTGTGAAATATGCATGATGGATATTCCATGCTTTGAATTGATTTGTGCACTGAATTTTTAATAGCATGAATGCTTTACATACCATTAACACAAGCATGAATTCATATTTTGAGAAAATGATGAAATGTATGCTTTGAGCATGGCATCACGATCACGTAGATATTGCAGTATCTACATGTTCGCATGATTGCCTTACTGAGCGTGTGGTTTGCTCACCCCCTTTATTTCCCCCCTTTCTACAGAGATTTAAGTATAGATTGAGAGCAACTGGAGGCGTTCCCTTTTGGTATCCGTTGCATCCTATCGCATAAGGTATACACTCTGATGAGATTTTTTGTATCTAAACTTTCTATAGTACAGTAGCATTTTGTATGTAACTATTGGGGATGTAAAGTAATGTAAACACATGTAAACAACACTGATTTAATTATACAAGTGTTTACCTTATTTTAAAAATTTAATTAAATTGGTATGGTGAATGAGATAGACATTGACACACAGCCTAACTGTTGAGGAGAGTAGCTGTTCACGATCAAGGAAGGACGAATAATAAATAATGCATGAAAATACGAAAAATTTGTGAGTATTTTGGTAAGTTGAGGGTTGTGACAGAAGTTGATATCAGAGCAGAGTTGGTCTGATGTTTGTCGATGTCTAAAATACTTAATAAGTTGAAAAATTATATCCCCATATTACTATGCTTGTTTAGATACAAATTGTGTGTGTGTCGATGAGTTGACTAAGAATTTGATGTGAATGTAGGGAGTTGAGCAATTATGCTTAATACCAGTCGCGGTAGAGGGGCGATGGTGCAAGTTAGAGGCCGTAGAGGTAGGCCTGGGGGTCATGTTGAGCCAGAAACACACGAGGCACAGGTTGATATTGAGGTGAAGGTTGAGGTAGAGCATGCCCTACAGGGTCCAGAGGAGAGACCTGAGAGTACTGAGGCATGCTTCGCGAGGATTGAGCGGAGCATTGAGATGATCTTGGAGTTGGTCACTCAATCCTTGCTTGGATTTGGGGGCAGACAGAGTCCCACTACATAGGATGATGCCGAGCAGGCGGCAGTTCCTAAGGCACGGGCTCGACCAGCCCAGAGAGCTCAGACGACAGAGACACCTAGACCCCCACCAGCACAGGATATGCCTACGCCTGTCGCTACACCACAGGCCAGTAGAGGTTGGGGTTACGGTTGTGATTTGGATAGACTGCGACAGTTCTAAAAGTTTGGACTGCCGTTCTTCAGTAGAGTTAAGGACCTAGTGGCTGCGGAGGATTGGATAAATGAGATCGAGAAGTTGTATGAGTTCTTCGAGTGCACTACTATTGAGATGGTAGCATTTGTCACTTTTATACTGAAGGGATCAACAGAACATTGGTGAAAATCCACCAGGCCTATTTTGAGAGCCTGACATACAGAGATTAGCAGAGAAGTGTTTTTGGAGGCCTTTCGGAGACAGTATGTTTCGGATACAGCTCGACAAAAGATGAAAATGACATTTTTGGGACTGACCAAGGGTACTAGTATGTGGATGAGTATGAGATGACCTTTATCTCCCTGGGCAGATATGATCCTAACACGATGGGTAATGAGGTCGAAAAGATCCAGAAGTTTGTGGATGGATTGAGACCGACGATGTAAGACCCGGTTTTATCGTAAGGGCAAAAAGGAAATAAATAGAAATTTTTGAGTGCATTTAAAAATGCAAAAGGTTGGAAATGGAATTCCCAAACATGTGCAAGGGCAAAACGGTTAAAAGACCAAAATTTGGTATTAATCGGGACAAGAAAATTTAATTAAAAATAATGGCTTGAGAAATCTTGATCAATAACGAAGAAATAATTAAATTTCGGATTAAATTGATCAAGATATGAACTTATTGGAATAAGCCGAAATTTTCGTATCGAAAAATAATCCCAAAAATAATCGAGAAATATACCGAAAAGGTAAAACAGGACTGAAAAAAATTCAATTACGGATTAAATGAATAAAATAGTATTTTTTTAAGATATTTTTGGATTTTAATAATATTTTAATTGATTAAAATATTATTAAAAATAAAATAATAATAAAAATAAATAATAAATTTTAAAAAAATGAAATTAAAAAAAAATCGTGAAGAAACGCGATTCTGAAATAGAAAACAAAGTAGGAAAATCGAGCCCCTTTGGCCGACCACCGGCGACGGCTCAGGCAAGCGGCCGACGAGGGGGAAGACTGGCGACGTTGACCCCAGGCAAAATCTGACCTATAGGACCGACGAACGGCAACGATCGTCGGCGAAAGAGAGGAAAAGCCGAGAGAGAAGAAAGAGGGAGAAATCCGGCGATCGGCACCGATCTGGGGCCGGCCACCACCAGCCGAGCGTCCCCCAGGCGTGGGCGACGCGATTGGTGGCAACACCGGCGGCTGAGGCGGCGGCTATCGCCAGAAAATGAGAAGAAAAGGAAGGCCACAGCCGGCGGAGGAGAGAAGAGCCGAACCGACCACTTTTCGACGACCTTGGGCGAAACCAACCCCAGATCTGAGATGCGGACAACCCAACGGAGTCACTGGTGGCGAAAACCGGTGAAGAATCGGCCGACAAGCCACTGAGCCGGTCGAAACAGAGTGAACCGGTGGTCTAAACTGGGTTGAACCGAACCGGACCAAACCGGTTCAGCCAAAAAGAGAAGGAAAAAAGGAAGAAAAAGGGAAAAAGAAAAAGAGGAAAAATTGGGGAAAATTTCAGTGATGCAATCGAGCTTCGGGTAAGTCGGTAAGTGGTCGAATTGACCGATTTAATTTTTAGAATATTTAATTTGATAAATAATCGACTGAAAGTTTACCCGAAAATATATTTAATTGTGTAGCTCGACAATTGACATCCACCGAGAGCTCAAGATAGCCTCGATTTGAGTACTATCATGGAATCACGGGTAAGTAACCCTTATTTACGACAATTTACATCGTTATATGTGTTGATGAATTTCAGATTTAATTTCTGCATAAATGAATTAAATTCTGGAAAATTGGGATAAATTGTCGTAAATAATTCACAAGCTGTTTGAGAATTTAGAACGAGGCTAAATAAATTACTGATGGGCCTAATGAGCCCCATAGGCCTCGATAAAGTGTGGTGAATGGGCTTAAGGCCGATTAAGGCCCATTAAGGTGCAATCGGGCCCAATATGGATAAACGGGCCCAATGATTTAAATTAAGCCCAGAACATATGAAATACAATTAAATTGTATTGTATATGACCTGATGAATGTGTATCCGCAGTTTCGGAGATTGGATTGGAAGCAAATCAGACTGCGTGACGAGTCATCAGTGGAAAGGTCAGACTGTACAGAAAATGAGGTAAGGGAATTGTGTAAGTAGCTAGAGGTAGCTATGCATATTTTAATAGATTTTGTATACACTGATTATGTATGTATACGCGATTATTGTATAATGATCCTAAAAGTGGTTTAAATGATTTTTAAGGATCGAAATAGGTAAAATGTCTATTTTACCCCTATTGAGGGAAGTTCACCTAAGGATGGTGAAAGCATGACATGCATGAAATGCATGATTTAAGGAATTTTCTGAAATTAAGGAATTTTATTTGTTTTAATCAAAGCAAATCGGTAGATTGGCCAGAAATTATATAATTTCACAAGATAACATTACGTAGGTGTTATTCATATTTAAATGGAATTTCTTTGGAAAAATAGGCCAACTATCAAGTTTATATGGAAACAAATAGTGCTGACACGTAGTTCGCACTTTATCTACGTTTGTGAATGTGCATAAATGTGCTTGAGCGGTTGCTCGCACCGACTTGTGTGACATCATATGCATGAAATGTGCTAGAGCATGGTGCTCGCACTGATTTTTATTATTGTGAAATGAGAGCTGCTGGAGCCTAGCTCGCACTCTGTTTTGACATGTTTTGATTTGTTTTGACGTGTATGCATAAAATGGTGCTGGAGCGATTGCTCGCACTAGTTTTAATGATTTGACATGCATGAGAGATGCTGGAGCTTAGCTCGCATCCTGTTTTGATTTGATATGGCATAAAGCTGTGCTGGAGTGTAACTAGCACGAGATTTGATTTAATTATGCATAAAGTCGTGCTGGAGTGTAACTCGCATGAGATTTGATTTACTTGAGCATTCATTTGTGCTGGAGCGTTGCTCGCACAAAGTTTTATATGGTTTTCATAATTCATTTGAATGCCGTACTAGAGTTTTTCTTGTACGAGGTTTTCATTGAGTTTTTATACATATCCGTACTAGAGCATTGCTCGTACGTGGATTTTATTTGAAATTATAATCAGTTTAAGTCGTACTGGAGCGCTGCTCGTACGCAGATTTCATTGATTTCTATGAAACCGTGCTAGAGCTTCGCTCGCACGAGGTTTTCTAATATCATGAATATGCATGGAGCCGTGCTTGAGCTTCGCTCGCACAGGGATTTATATTACATGCATATAGCCGTGTTGGAGCCTCTTGTAGACTGTGTGTCACAGTGAGATGATATGCTCACACGTGCATTCTGAGACAGAGATGATATGGGTGGATAAGACCTATTACAGGCACCCCTGATTGAGCTTGGGTTCACGGAGTACGTTGTACCGTGTATGTCACGCGAAGTACACTGTACCGTGGGGATTGTTGGAGTGGAGTGGCATTAGCCACGAGGCAGCAAGCCTTGTCCTCGCAATCCTGGTGTTATGCTGTTCTGGCGGGTAGGACGACGCACCTCCCGTTTCAGGTGTGATACCCCGCACACTAGGTACCGTGTTGCCAGGGATTACTAGGATATGGCCATAGTCCTCGATGTTACTGATATAATCAGCTATTTGTCTCACATGATATAACTTATGGTCTGTTAGACCAGGGTAGGCCCGAAGGAGGGGTCAGGCCCCCGATTTGACGATTTTATGATTTCATGATTTATGATTTGTGACCCTGAAAGAAGGGTGATTTTATAACCGGAGTTTTATAATGAACTTTACTGAATTGTTTTATGAGATGATTGACCCGGAAGGGTTAGTTTTTACTTGATGATTTTAATGAATTGATTTAAATGCAGTAGCATGATGATGTTTTCCATGCTTTCATTTGAAATCCATGATTTGTCTTACATGGCATGAAAGAATGCATGATCTTGTTTTAATTCACGCTAAGTATGATTTAATGATGTCACATAAAATACTATGAATGCATGAATTACATGATTTATATATGCACAAATAGTTTTGGATAAACTAAGTCATTGATGTTTGCATGACTTTGTGCTTGATGATTTTAATGAAAAGAAATGGATTTAAGGGCATGGCATTATGAGCATGTAGATAGTGGAGCTATCTACTTACTTGCATAATTGCCTTACTGAGCATGTGGTTTGCTCACCCCCTTATTTTCCCATCTTTTCAGAGCACTTGAAATAGTTATTGAGCGGTTGAGGACTTGCATACTTGGTATTCGCTGCTTCCCATCGAGAGTCAGGTATACACATTTGTATAGTGTTGTATCTAAATATGTAATGCACAGTACTGTAAACGGACATTGATGTCGGGGATGTAGAGTTATAAAGACCATTGTGTATGTATTTAATTAAAGTCAAAGAATAGTAAACTCTGATATATGAATGTGAATATGAAAATGGAATGGTAAATAGTGTGAGGTGACTAACACCGAATCATAGCCTAACTGTGTTGTAGGATGGTCACGATGAGAGAAAGGTAAGAATTAAATAATAAATAAAAAAGTGAAAAATTTACTCTGATTTTTAGGAAATTTGGGTCGTGACAGACTATTAGGTCTAGACTGATTCCCTTGGATATACCAATCTACGAGGAGGCAGTGCGCAGGGCGCAATTATGCGAGTAAGATGTTGATAGGATTGCCTCAGAGTTTGGGAAGGTTGGTAAGATGAGGGATAGAGATAAGAAGAGACCAGTGATGGATAGAGGTTTCAGTTATAGGGGAAGCAAAAGGTTTGCTGGAAAGAGGATGAGGATTGAGGAGATCCAGGAGAGGACAGTTAATCCTCCCATATATCCGGCCATAGCTCCGGCTAAGGGAATAATGATTAGAAGGCCACGACCTACGACAGAGCAGTACGACAAGTATGGCAGGTACCATGGTACTCGACCATGCTATAAACATCCTGCAGTATGTTTCAGATGTGGGAAATCAGGGCATATGATCAAGGATTGCCCAGAGATGACAAAGAGAGCCCCACAAAAGGACAGTGAGCCAGAGAGAGCTCCAGTTGGGATAGCTGCTCCGAGGACGAGGGCTATAGCTGAGGAAAAAGGGAAGCAGACAGTGGGTGTGAGCAGAGGACGAGTGCACGCACTGGACCAAGACATTGCAGATCAATCTTCAGATGTGGTTAAAGGTATCATCCAAATCTTTGATTTAGAAGCATTTGTATTGTTTGATCCTGGTGCCACACATTCTTTTATATCGCTATCCTTGCACATAAATTGTTGAAGCATGTAAAACTCATACTACTAGATAAGATGTTAATGATATCTACCCCTATGAATGATAGTCAATTGATTGAACATGTATATGAAATTGTAAGATGAGGATAAGAGGTAAAGAGATGACAGCCGATTTAATTTTATTAAATATGAGTGATTTTGATGTAATCCTAGGTATGGATTGGCTGGCTGCAAACCATATTGTTATGGATTGTCGTGCTAAAACCTTGATGTTTTCAGGATTTGACAATCTTATTATAAATTTTGATGAAAAGAAAAGAAATGTCATGATCTTTATAAATGAGAAAAGTATGATTTAAATACATGATATTCAATAGATAAATTTGTTTATCAATTACATATGTGTATGTGATGATTTGTGTTACTAACGATGGAAAGGATAATGTGAAGGATACATTGCTTATGTGGTTGAGACGGATAAGACAAGTCCGGGTTGATAGACATCCTTATGGTCAGGGAATATCCAGATGTCTTTTCGGAGGAATTACCAAGGTTACCTCCAGATAGGGAGATGAAATTTGGTATAGATTTGACACCTGATACAGAGCCGATATCCAAGCCACCGTACAAAATGACTCAAGTTGAGTTGGAAGAATTAAGGAAACAGTTACAGGAGTTGCTGGAGAAGGGGTTCATTAAGCCAAGCGTCTCACCTTGGGCAACACCGATTCTGTTTGTAAGGAAAAAGGATGGAAGCATCCGACTGTGTATAGATTACCGGTTGTTGAACAAGGCCACCATCAAGAATAAGTATCCCCTTCCACGCATCGATGACTTGTTGGATCAGCTTAGGGGAGCACAGGTCTTTTTTAAGATAGATATGAGATCTGGGTACATCAGTTGAAGATACAGAGTGGAGATGTACCCAAGATAGCTTTTTGCACCCGGTGTGAACACTATGAGTTTTTGGTTATGCTATTTGGGTTGACGAATGCTTCCGCAGCTTTTATGTCATTAATGAATAAGGTGTTTCACAAGTACTTGGATCGATTTGTAATTATGTTTATTAATGATATACTGATGTACTCAAGGTCTAGAGAGGAGCATGAAAGACATCTAAGGATAGTGCTATAGACCCTCAAGGAGAAAAAGTTGTATGCTAAACTCAGCAAGTGCGACTTTTGGTTGGAACATATCTCTTTTCTGGGTCATATAGTGTCAAAAGATGGAGTGTTAGTGGATCCATCAAAGATTGAGGTGGTGACATAGTGGCAGAGACCCTAGATAGTGACAAAGATAAGAAGTTTTTTGGGTTTAGTTGGGTATTATCGAAGGTTTGTAAAGGAATTTTTGAGGTTAGCTGCTCCTTTGACACGTCTCACGAGGAAGAATGTGGAGTATGTGTGGGACGATAAGTGTGAGGAAAGTTTTCAGGAGTTGAAAAGGAGATTAACCACAGCTCCAATACTTACCATTTTGACCTGCTCAAGAGGTTTCTCGATATATGCGGATGCTTCACACCAAGGACTGAGCTGTGTGTTGATGCAGGATGGGAAGGTAGTGGCATATAGATCAAGGCAGTTGAAGGATCATGAGAGAAACTACCCAACCCACGATTTAGAGTTGGCTGCCATAGTGTTTGCATTGAAACTATGGCGCCACTATCTCTATGGTTAGAGATTTTAGATTTACACTGATCATAAGAGCCTTAAGTACCTGTTCTCGCAGAAAGAGTTGAACATGAGATAGAGGAGATGACTAGAGCTGTTAAAAGATTATGATTGCAAGATCCTGTACAACCCGAGTAAGGCAAATGTAGTTGCTGATGCATTGAGTATGAAGCATCTCGTGTTGATGTCATTCATGATGGTCAGGGAACATGAGCTATTGGAACAATTCACGAACCTCAGTTTGGATATGACCCCGCCTGACGCTAATAGTGGATTTATGATAGCTAGCCTGCAGTTGGAATCGAATTTGGTAGATCGAATCCGGTAGGCTCAGCAGGTTGATCAACAGTGCAGTGATATTGTTGGGCAGATACAGAGGGGTACAGAGAAGGACTTTGAGTTGAGTTCAGATGGATTGTAGAGGTTCAGAGGTAGGATATGTGTTCCTGATGATGCAGAGATCAAAAGATTGATCTTGACAGAAGCTCACTCATCGAAGTATACGATACATCCAGGAAGTACCAAGATGTATCGAAACCTTCGAAAGGTTTATTGGTGGTCTGGGATGAAAAAGCATGTTGTTGAATATGTTACTAAGTGTCTCGTTTGTCAGCAGGTGAAGGTAGAGCATCAGAAGCCTCTAGGGTTATTGTAGCCTCTACTGATATCGACTTGGAAGTGGGAGCATGTCAACATGAATTTTGTGATGGGATTGCTGAGGACCCACAGAGGTTATGATGCTATATGGGTAATTGTGGATCGGTTAGCGAAATCAGCCCATTTTCTAGCTATGAGAGCTGTCGATACTCAGAGCCAGTTAACAAACTTGTATGTGCACGAGATAGTGAGGTTACATGGAATTTCAGTAAGAGTTGTTTCTGATAGGGATCCCGGTTCACTTCCCACTTCTGGAAACGTTTTCAGGAAGCGATGGGGACCCAGTTGAGTTTTAGCACCGCGTTTCATCCTCAGACAGATGGTCAGTCAGAGAGGACTATACAAACCTTGGAGGATATGTTGAGAGCGTGTGCATCGGATTTTAAAAGTTCCTGGGATGACCATTTGCCACTTGCAGAGTTCACCTATAATAACAGTTTTCATACGAGTATTGAGATGGCACCATATGAAGCATTGTATGGACGTAGATGCCGTTCCCCTATTGGATGGGAAGAGGTTGGTGACAGACAGATCTTTGCTCTGAATTTGGTTAGACAAGCCTTTGAGGATGTCCAGTTGATTTGTGAGAGGTTACGGACAGCTTAGACTAGACAAAAGAGTTATGCTGACAAGAGACAGAGACCGCTAGAATTTAATGTGGGTGAGTCAGTGTTTTTGAAGGTTTCTCCCTCGAAGGGAATTATGAGATTCAGGAAGAAGGGAAAGTTGAGCCCTCGATATATAGGGCCATTTGAGATACTTGATAAAGTGGGAGATAAGGTATACAGGTTGGCATTGCCACCAGAGTTGGCAAGTGTTCATAATATCTTCCACGTATCCATGTTTAGGAAGTATCAGTCGGACTCGACGCATGTAATAAGGTATGAACCTTTGGAGCTCAATGAAGGCGTGACGTACATTGAGAGGCCAATTTGGATATTGGATAGAAAAGAGAAAGTGTTGAGGACAAAGACAATTCCCTTGGTGAAGGTTCTTTGGCAACATCACACGGTGGAAGAGGCCACATGGGAATTGGAGAGTTTGATACTGGAGAAGTATCCCGAGTTGTTCACAGAATGATTGGTTCTAATTTGGAGGACCAAATTTTCTAAGTGGGGGAGAATGTGAGTGTCACGACCCAAACTACCCATAAATCAGAGTTAATTTTTTTCGTTTTGTTATTTTCTTACTTAAATTCTTAACCTGTCTTCTGATCGTGACCACACTCCACTAACAAATTGGGCTGTGCGTCAATACCAGTCCCACCATACATTTACCATATAACTTAATTATTTCTCAGTCATTTATAAGTGTTTACAATATTTATACATCCCCTAAAGTTACTTACAAACATGTTACTGTGCTATGCTTATTTAGATATAATATGTACAAGTGTATATACCTTAAATGATGGGCAGCAGCGGATATCCGGAATGCAGTACTGAGTCACCTCAACGTCTACTGGAGATTATCTGTGGGAGAAAATGAAAGGGGTGAGCACATCAAGCTCAGTAAGGCAATCCTACGAACAAGTAGGTAACCATACTACCTACATGAACGTGGTGCCATGCATAAACCACCCTTTCTCCACACATTTTAAAACAGATGATATGAGTTATGATGTTATGTAAAACACGTTCGCATGGAAAATTCAACATGCAACTCATTTTAAATCATTTCTTTCTCATTTAAAAATTTCACAATAAAGTCAGGACTCGACCCCTCCTTCGAGTGATCCTGACTCACACAAAACCATGAAAATCGATTTACATCACACATGGGTTTAAAAAGCATGGAAATAGCATCATGTAAATTTAGTTTAAAACCCAGTTTGATCTCATCAAAATCGTCGACATGCGAGACTAGGCAACATCTGTATATCGGTAATAACCAAGACTATGGCCGTGTGTCCTCGTGAGCCCCTCTGCTACACGGATCCTAGTATGCGGGGTCTCACCCTGATCGGGAACTGCCCGGGAGGTGGGTCAATCCAACCCATCAGTCTTATCCGATCCCACGCATCCGAATATGCTGTATCCGAAGATACCCCGTATCCGAAGATATCGTATCCGAAGATACCCCGTATCTGAAGATACCACACGGTACATCGTACTCTATGGACCCATATCACTCTAGGTACTCCAGCCCAAATGGCCTGCTTCCCACAGAGAGGTTTTGTTTCTTATATCATAACTCAATACTCATGTCATGTCTCAAAACGCACGTGCGAGCCTATTTAATCGGTGACACACAGTCTACCCGATGCTCCAAGCACGGCTCATCGCATGTTCTCATAAAAATCAGTGCGAGCGATGCTTAGCACTCTCATCAAATCAAGTAAAACTAGTGCGTTTTAATTGTCAGAGCCCGCATTACATCCCCACAAGGCCGCCAACCTCATCCCTTACTCTCACCCCACTTAAGAGGTCTTTTGAGCCTGTTGGGCCTTTTGGCTGACTCCAAGGGCAGACAGCGCTACTCCACAAATCCAGTAAAACTAGTGCGAGCTAGGCTCTAGCACTCTATATATGAATCACATGAAAATCTTATAAAATCTGGTGCAAGTTAAACTCCAGCACCCTGTCTCAAAAAAGCATGTGAAATCTGGTGCGAGTTATACTCTAGCACCTATGCATGTAAAACTCTAGTGTGAGCTCTCGTTCCAGCACTAATGCATGCATCACACAAATCAAACATCGTGCGAGCTGAGCTCTAGCACGTCACATATCAATAAAAACAAGTACGCGGCTCTGTTTCCTCAAAACAGTTTTCAAAACAATTATATCGTTGAAAGTATGCAATGCTGTGCATTTTCTTTCAAGGTTAGCCAGCCTACTCATGCATGCATTAAAATGTCTCCAGAATGAGTAGAAACCTCTTGTTCTTGCTCCTCCCAATTTTTTTTCCTAAATTTGTAAATTTTACCCTTAACAAGGTGTATTTTGGTAATTTGCCCATTCGGGGCACTAAAATTATTATTTGACCTCTAGACCCTTCAGATAATTTTTAAAGACTGCATATGAACTTGAAATTTCGTAAAGTTTACCTCTAGCAATCCGTAGAATTCCCTTACCTTATTTTCTGTAGAGTCTGACCTTTCCTTTTCCACTGTTGTCTCGTCGCGTAGTCCGATATGCCCCCAATCAAACCTCCGAAACTGCGTATAATTATTCTTCAGGTCAGATAACATACAATTTAATTGTATTTCCTATTTTCTGGGCTTAATTTAAATCATTGGGCCCATTTACCCCTATTGGGCCCGATTGCACCTTAATGGGCCTTAATCGGTCTTAAGCCTGTTTTTCACTTAATTTTCACTTTATCGAGGCCTATTGGGCTCATTGGGCCCACCAACAATTTATTGGGCCTCGTTCTAACCCTCGAATATCTCAATTTAGTATTTACGACAATTTATCTAAATTTCCAGAATTTAATTCAATTTATGCGGAAATTAAATTCATATCATGCATAACGAGGTAATTGTCGTAAATAAGGGTTACATACCCGAGATTCCATGCTAGTACGCAAATCGAGGCTGTCTCGAGCTCTCGTGGGATGCCAATTGTCGATCTACACAATTTCACAATTTTTCGGGTAAGTTTTCAGTCCAAAATTAATTAAATTAAATACTCCAAAATTTAAATCGGGTCAATTTCGACCACTACTGACTTACCCGTAGCTCGATTGCATCGTCGGGATTTTTTCCCAATTTTTCCTCTTTTTTCTTTTTCCCTTTTTCTTCTTTTTCCTCTTTCCCTTTTTCTCCTTGGTTGAACCGGTTCAGACCGGTCCGGTTCAGCCCGGTCGGACCACCGATCCACTCCGGTTCGACCGGTTCGCCGCCTTGCCGACCGGTTCTCTGCCGGTTTCCATCGCCAGTGGCTCCGTTAGGTCGTCCGCAGCACGAATCTGGCCTCAGCTTCGGTCGAGGTCTCCGGTCCAGCCTCTTCTCTCCTGCCGTCGAAACCCATTTCTTTATCCGCCGTTTTCGGCGTTTGTCGGCAGCTTCGTCGGTCGTGGCCACCGCCAATCGGCTCGTCTGCACCTCGAGAAGCCTCGGCTGGGGTCGATCGGGCCTGAATCGCGCCGATCGCCGACGATTCTTCTTTTCTTCCTCGATTTCAGTCTCGCCGTTTCCTTCGTCGTTTCGACGCCGTTCGTGCCTCCATGGTGCCGGTGGTGGTCCGGGCCTCATCGGGTTTCCTTCGCCTGGGCCGCCGGTGCCGTCGTTCGCCGGCGAGAGGCTTGGCCTCTGTTTCGTTTTCCGTTTTCGCGATTTCGCGTTTCTGATTCTTTTTTTTTTTCAATTTACTAGTTTATTTTTTTATATATTCATTTATTTATTTATTTTTATTATTTATTTTAATCATTAAAATACATTAAAATACCCAAAATATCTACCAAAAATTATTATTTTATTCCAAATTAATTAATTTAATTTAATTTAATTTATTTATTATATTTTAACCCTTTTTCGGGTATAATTTCTCCGTATTTTCGGGATATTGTCCCGAATGACTTTTCGGTATATTTTTCGATTATTTTCGGGATTATTTTTTCGAACAAAAAATTTTGATTAATCCCGATTAATTCCAATAAATTGATATCTTGATCAATTTAATCCAGAATAAATTTATTTCACCTTTATTGACCAAGATTTCTCAATCCATTATTTTTAATTAATTTTTTTCATCAAATTTATTCTGACTTTCGATCTTTTGACCGTTTTGCCCTTGCACGTGTTCGGGACTAATTTAACCCAACTTCCTTTCACGAATACTCATTCATTTCGTATTTTAATTAAATTCGGGTCTTACAACTCTCCCCACTTAAGGAATTTGGTCCTCCAAATTAGAACCAATTCATATGAGTCCATAGACTACTCCAGGTACATTAATCGTATCATACTTCTTTAATTCTCATGTGACCTTTTTTCGGAGTGTATTACTACCAAAGGACTTTAATTAAGGAGATCATCTTAAACCTCAATACTTTCTCTTTCCTGTTTAATGCCCAAATCAACTTCTTCAATATACTTATATTTGCATTAAGCTGAACTGTTAGATCTCATATCCTATCACTTATGCTGGATTTTGATAGTATTTCCGAAATATCAAAAGATGAGACACATTGTGGGTGCCTGCTTATTCAAGTGAAAATGCCACCTACAGGTCTTATCTTCCACTTGTCCAATCTCTCAAAAGATTCAATCCAGCGAAACTCAATTTACCTTCTTCCAAAAGTTCGCTATGTCCTTATTCTCTTAGGACAAGAAACATTTCAACCATACTAATTCACCATCGGTGAATTCCAATACTTTTCTATCTGCTCTGAGGTGTTCTTAATCTCTCATCCTTAACTAAACATCCTCAGAGACTTATTATCCAAAGTCAAAAATAATTATATCTGTCACCCACTTTTTCTTATCCAATTTGGGGAACAACCCCTACAGCCATATACTGTCTCATATCTTGTTATCCCGATACTCAAGTGACAACTGTCACTATTGACGAATTCGATTTGTAATAACTGATCATCCCAGGAGCATAAAAATCAAGGGCACACGCTTTCATCGGATCCTCCAAAACCTGTACAGTCCTCTCTGACTGACCACCTGTCTGAGGATGAAAAGCTGTGCTAATACTTAGTCAGGTTCCCATAGCTTCCTGAAAATATCCTCAGAGGTGGGAAGTGAAGCGGGAATCCTTATATGATACCATGCTCACTGGAACACTACATAATGTTCCACAATCTACTTTATACCTGAATCCTCATACACTCTGAGTATCTGGGGATTTCCTAACCAGAAGGTGGGTAGACTTAGTCAACTTAGCGACTATCATCTAAATAGCCTCGTGATTCACCTGGGTTCTCTGTAACCCATCACGACATTCATGGAGACTTGCTCTCATTTTCGTGTCGATATAGGTAGAGGCTGCAATAACTCTGCAGACTTTTTAATACTCTACCTTACTCTGCTGACCTACTAGGAACTTTTCCACAATCTCTACCATGTCTCTTTTCATATCTGACCACCAATACCCTTCTCAGAGATTTCATATATATATTCGTTACTTTTCGTATGCACTGTATATCCTGAAAAGTGAGCTTCTGACAATATCACTATCCCATCAACTGTGGTCTTGGGGAGCACTCATACTGTCTCGGAACCTCTATAAATCATCATCACACTCTGTGAACTCTATCATTGTACCCTTCTGAATTTGACCTAAACTATCGACACAATGCCGATCATCACGCTAAGCTTGTTAAATTCGGGCACTCTCATCCGGTTCTAATCTCAGGCTAGCTGTCACATAATCACTGTCATCATCAGAAGGGATCACATCAATATTGAGGCTCACAACTGCTCTAGCAGCTCACGCTCCCTGACCATCATATGTAATACCATCCCGAGGCTCTTTCTGCTCAAGGCATCAGTCATCACATTAGCCTTTCCTGGGTGGTACAATTTTCACAATCAAAATCTCTCAAAAGCTCTAACCCACTATGTATTTTCATATTCACCTCTTTCTGTGAAAACAGATACTTGGGACTTTTAAGATCAGTGCATATCCACAATTCCTCATCGTGTACCTAGTAGTGCCATCTACTCAGTATAAATACTATCGCTGCCAACTTTTAAAATCATGAGTCAAATAGTTTATTTCATGATCAAGGAGTTGTCTGACTCCAAAATTGACTATCTTCCCATTATACATCAATACACAGCTCCTTCATTATTTTGAGTCATTCATACTCACTGAGAACCTCTTGAGCTGTTGGGTATGGTGAAATTAATCACGGTGGTCAGTTTATACTTCACTACACCGAAATTCATGTCACATCTATCATCTTATTTATCATCTTATTCAAAGACAACTTTTTCTTAGTTAAACGTGTCAACCAAGTAGACCATATTGAGAACTCGCAACAACCCATTTGTAAAAGCCATTTTCAATTATTGCTTACAATTTTGCCCTGGGCTTTAACTACACCCATCATATCATCAATAATGATGATTATAAATCGGTCCAATCCTTGACTTATTTACGCATAAGCGTATAAGATCCTTCAAAATCGCTTACGTTTTCAGGTACTAACCTGCGTCATTTCCTTTTTCTTATCTTAACGGCTCTTATTAAATTTTACTATGTTAATCTTTATGATTTGTCGAATTTTAATATTTTTATCGTCTTAGTAAAGGTATCCTAATGCTAAAGGTATTTATTACGACGATCGATTTCACGTTATAGGTTATATAGATATACTTTTAAACGCTGTCAAGTCTTCAGGCGGGGAGATATTTTGAAATACCTTTATTAACCTTTAGACTTAACCACATAGACTGATTATGGTTATATCCATCTTTATCCTTGGTTATAATTTATATTCCCTACTTATCACTTAATCCCAATTACTTCGCATATTAAGGGTATTCCTTACCTAGTATATGTCTCTTACTCCAATACATCTTGTATTTAGGATCTATCTTATCTTAAAGATTATCTCCTTAGTATATCAATCATGACAAAACTCTTTCATTATTCATTTCGTGAGTACAATCCTTTACTCCTTTAATTTCAACTGTTGCACCCCTTTTTATCACTTGTCAACACTTACAGTATACTTTTCAGTGATGTTTTCACCCCTGTTTTCAACTTAAAATCTCTATATCCATATTTCGTTAATTAATCCTCCTCTATTGGGGTACTCATTTATCAGTATTGTGCCCAATGATGTAGGCATTCATGCCTTTTACTCACTTATATACGAATGAAGGCGGTATGAATAAATGTGTGGCACCAGGATCAATGAACATATGTACTTCATTATTCATAACAAGTGTGGTATCTTACACCACATCCATGAAACATCAATAGTGTCCTAGTCCAAGACATCCTCTCGCCTTCGTCCAACAGCCAACTTTCCTTTTTTCTTTTCGGCTATGGCCACCCTTTTCATTGCAGCTATATCAATGAAGTTTTTCTCTGTCTCTTTACTTTTCTGTGGAGCGATCTCGCCCAACTCTGTACAATCAAAATCAATGATCCGTCTTACCACACTTAACGGCCATTTTCATCAATACAGTGTAGGTATAACCCTCATTCCGTGGTATCCACTACACATCTCACACTGCTTACAGTGCTTACACTGCTACGCTGCTTCGTAGCAGGTCGGGGTCCTCCAATCACAATGCCCCTCAAGAGTGCCAAAATTGGATGCACTGGGGCCTTACCAATTATCTTACTCCATGACTCATCAAATTAAATCTTTTACCAATTACCATTTTCCCATTTTAACATCTTTATCATTTCTCGATTCTCTTTTCTATCTCTATTTCAGCCCTCACTACCTTTCCCAATCTCAGAGGCGTGCAATTCATGTTCTTATTTACCCAACTATAAATCTGCTCACTGCCTCGGTATAGGTAATATCTCACGGGCCAATCGGACTCTAATTGAAAAATTGAGTCATTTCATGAACTTTTAGACATCTCGACTGTCACTTGTTCATAGTGTCGAGGTAATATTTGCCTAAGAATATAATCAAGTTTCATACTCATAAATCATACTCATCAATAAATCAAATCCTCTGGGTCAAAGTAAGGACTTTTATCTATCATTCTCTTTAAACAATGTCCAGGATATCTTGTCACTGGAATACATCCATAAATATTTCTCATCTTAGCTCTGGATGTTTAACACTTAAGATGGGTCGAGCGGACTTCTACCAATGCTCCGACTTGCCCTCAAATCCCTTGCATACTCTGAGCAATTAGCTCCCAAAATATTCTCCACACTCCGCTCCAACCTCGCAAAGCGTGTCTCAATACTGTCCGATCACTCTGTCGGACTCTGAGAGGCATGCTCAACATTAACCTCTATTTCAATCTCATCCCGATTCTCATAGGTCAACTCAGCACGACTTAGCAGGCTCAGGTCTACCTCTACGACCTCTGCCTCGTGCACTATCTCATCTAACGCGACTCATATTAGGCATTCCTGCATTCTCAACCATTTCTTAGTCAAAACCCATCTCGATATACACTATTGGGCTCATTGGGCCCACCAACAATTTATTGGGCCTCGTTCTAACCCTCGAATATCTCAGTTTAGTATTTATGAAAATTTATCTAAATTTCCAGAATTTAATTCAATTTATGCGAAAATTAAATTCATATCACGCATAACGAGGTAATTATCGTAAACAAGGGTTACATACCCGAGATTCCATACTAGTACGCAAATCGAGGCTATCTCGAGCTCTCGTGGGATGCCAATTGTCGAGCTACACAATTTCACAATTTTTCGGGTAAGTTTTCAGTCCAAAATTAATTAAATTAAATACTCCAAAATTTAAATCGGGTCAATTTCGACCACTACTGACTTACCCGTAGCTCGATTGCATCGTCGAGATTTTCCCCCAATTTTTCCTCTTTTTCTTTTTTCCCTTTTTCTTCTTTTTCCTCTTTTTCCCTTTTTCTCCTTGGTTGAACCAGTTCAGACCGGTCCGGTTCAGCCCGATCGAACCGCCGATCTACTCCGGTTAGACCGGTTCGCCACCTTGTCGACCGGTTCTCCGCCGGTTTCCACTGCCAGTGGCTCCGTTAGGTCGTCCGCAACACGAATCTGGCCTCAGCTTCGGTCGAGGTCGCAGGAAGGTCGCCGGTCCGGCCTCTTCTCTCCTGCCGTCAAAACCTATTTCTTTATCCGCCGTTTTCGGCGTTTACCGACAGCTTCGCCGGTCGTGGCCACCGCCAATCGGCTCGTTTGCACCTCGGGAAGCCTCGGCTGGGGTCGGTCTGACCTGAATCGCGCCGATTGCCGACGATTCTTCTTTTCTTCCTCTATTTCGGTCTCGCCGTTTCCTTCGTCGTTTCGTCGCAGTTCGTGCCTCCATGGTGCCGGTGGTGGTCCGGGCCTCGTCGGGTTTCCTTCGCCTGGGCCGCCGATGCCGTCGTTCGCCGGCGAGAGGCTCGGCCTCTGTTTCGTTTTCCGTTTTCACGATTTCGCGTTTCTGATTCTTTTTTTTTCAATTTACTAATTTATTTTTTATATATTTATTTATTTATTTATTTTTATTATTTATTTTAATCATTAAAATACATTAAAATACCCAAAATATCTACCAAAAATTATTATTTTATTCCAAATTAATTAATTTAATTTTATTTAATTTATTTATTATATTTTAACCCTTTTTCGGGTATAATTTCTTCGTATTTTCGGGATATTGTCCCGAATGACTTTTCGGTATATTTTTCGATTATTTTCGAGATTATTTTTCCGAACTAAAAATTCTGATTAATCCCGATTAATTCCAATAAATTGATATCTTGATCAATTTAATCCAGAATAAATTTATTTCATCTTTATTGACCAAGATTTCTCAATCCATTATTTTTAATTAATTTTTTTCATCAAATTTATTCCGACTTTCGATCTTTTGACCGTTTTACCCTTGCACGTATTCGGGATTAATTTAACCCAACTTCCTTTCACGAATACTCATTCATTTCGTATTTTAATTAAATTCGGGTCTTACAGTGAGACCCCGTATAGGTTAAACCTTGTATATATATGTAAATGAATTCATAAGTGTGGTGATATACTTGTAATGTGAAGTATATGACATGTAAGTCTATAAGTTTAATGTACACACATGTAATAAGAGTTGTGATTGTACATACAAGTTGCATTATGTATGAATATGAAGAAATAGACTTAAACATGTGAAGAATGGAAATAGAATGGAAAATGAGTAGTGTGGTAAAATGGAAGGAAGATTTTATAAGTTATGCACTTCCATTTGGTTTATATCATGTACCTGTGGATATACAAAGATTGCACACAAGTTTTAATAAGTATAAAGTAGGAATGGATGCCATTTTCAAGTCTCAAAGATGATCAGATGAGAAAATGACTATAGCAGGAAATTAAAGTTGTTTTGGTGTAAGTACCTGTAAAAAATTACAGTAAAATCTAGAAATATGAAAGCCAGATCGATCTCATAGGATGAGAGATCGATCTGGAAGAGCCAAATTACTCTTATTCGAGCAATAGGAATAGTGCAGATCGATCTTCAATGGAGCCAGATCGATCTCCTAAACATTTTGTAAAGAAAAGATAGATTTCAAGGTAAGCAGATCGATTTCCCTAAGCTCTCGGGTTGAAGCAAATCGATCTCATCCCAAGCTAGATCGATCTCCTTAACGCTACTGCCTGAGACAGATCGATCTCCAGTCTTCGACAGATCGATCTCCTGCCTTCAAATGCGGTGAAAAAAGAGGGATTTTAAGAGGACCAGATCGATCTCCACCCAGGGCAGATCGATCTCATCAAGCTGAATCTATAAATAGGAGCAGTTGGATATGCAGATTTCGGGAACAATCAACTTCTTTATCTTCCAATCCAAAAACCTAGCTTTGTCACTCCTAAATCCACCTATTTTCAATAGGATTTGAGGGAAATCTGGTGGTTGTCGAGACCAATAATAATAATTCCTACTTAAAAATGAATTAAAATTACAGTATAGTTGAGTAAGGTCGTTTCCCAAGAGATTTGTAAGATTTATTTTTCTACAAAATATTTAAAAAGAAAATAAATACGGGGATTTTGTTATAGTGAGAATAAAAAGAAAAATATATTAAAATGTAGCAGAGAAAAATCAATACGTAAAATGTTGGGAGAAAATCAATATGATGAAAACATTCAACCAAAGGAATAATTTTAGAATGGGTTCATGGAATTGACCATTGATGCAAAAATGAATTTTTATCATCTTTACCAAATTGGTTATGGTTATTGGTACGACCTAACAACCTATCCCTCCTTACTTTTTCGATAATCAGGATACGATCTCTAATTATTTCTCTTGTCAGTTAAACAACCTTAGATATGATCTTAAGATTTAATTTACCAATAACATTAAAAACTAGAGAGACTACCAATTCTAACCAACTAACACACATGTAGGTTCATTTAAGCTAGATTATATATCTTCTTAACATAGAATCGAAAACCTATCTGTAATCAATTATGTTATTTACCACTTATATTAGAATGCCTAAACAATTACGGATTCATGTTTCTAATTGGTGATATATTATCTTGACAATTGAATAAAGGGCCCTTTTTGCACAATCAATCAAAACAATAATTTCAATAAGAACAGAAAATATATAAATAGTAAAAATATAAGAGAACAAAATAAAAACTAATTAGATCTCACAACTCTTGAAGAACCCAAACTTTAATTATCCTTTGGCCGGATTTAAAATTTAGCAAGCCATAAGTTCAAAGAAAAACACTAAAGAAAATATAAAATTGTTTGTGTATGATGATGATGATGATTCAAGATTCAGATGCCTCTCCTTCTCCCACTCTTAGTCTATAAATATTAAATATCCTAGCCCCAAAATCTGTTTCCAAAGGAAAGTTCTCTGATTGAGTTTGATTACAATTAAACTTCTTTCTTTTTTCAACTACTTGCCAAAGACAGTTTTTTGCATATCTCTTCCTTAATAATTAAAATCTTCCACTTGCCATCTTTAGATTGATTCAGTCAACTTCAGCTACAAGTGATAGATCTTGACTTGAATTTCAAGATTTCTTCTGATTTTGTGACTTGAGCAGAATTTGCAGCTTTTAATCCATTTTGTCCATTTTCCTTCATTCACAATACAAAATAGAAATTATAAGTCAAATCCAAAAATTAAGCATATAAAAGAATTTAAATCATGGGAAAATATGACAATTAATATGTCTAATATGCAACTTATCAAAAGCTATTAGAGACAAAGTTGTTCACATTAAAGAGAAGAACAACATAGTTGGAAGGCATTTTCCCCATTCGTTGGATTTAAGGAACAAGGTGCATTTTCATTTGGAGCAAAGAGGAAATCAAGCTAGCTGAGTTTCTAATGCAAATACTCAAGTACATTTGTTTGGATATTGATGTGGGGAATTATTGGTACGCATAGAAATGGTAGAAACTACCTAGAGTAGAATGAATCCACCATGACCTAGAACAAGGTGCATTTCCATTTGGAGCAAAGAGGAAATCAAGCTAGCTGAGTTTCTAATGCAAATACTTAAGTACATTTGTTTGGATATTGATGTGGGGAATGATTGGTATGCATAGAAATGGTAGAAACTACCTAGAGTAGAATGAATCCACCATGACCTAGAAATGGTCTAGTATGCGAAAGTGGAATGTATTGAGATTAATGATGAATGGGATATCTTGAGGTGATAATAGTGTTATGGGTATGATTTTAAGTTGTTGTTAGGGAATAAATTGTGAGATTTACCTAAAAAGGGTAAAATGTGGAATAAGGCATTGGTAAAATGCATAAATGAATTATATTGACTAGTGAAGTCAAAATGTGAGTTAACAGCATTAACTCTAGTGATTTGGATGAATGAATCACAGCTCATGAGGATACACCGGAGCAAAGCGAGCCAAGAGTGCAAGAAGCTAAGAGGAAGAGAGAGTCGCACTCAAGTAAATTGAGGTAAGGGAATTCTGTGGACTCTTAGAGATATCTGTGCGCAATTTGGGTGCTTAAATGTTTTGCTAGAGTGCATGTGATACTAGAAAATGATATTGGGTGATTGAAGGGCAAAGAGTTGGGTTTTGAGAAATGTGCATGAAAACAAAGGCATAATGCTTTGAAAATCATGTTTTATTGCTTTTTAGCAAATGATTGGTAGGTTGGCTAACATTTGAAATGAATTGCAAAAGAAATGAGCTATTTTGGTTTGTTAACCATACTTTGCAAAGAATTGAGCCACCTACATGGTTTTCATGAGAATGAAAGCGTGTTAGAGTATGACTCGCATGAGATTTGATTTGTTTTATACGCATGAGTGCTGGAGCTTAGCTCGCACTAGTTTTCACATGGATTTTATATTGGTTTTGGCATAGTGTTGGAGCATAGCTCACATTAGATGTCCACCTTATTTGTTGTCGTGCTTGGAGCTTAGGGTAGATTGGGTGTCATACCGATTAAATAGGCTCGCACGTGTATTTTTTATATTTGACATGTTGATAGCCGTGTTAGGAGCTTCGGGTAGATAAGAAGTCGTATCGATTAAATAGGCTCACACGTGTGTTTTGAGATGTGGCATGATATGATGTGTTGATATGGATCCACGGAGTACGTTGTACCGTGCATGTAGGATAGAGTACGTTGTACCGTGTTGAGATTGTGTTATGCCATCTTCAGATGAGATCTGCTATGGACCGACGGGTTGGACTTGACCCACCTCCCGTGTGGAAGCAGATAGTGGTGATACCCCGCACACCTGATCCGTGTAGTCGGTATCACAGGATATGGCCATAGTCCTAGAGGATATTTCCCTTATTATATTGTCTATCTCACATGTCTATTTCTTTGTGAATAAATCCATGTTTGAAATGATTTGTGGGTCAGGACAGTCCAAGGGAGGGGCTAAGTCCTGACAGGTGTTGGATCATTTTTTGATGACGATTTGTTAATGGTTTTAAAGTGCACGTACGCATGATGTGTTTTCCATACCTCATTTGTGAAATATGCATGATGGATATTCCATGCTTTGAATTGAATTATGCACTAAATTTTTAATAGCATGAATGCTTTACATACCATTAACACAAGCATGAATTCATATTTTGAGAAAATGATGAAATGTATGCTTTGAGCATGGCATCACGATCACGTAGATAGTGCAGTATCTACCTGTTCGCATGATTGCCTTACTGAGCATGTGGTTTGCTCACCCCCTTTATTTTCCCCCTCTCTACAGAGATTTGAGTATAGATTGAGAGCGACTGGAGGTGTTCCCTTTTGGTATTCGCTACATCCCATCGCATAAGGTATACACACTGATGAGATCTTTTGTATCTAAACTTTCTATAGCATAGTAGCATTTTGTATGTAACTATTGGGGATGTAAAGTAATGTAAACACATGTAAACAACACTCTGATTTCATTATAGAAGTGTTTACCTTATTTTAAAAATGTAATTAAATTGGTATGGTGGAATGAGATAGATATTGACACACAACCCAACTGTTGAGGAGAGTAGCTGTTCACGATCGAGGAAGGACGAATAATAAATAATGCATGAAAATGGTGAAATATTTGTGCGTATTTTGGTAAGTTGAGGGTCGTGACAAAAACATATATATATATGTCGTCCGTCGCATACACCTCAGAAATCTAAAAAAAAAACTGCTCACTAGGCTGAGGGAGTCAGCAAGAACGAGAAGCTCGCCCCGCGAATCTAATCTGAAAAG
The DNA here is from genome assembly GCA_033439115.1 of Firmiana major. Lineage (NCBI taxonomy): Eukaryota > Viridiplantae > Streptophyta > Magnoliopsida > Malvales > Malvaceae > Firmiana > Firmiana major. The sequence goes on from CM065899.1 coordinate 63,535,718, forward strand.
TGTTGGAAAAGAGGGGTGAGCAACCACACGCTCAGTAAGAAATTTACATAACCGAAGCTAGTAAAATACCATGCAAACACACCATGCAGTGGTAAGTTATGATAATTATGTAAAGACGTCATGCATATATCATTAAAAGAAAATATTGCTTATGCTTCAACTGAGACATGCTTACGAAACTAAAATTTATGCATCGTTGAACAAATTTAAGTTCCAAAAGAAATACTTAGAAATTTTCAAAAATCCAACCCACTTGTCAAAATGTGCAATTCTGTCAAATTACATGCACGGGCAAAGCCTAAATAATTCAATACAATTGGATGAGAATGTGGTAATTTTCGCCACTAGTCATGAAACTAAGTACTCAAACAATATCACCAATATCAATGAAAACACTTATGGCCATAGTGACTACTGCCCTATCCTAACAGATCAAGTCCCGGACTAGGGTACTAAAGACGGGATCAGGGTCTAACAGTATTAGGTAGCAATAACATCTCAATGCCACAAAGGCATCCCCGTGAAGCTCTTGGCACCATAGGGCAATCACACATAACATCCTATCGGGTGCTAGAGATGGCTCTCACAGGACATGACTGCCACATAGGCATAAACAGGGTTGCCAACAATCTCAAAAATAACATTACGATGGGTATACTCAAATAAATCATAAATCATCCCAATTTCTCAATTTACTAGTATGGGAAAAAAAAACCCATCAATTTAAAAACAACTTGTATTGTCGTATCCACAATTCGAAAATCAGTTCAAGCTTTCTCAAAATCGTGGTTAAAATAACCCATACAAACTAGCTTCGAATGTCAAATAGGCTGAATGGAGTTACAAAATCATGATGTAATGCTCACACGCACATGATATTAAGATTTCAAAAATCAACATGTATACAATTCTTGCAACTTTATGCTTTCTCCAAAACACAATCAAAGAGCCCATGCAAACAAGTTTACATTTGTCAACAAAATTGAATGAGGTGATAAAATTGATAGTATAATGCTTGCACGCATATGATTTATAACACCTCAAAATATATTTTACAAAACATTCAACTTTCTTGGTGTAATAAGGATTTAGTCCATAGTGATGCAACTGGACAATAATTATAGAAAATCGGTAAAGTGAGGTACGGTAGATTTTAAATCTAAATATGGCCTAGCTAACTAGCTAATCTAACAGCTTACGTTTCTGTGTAAAAATCTTAACTAATCCTAGGGCATTCTACTAACCGCAGCCACGTAAATCCCTTACCACACAAAAGCGTCACGCACAACTTTACCCTTATCGCCTTAGGCGCGCGTATATGCGTCTAAGTTTCCTTGGCGCCTGATGAAGTAGTCACTGCAAATTAACATTTAAGGGCAACGTGTCATTTAACATTCATACATGATCAAATAAAATTTCAGCACATTCAACACTCACAAGATCAATTTTCAATATTATATCTTATCTTTCTCACTTATGCCTACAGTTTCCTAAATCGGTTTCCACCTCTCCAATTATCATTATCATCCTTTGAACATATCACGTAACATATTTCAAAGTTCATTTCTGAAATTTTGAATTAAATTAAGAGGCTCAGTTTATGCCCTCTACTTATCCATTTCGGTTTATAATGAGCTTGTTAAGTCAATTCACCTTGCATCTCTTTAAAACAACTTAATCAATTGAGACTAACTAACACTAACGTAGTCCACTGGATTTAAACCTTAATTTATTCACACTTGGAAAATCCCCAATATTTGGTCATGGCCGAGACTTATCTCTAGTATTTCTACTTGCTTAGCATAAGCTTGGTTCTTCCAATCATAGAATAACATCATTTGCATCATGCTTTTATGGTCTAATTCTTACAATCCAACCAGCTAATTACTCCTAATCATTTCAAAAGTGCCGAATGCCTTAAGTCATATTCTCAACTTTACAATAAAGTCATGTAACCCTATAAATACATGTTTTTCACATCTAAGTTCTATTTTTAACTTCTGAAATTTCTAGCAACTAATATTTCTAACTTTACTTAGTGACCGAAACTCCCATAAACCATCCCTATTCATTGGCTAAATTTCTGGTTTTACAATTATGGAACTTTGTTATTTATACTTCAATTTGTTGACTCAATCTTTAAATTTCCAGCAAGCAAATTGTTTCTACACATCTCAATTTGACCAAATTTTACTCTTCTATATTCATTTAACGGTCCAACAATTTATTAACTTTGCTATGTCAACTAGTGAATTCTTTACTAGAATTCTTATAATTTCAGCCAAGGAGAGTTTAAATTCTGAATTTCATTCTCATTCACAACATGCAAAACAATGTTTTTATCCTTATTCACCCCATGCCTAACTATGTGTGTACTGATTTCTTGTTAATTGTATAATCTAACTCTCAAAACTCAATTTAACTTAAAATCCCCAAATTTCCTCCTTGGCCGAGCACTCCATCTTCACCATTCATGAACAATTTCCAGCACTAGTTTATATTTACTCATTGAAACAGTCAATCCATCACCTAGCATTATAATTTACCTAAGTTATCAAATCTTACCCTCAATGCAAGTTTCCCCCAAATTACATGAATCCTAAACCTTCTAACATTTAAATTCTGCATTTTAAATTAAGCTATCACATTATGTATTTCCAGAATTTTAAATTGCATATAAATTTACATGTATATAAAAATCAGTTTACCCTTGTACTTGTTGTAGCCGAGACTATGCCCCATCATTCCTACCTTCATGCTAAATTTTAAATCATGCAAACCTACATTTGCTTTAAACACACTACAGATTTATATAGTTCAATCTTACATTTCACAATACAACAAGTTTTTCCTAACTTCCCTAAATGGCTGAATACCCTATTCCTCATGCTCATTAAAATTTTCCTCAATTTGTTAAAATTTACCAATTCATACATTTAATCTCACATGCATGTTTATAATTTTGTTAGGCACACCAATATGAAATTCCCAATTTCAGAATTCCCAATTCATCCTAACTAAGAACCCTAATTTTTCATGCATGCAATCAATTCTGAAATTGAATTAAAATTTCACTTAAACTATATTAGTATAATAGTAATTAAACATGAAATTTCCAGAAATTAAACTTCACTTACCTCAATTTCCAACAGCCGCCTACCCTAGCTAAAAATCCCCAAATTTCTTCTTGAATTTCCAAAAAATTTCATGTAATCCTAAGCCTATACACCAATTCAATTTCGTTTAGTGTAATCTCCCTTTGCAGGTTTGGCTAATCTCTCCTCTTACTCTTGAAAGCTCACAGTTTGGGGAAGGTAAGCTTTGGTTTCTTGGCTGAACAGATTTTCATGGGAAAAACGTGAATTGTAGGTGTAAAAACTAGTAATCTAACTCTAAGACTAACTTAAAATCACTTAATTCTAACATGCAAACTTGATTTTTGTAGGTTTGTTGGCTGTTTGTGAATCTGGTGGTGAGCAAGGGGCTATTTTCGTGAGGGGTAGAGAAGAACAAAGGGGAAACCAATTTTCTTCTTTGGTTTTAACGTTTTCTACCACTTTTTTTTTCTTATTTAGATTTGTACTTATAAAATATAATATATATTTATATATTTATATATATTCTAAAAATTATTAAATATATGGCTTTATATACATATATTTCCAATTTACATTATGTACATAGGCTTAATTCATCCTAAATGTTGTCATTAACTTTAAAATTTCTATTTTATTATGTTACCTTATTAAATTTATTTTATCACTTAATTAACTTAGTTAGATTACTCAAATTTTAAATTATCTCTACTTAATTATCCATATAAATTTTATTTAACTGAATTTAGCCTATGTTCTTATGAAATTTCAGTATACTACCTAAGTTTACTTGCATGAATTTGATTTAATTATACATTCATGTACATTTAACTTAATAACTAATGGTAGATTACCTTAATCTATCCTAATCTGGTCACATGAATCTATTACTACTTAATAAATTGAGTTCATGAACACATTCATGCACATACATTATGCATTTAAAATATGTTCACACCATGTTAATTGAAATTAACTCCTCACCTAAATTTTTATGTTCCTTCGTTCTATTATTTTAAGTATCTTAGTATTATATTATTTTGTTCTAAATATATTAATTTGGACCTTATTAATACTGTTATTCTAAAATTCGGTTAGCTTTGGGTTAATGCCTAACATTATTAATTCGGACTCCCAATTTCGACTAAATTATAAAAGCTAAAACCTAGAGTACTCTTATGTCGTGACCCGAATTCCTTACATTTATATCAATAATTTCCACATATCACGACTACACATACAGACAGTTGGGCTATGAATCGATGTCAGTCGATCACTCCCATATTCTTTAATTCATTCACTTCTCATGCATCCATAATAAGAAATTGTACTTATAATAATTTACAGTACTTTTACGTTCGTTACATTGGTTTACATCCCAGTATTAATATAAATACATCACTGTGCTCTGTCATATTTAGATACAAAAGATTTCAAAAGTGTGTATACCTTTCGCAATGTGATAACAGCTGCTAGCGGAAGGAAAATACAGAAATCTACCACAGAGCTCTCAGAAGCACTATGGCTAATCTGTGGAGAGATGAAAAAAAAGGGGTGAGCTAACGCGCTCAGTAAGGAATAAATGAAAGCAGGTAGATAACCGTACTATCTACGATGCTTATAATGCATGGTTTATGTTGAAAATTCGTAGCATTCACAAAACCATTATTGTTAAAACACATAGCAATTTACTGCCCAAAAATCAAATGTCAAAACTCGTTCAGAGTAAAATATGTCTGTATTTAGTATTGAAACTCGCATTTAAAACATGTTCTCATTTCAAATGCTTTTCATCACAGAAATCAAATCACAATTAGTTTCGTTATAGAAACCAATAAAATCGGATGAGACTAGGCAGGGATCCACAGAAATCCATAAGACATTTGGCCAAAGTCCGAGACCCCAAGCTATCACTAGCTAGGTGTGCAAGGGTATCTCAGAGTCCGAGGAGGGGATTAGTCTATCCATCGGCTCCTATCTAAGGACTATCACAAAACAGAGCAATGACAAAGCATGCCCGAGTCCAAAGACGCAATCCTCACAACCCATAGTTGCACGATACAGTGTACTCCATGTTGTCTACACGGTACGACGTACTCCGTGAACCAGAGTAATATTACCACATAGTTGTAGGTGCCTGAGTCAACAGCTCACCACCCTAACCAAATAAATTATCAACCATAGCCTGTCGTCTCAGATCTAGTGCGAGCAATTCAGTGTGACACACAGTCAACACGAGGGCTCCAACACTATCTCAATCACAAATCACAAAAAATCAAGTGCGAGCGGATCTGGATAAATCAACAGAGCTCCAACATGATTTCACACACACAAATAGACAGCTGGCTCTATTTTCCACAACAGTGGTACTCAAAACCGAGTGTGATACGCAAAACGGTGCAAACACACATTTCATAAAAACATGCAATTTAATGCATATTGTCAAATCGTGAGCCAGTCTATCATTTTGGTTTTACAAAACCTCTTTTCCACATGTAAAACATCATGCTCATGTACTTTATGCATTTCCAAATTTTTCCCCGGGTCTCGTAATTTTCCCATATTTGGGTACTATCCAGAAATTTCACATTCATACGCTGTACGGAATTTAAGTGTATGTAAACGACGATAAAAATACATACAGCTATCTCTAAGAGCTCACAAAGATCCCTTACCTCGGATCACGTAGTGTGACCTCTCTTCCTCTTGTTGTCCAAGTCTCGCAGTTCGGTCACTCTCAATATGACTCTGGATCTGCATTTAACCACTCACTGAATTAATTACACGTTTCCTACTGTATTACACATTTAATACAGTTTATTTCACTTAAAATGGGCCCGTTTACTCTTAATGGGCCTTAACACTTTAATTGGGCCTTAATCCGTATTAAGCCCGTTTTCCCGTATTAATTCCCTTCATTAGGGTCTATCGACTCATTGGGTCTATCAATACCCATTGGGCTTTATTCCAAACTCTTTGGATAGCCCGTATATCATTTACAACAGTTTATTCGAAATTTAGAATATAATTCACTAAATCCAAAATTTAATCCGAATTGCGTAAAATAAATCTTAAATACGCGTTAATCACTTAAATTGTCGTAAATGAGCTTTACTTACCCGAGATTATGCGATGGTACGCGAATCGGAGTCCGATCGGGCTTCCGTTCGGAATTAATCGTCGAACTGCACAATTTTATATATTTAACTCCGGGTCAATTTTCGATTAAATACAATTTAAATAAATTTATCAAAAATCAAATCGGTCACTTTTGACCTCGTATCGACTTACCCGAAGTTCGATGAATTTTTGAATTTTTTTTCTCTCTCCTCTTTCTCTCTCCTGCTGAACCGGTTCGGTCCGGTTCAGTTTAGAAGGTTCTGGCCTGAACCGCCGATCGGTTCAGGGGTCTTTTGGCCGTGCTGGCGTCGTCCGGCCGGTTCTCCGGGTGCCACTGTCGCCGTTCGGAGCGCCTCGGCCTGGGGGTCGATTATCGGGCCTCAATCGGGCCTAAGCACCGCCGGTGGCAGCCGAATTTCTCTTTTTCTCCGCGATGGTTTTTCCCTCGATTCGCCGGCGTCCGGCGACGGTGGAGGGTGTGACTGGTGCCGATGGGTGCGCACGGTCCTCCTCTTCCTTTTTCGACCTTTGGCTCGGCCGTGGGGTGGCCGGTGCTCGCCGTCCGGTGGGTCTTCTCTTCCTCGGTTTGCTTCCGTTTCCTCTCACTTTCTCTCTCCCCGATTTTGCTTCTGATTCCTTTTTTTTTGTTCTGTTTTTTTTTTACTTTTATAATACAAATTTTATTATTATTTTATTATTATTTTAATAATAAAATAATAATAAAATACCAAAATATCCCAAAATTCTTATTAAATTCATTTAGTCCGTAAATGAATTTTCAGTCCGATTTTGCCTCTTCGGTATATTTTTCTACTATTTTCGGGATCGTTTTTCTAGATAAAAATTCCAAAAATTAAATAAATTCATATCTCGATCAGTTGGACTCGAAATTCAATATTTGCCCCGTTATTGATCAAGATTTCTTGATTTCATATTTTTAATGAAATTATCTCATCGGATTTATACCGAATTTCGATCAATTGACCGTTTTACCCCTGTACTTGCTCGAGAATCATTTTAACCCTTATCTTGCTGTTATATATCTCACATGCATTTTTAATTTCTCAATTAATCGATTGCATGTAGTAAATACTCATCTTATGATTCAACTATGAAAATATAATGTTCATACACATAGGAATCATAAGGTACAAGCTACATACGTAAAATCGAAAATTCGGGTCTGACAATCCTCCCCAACTAAAAGAATTTGGTCCTCCAAATTAGAACCAAATCAATCCTCAAACAACTGGGGGTACTTCTCTCGCATCAAACTCTCTAACTCCCAAGTAGCTTCCTCAGAAGTGTGATGCTGCCAAAAGACTTTCACTAACCCGATAGTCTTCGATCTCAAAACCTTCTCTTTCTTATCCAGTATCTGAATAGGCCTTTCAACGTATGACATGTCCTCACTGAGCTCCAACGGCTCATAACTAATCACATGCGCCGGATCCGGGTGATACTTCCGAAGCATCGAAATGTGAAAGACGTTATGCACACTGGCTAACTCCGGTGGCAATGCCAACCTATAAGCTTTATCTCCCACTCGATCCAAGATCTCAAATGGTCCAATGTAGCGAGGACTTAGCTTACCCTTCTTCCCAAATCTCATAATCCCCTTAGAAGGAGATACTTTCAAGAATACTAACTCACCGACCATAAACTCCAAAGGTCTGTGTCTCGTGTCAGCATAGCTCTTCTGCCTACTCTGAGCTGTCCTCAATCTGTCACATATTAACCGGACATCCTCAGAGGCTTGCTGCACCAAATCGGGAGTAAACATCTTTCGATCACCCACTTCTTCCCATCCAATCGGAGATCGACACCTACGACTATATAGCGCCTCATACGGTGCCATCCCAATACTCGAGTGATAACTATTGTTATAGGCGAACTCGGCTAATGGCAAATGGTCATCCCAGGAGCCTCTATAATCCATCACACAAGCTCTCAACATATCCTCTAAAGTCTGGATGGTTCTCTCTGACTGACCATCGGACTGAGGGTGGAAAGCTGTACTGAAGCTCAATCGGGTTCCCATGGCTTCCTGAAAATGTTCCCAAAAGTGGGAAGTGAAGCGGGAATCCCTGTCAGACACAATGCTCACTGGAACGCCATGTAGCCTCACAATCTCCCGTACATATAAATTCGCCAACGCACTCAGAGTATCTGTAGCTCTCATAGCTAAGAAGTGAGCTGACTTCGTCAATCTATCCACAATCACCCAAATGGCATCATGGTTCCGTTGGGTCCTCGATAAACCCATGATAAAATCCATGGTGATGTGCTCTCATTTCCATGTCGGTATAGGTAGAGGCTGCAATAACCCTGCAAGCTTCTAATGCTCTACCTTAACCTGCTGACATACCAAACACTTGGCCACAAACTCCGCCACATCTCTCTTCATCCCTGACCACCAATACACTTTTCAAAGATTCTGATACATCTTATTGCTCCCCGGATGCAACGTATAACGTGATGAATGAGTTTCGGACAAAATGAGCTTTCTCAACTCAGGATCATCGGGAACGCACACTCTGCCTCTGAATCTCAGTAATCCATCAGTGCTCAACTCAAAATCAGCACAAATACCCTTCTGAATCTAACTAACCATATCAACACAGAAGCGATCAATACGCTGAGCTTGTCTGATCTGGTCAATCAAATCCGATTCTAATCTCAGACTAGCTATCACACAATATGTGTCAGTATCAGAAGGTGTCACATCTAAACTGAGACTCGCAAACTGCTCTAGCAGCTCATGTTCCCTGATCATCATGTATGATACCATCCCAAGGCTCTTTCGACTCAAAGCATCGGCAACTACATTCGCCTTACCCGGATGATACATGATCTCACAATCATAGTCCTTCAGAAGCTCTAACCATCTACGTTGCCTCATATTTAATTCCTTTTGTGAAAACAAATATTTCAGGCTTTTGTGATCAGTAAATACCTGAAACTTCTCACCATATAAATAGTGGCGCCATATTTTTAGTGCAAACACTACGGCTGCCAACTCTAAATCATGGGTTGGATAGTTCTTCTCATGGTCCTTAAGCTGTCGGGATCCATAAGCAACTACTTTCCCATCCTGCATCAATACACAGCCCAGTCCCTGTCCCGATGCATCCGTATATACAGAGAAACCTCCTGAGCTGGTCGGAATGGTGAGAATCGGTGCGGTGGTCAGTCGCTGCTTCAACTCTCTAAAGCTTTTTTCACACTTATCATCCCACTCAAATGCAACATTCTTCTGAGTGAGACGAGTTAAAGGAGCAGCTAATTTCGAGAAGCCCTCTTCAAATCGTCGGTAATACCCAGCTAAGCCCAGAAAACTTATGATCTCGGTGACTGTCTTGGGTCGTTCCCACCGAACTACTGCTTCTATCTTGGACGGATCAACAGACACCCCGTCCTTCGATACCACATGACCCAGAAATGATATTTGTTCTAACCAGAAGTCACACTTACTGAGCTTGGCATATAACTGCTTCTCTCGGAGGGTCTGCAAAACAATACTCAAGTGCTGCTCATGTTCCTCCCTGGACTTCGAATACACCAATATATCATCGATGAAGACGATCACAAATCGGTCCAGGTATGGCTTGAACACATCGTTCATCAAAGCCATAAAAGCTGCAGGAGTATTCGTTAACCCGAAAGGCATAACCAAGAACTCATAGTGACCATAACGGGTACGAAAGGCTGTCTTGGGTACATCTTCATTTCGGATTCTCAACTGATGGTACCCAGACCTCAGATCAATATTGGAAAAGATCTGTGCTCCTTTAAGCTGATCCAACAAATCATCAATACGTGGAAGGGGGTTCTTGTTCTTAATGGTAGCCTTATTCAACAACCGGTAATCTATGCACAGTCGGAGGCTTCCATCCTTCTTCTTAACGAACAAGATCGGAGCTCCCCAAGGTGAGACGCTCGGTCTAACGAACCCCTTATCCAACAGATCCTGTAACTACTTCTTCAGTTCCAACAACTCAACTGGGGCCATCCTGTACGGTGGTCTGGATATAGGCTCAGTACCAGGTACCAAATCAATACAGAACTCCATCTCTCTGTCTGGTGGTAACCCTGGCAAGTCATCCGGAAAGACATCCGAAAACTCTCTAATCACAGAAATGTCAATCAATTTCGATTGTGCCTTATCTAGGTCAACCACGTACGCAATAAAACCTTCAAAATAATATTATGCAAATTAATTTAATATTGCATAAGTATTTCTTTTATATTTACTCAGGAAAATTATACAACATGTTTCTCCGGTAGAGAAAACATTATCGTCTTAGAATGACAATCTAAGATAGCATGATTTGTAGCCAACCAATCCATTCCTAATATTACATCAAAATCAAACATACTTAACAGGATAAGATCGGCTATCATACTCTTATCTCCTACCCTTAACTTACATTGCTTACACACATACTCAGTCATTTGACTACTTCCCATTGGTGTGCTAATTATCAATCTTTTACCTAAAGGTGTAGGTTTCACAAACTCTGATAATTTAAATGCACACGATGGTGATATGAATGAATGCGTTGCACCAGGATCAAATAGAGCAAATGCTTCAAGGTTAAAAATCAGAATTGTACCTTTCACCACATCCGGTGAAGCTTCTGCAGCGCCCTGGTCAAGTGCATACACTTTGCCTTGGTCGATAACTTGTTTCCCCTTCTCCTCAGCCGTGGCTCTCCTTCTCGGAGTAGGAATAACAGGTGAAACTTTCTCTGGTTCCTTACCCCTCTAAGAAGACGCTTCAACTGGTTCCGGGCAATCTCTTATCATATGTCCGGTCTTACTACACCTAAAGCATGCTCCTGATATCCTATAACAAGGTCGGTTCCCGTGGAACACTCCACAAAGTCTACATAAATTAGGATTTGGTCGGGGACCTCCAATCACAATACCCCGAGTCGGAGCTGCTGTCGGATATACAGGGGGTCTAACTGCCCTACTCCGTGACTCATCGATCTTTTGTCGCCCACTAAAAGGCTTCTTCCCCTCTCTATTACCTCTATCATCCCCAAATCTCTTTTGGTCTCTATCTTTGCCCTTACCACCTTTCCCATACTCTAACACATGGAGCTCGTAATCCTGCTCACATAGCTGAGCTCGTCTAACTGCTTCCCCATATGTTGAAATATCCAACGGGGCCAGTCGAGCTCTAAATGATGGTCTCAGGCCTTCCATAAACTTACGAACTTTCTTCCGTTCACTGCCCATGGTATCAGGATCATATCTGCCCAGAGATGTAAACCGAGATTCATACTCGTCCACTGACTTACCTCCCTGGGTCAAACCTGAAAACTCATTCTGTAACTTCCGTTGAGCAATATCTGGAATGTATTGCCCCCTAAAGGCGTCTAAGAACATCTCCCAAGTAATTACCTGATGTCCAGCTGATAGAATAGGCATAGTGGATTTCCACCAGTGTTCCGCCTCACCCTCTAGCATAAAAGTCACAAAAGCCACTCTCTCAGTAGTAGAACATCGGGAGAATCTATAAAGTTTCTCCATTCTATTAATCCAGTCCTCTGCCATAATCAGATTCTTCACCCCACTAAATGACGGAGGCTGTAGCTTCTGAAACTGTGTCAATCTGTCTAGATCACAACTATTCTCCAGATCATCATCATAACCCTGAAGAAGGACTACTGGAGGAGGTGCAGGCTGAACAGGAGGAGCATGTGGTGGTTCAACTCTCTGTGGTGCGGGTGCAGGCTGTGCAGGCGCATGGGTCTCAGGTGCAGCTGCTGCAGCAGTCGGTGCAGCCTGTCCTGCTGTACCCTGAGCACTGCCAAAACTAGATATAAACTGCCCCAATAATGTCACCACTGTATCAAGGCGTCGCTCTAATCTCGAGTCGTGAGCGCCAGAACTCTCAGATGGTTCACGAGAAGTATGTCTAGATGAGGATCTACTCCGTCTCTCGGGTCTATCACCGTGCCCTTGAGATCGAGAACTCTCTCCTCTACTACGATGTTTGTCAGACATCCTATGTATTTCCTGTATATAGAACACAAATTCAGTGAAATCACAACCTGATATACACAATTGTATCTAAACAAGGCACAGTGATAATGGGATGTAAACTTTCTTAGTTACTAACAACGATTCATATCAGACCAACTTGGCTCTGATACCACTTCTGTCGTGACCCGAATTCCTTACATTTATATCAATAATTTCCACATATCACGACTACACATACAGACAATTGGGCTATGAATCGATGTCAGTCGATCACTCCCATATTCTTTAATTCATTCACTTCTCATGCATCCATAATAAGAAATTGTACTTATAATAATTTACAGTACTTTTACGTTCGTTTACATTGGTTTACATCCCAGTATTAATATAAATACATCACTGTGCTCTGTCATATTTAGATACAAAAGATTTCAAAAGTGTGTATACCTTTCGCAATGTGATAACAGCTGCTAGCGGAAGGAAAATACAGAAATCTACCACAGAGCTCTCAGAAGCACTACGGCTAATCTGTGGAGAGATGAAAAAAAAGGGGTGAGCTAACACGCTCAGTAAGGAATAAATGAAAGCAAGTAGATAACCGTACTATCTACGATGCTTATAATGCATGGTTTATGCTGAAAATTCGTAGCATTCACAAAACCATTATTGTTAAAACACATAGCAATTTACTACCCAAAAATCAAATGTCAAAACTCGTTCAGAGTAAAATATGTCTGTATTTAGTATTGAAACTCGCATTTAAAACATGTTCTCATTTCAAATGCTTTTCATCACAGAAATCAAATCACAATTAGTTTCGTTATAGAAACCAATAAAATTGGATGAGACTAGGCAGGGATCCACATAAATCCATAAGACATTTGGCCAAAGTCCGAGACCCCAAGCTATCACTAGCTAGGTGTGCAAGAGTATCTCAGAGTCCGAGGAGGGGATTAGTCTATCCATCGACTCCTATCTAAGGACTATCACAAAACAGAGCAATGACAAAGCATGCCCGAGTCCAAAGACGCAATCCTCACAACCTATAGTTGCACGGTACAGTGTACTCCATGTTGTCTACACGGTACGACGTACTCCGTGAACCAGAGTAATATTACCACATAGTTGTAGGTGCCTGAGTCAAAAGCTCACCACCCCAACCAAATAAATTATCAACCATAGCCTGTCGTCTCAGATCTAGTGCGAGCAAGTCAGTGTGACACACAGTCAACACGAGGGCTCCAACACTATCTCAATCACAAATCACAAAAAATCAAGTGCGAGCGGATCTGGATAAATCAACAGACCTCATAGCTCCAACATGATTTCACACACACAAATAGACAGGTGGATCTATTTTCCACAACAGTGGTACTCAAAACCGAGTGTGATACGTAAAACGGTGCAAACACACATTTCATAAAAACATGCAATTTAATGCATATTGTCAAATCGTGAGCTAGTCTATCATTTTGGTTTTACAAAACCTCTTTTCCACATGTAAAACATCATGCTCATGTACTTTATGCATTTCCAAATTTTTCCCCGGGTCTAGGGGTATTTTCGTAATTTTCCCATATTTGGGTACTATCCAGAAATTTCACATTCATACGCTATACGAAATTTAAGTGTATGTAAACGACGATAAAAATACATACAGCTATCTCTAAGAGCTCACAAAGATCCCTTACCTCGGATCACGTAGTGTGACCTCTCTTCCTCTTGTTGTCCAAGTCTCGCAGTCCGGTCACTCTCAATATGACTCTGGAGTTGCATTTAACCACTCACTGAATTAATTACACGTTTCCTACTGTATTACACATTTAATACAGTTTATTTCACTTAAAATGGGCCCGTTTACTCTTAATGGGCCTTAACACTTTAATTGGGCCTTAATCCGTATTAAGCCCGTTTTCCCGTATTAATTCCCTTCATTAGGGTCTATCGACTCATTGGGCCTATCAATACCCATTGGGCTTTATTCCAAACTCTTTGGATAGCCCGTATATCATTTACGACAGTTTATTCGAAATTTAGAATATAATTCACTAAATCCAAAATTTAATCCGAATTGCGTAAAATAAATCTTAAATACGCGTTAATCACTTAAATTGTCGTAAATGAGCTTTACTTACCCGAGATTATGCGATGGTACGCGAATCGGAGTTCGATCGGGCTTTCGTTCGGAATTAATCGTCGAACTGCACAATTTTATATATTTAACTCCGGGTCAATTTTTGATTAAATACAATTTAAATAAATTTATCGAAAATCAAATCGGTCACTTTTGACCTCTATCGACTTACCCGAAGTTCGATGAATTTTTGAATTTTTTTTCTCTCTCCTCTTTCTCTCTCCTACTGAACCGGTTCGGTCCGGTTCAGTTTGGAAGGTTCTGGCCTGAACCATCGACCGGTTCAGGGGTCTTTTGGCCGTGCCGGCGTCGTCCGGCCGATTCTCCGGGTGCCACTGCCGCCGTTCGGAGCGCCTCGACCTGGGGGTCGATTATCGGGCCTCAATCGGGCCTAAGCACCGTCGGTGGCCGCCGGATTTCTCTTTTTCTCCGCGGTGGTTTTTCCCTCGATTCGCCGGGGTCCGACGACGGTGGAGGGTGTGACCGGTGCCGATGGGTGCGCACGGTCCTCCTCTTCCTTTTTCGGCCTCTGGCTATGCCGTGGGGTGGCCGGTGCTCGCCGTCCGGTGGGTCTTCTCTTCCTCGGTTTGCTTCCGTTTCCTCTCACTTTCTCTCTCCCCAATTTTGCTTCTGATTCCTTTTTTTTGTTCTGTTTTTTTTTTACTTTTATAATACAAATTTTATTATTATTTTAATAATAAAATAATAATAAAATACCAAAATATCCCAAAATTCTTATTAAATTCATTTAGTCCGTAAATGAATTTATCAGTCCGATTTTACCTCTTCGATATATTTTTCTACTATTTTCGGGATCGTTTTTCGAGACAAAAATTCTAAAAATTAAATAAATTCATATCTCGATCAGTTGGACTCGAAATTTAATATTTGCCCCGTTATTGATCAAGATTTCTTGATTTCATATTTTTAATGAAATTGTCTCATCGGATTTATACCGAATTTCGATCAATTGACCGTTTTACCCCTGTACTTGCTCGAGAATCATTTTAACCCTTATCTTGCTGTTATATATCTCACATGCATTTTTAATTTCTCAATTAATCGATTGCATGTAGTAAATACTCATCTTATGATTCAACTATGAAAATATAATGTTCATACACATAGAATCATAAGGTACAAGCTACATACGTAAAATCAAAAATTCGGGTCTGACATCTTACTCCGCACGTTCCTAAAAAAAAAAGAACTCCGCAAATTAAATTCTGATATAACATAAGCAAATGAGACATTTGGTATAAGAAAATTGTGGTCTTACAAAATGTTCATTAATTTGACATAAATCAAAATTAGGTCTGGGTCAAAATTGACTTTCTAGTCCACTAATTGAGAGAAATCCAACAACAACATGAATATGATGAAGATGCAGGGAAGATGATGCAGGAAGTGAAGGCAAGGAGCAATGTAGTAGGGAATTGTGTAGTAGGTAGCTTGAGCAGGAATGAGATGCAGGGGACAAGAGTAGAATGGTGCCGTAACAACTGTTTTGCTTAGGCGGTGAATAATGTAAGGGGTGATGGCTTAAGGATGGTGCAGTAAGGTTAGGCAGCAATAGAGTAGAAACCAATTTGGGAGGATGATAGTGTAGGGTGTAATTTAGAGAATATCGAAACTTTGATGCAAACAATGAAAATGGTGAGTATTGTCAGAAGGGTAAACAAGGAAGATGGTTCGAGCAGAATGATAAAGGCAGTGGGTATTGAATGCTTGGCAGCTTAGAAGTAAGAAAGATGTAGGCAGGAAGGCTGGAATCAACCAGATGATGAGCAGTGATGAAGCTTAGGACCAGAGGGCAGGAACGAGCACTATTTTTTTCTTTTTGTTCTTGTCGTGCCTCGCTTGTTTCTTTTTTTTTTTTCTTAACCCAAATCCACAATATAACACATACATGGAAGCCTTTTCGCCAATTAATTATATGCACTTTTCGTTTATCGCAGCTTTAATGGGCAGTAACTATTAGTCCAAAATTCATTAAACATGTTTTTCTCTAAAACTTAACCATTATATCTTGCTACGTCATTTTCAACCAACACACTGACATATATCATAAATACACTATATAAAAATCTCATCATCATACTATCCAATTATAAAAATTTCACACATTAACTTTTAAAAAATGACATAATATGTATCTTGCATTTTGACACTATTTACTGAAAATATACAATACAAATTAAAACACATCCCTAGATGTACCTCCCAATAAGCATATGCAGCAATAACTACTTGAGCTAAAATCTCCTTGAGAATGCCCAAATGGCTTCTTAATCTAAAAAGGATTATTAGTGAGCTAACACCCAGTAAACATCTAATACAAGCATGCAGAATCAATACCACAAGAAGGCAGATAGGATAATATAATGGATAATTATGTCAAAACAAGTTCCTTATAAAAGACACCATGGAATGAGTTCAAAATTCGTAATTGAAAGATAAAGAGTGTTATATTTAAAACAAAACTAAGATAACTACTTGCCATGATAGTAATATATATATATGTGAAAACCATAAGAAATCATAAAAGTATAAATGCTTCAATATAATTGAAAACATAGTTACAAAAGTCTTATCACAAGTTTGCCTTAAAAACCACATTCGAAATCTGTGTATGAAAATCTCATGCAAAAACTACAATTCTGCCAAAGTAGACAAGATAAAGGTAAATAGTTTCCCAAAACAATAAAGTAGGTCATAATTACCAATTGTTGCATGGGCAACATACCTCATCTCCTCATGAAACATATACATTTATCCTAATCAATGGTCATAAAATTACCAATGTCACGAAGACAATCTGGTAACTTATTCCACTTGGGAACACACAAAAATAATATGGCCATACAATAATAGGTCCCATATCTGTGCACTAGGATTGGGTATCTTACCACCCGTTGATGCCTCGCTCGGTCAACATTTCTAATGGAGCGACCCATAAAGCAAACCCAAAGTCATATTAACATTTGGTCTTCATATCCTCTTGGTATATATCCCACTCATAGCTCATAAAATCCTACGTAGTTTTAACAAAGTGCCCAATGTCCAAATAAGACATAATATCCCTAAAGAGATCCAAAATTTTACAAAACACATATGTACAAAAATATAGTAAGGATTGTCAATTTATAAGAATCAAATCATCATGTATGGCCTGGTCACATATTCAACAAAATCATTCTCAAAGCATTAGTCAAAAACACATCACAATCTCAAAGTGTTTATAAAGCAAGTTATGAACACAATTTTCACATAAAACATGTCACATACACATTTGTCACAATTTTACAAAAATCGCATGCTTTTGGTACTAACAGAAAAACAAAAAGGCTCGATTAGAATACTTACAATCTCCTAGAAAAATTACCAACTTAGACTCCAAACACATAAGAAAGCTTCTTGATCAACGTGCAGTCAAAATCAATTCTATATGTAAAAGTCAAATCAAATCTTGAACTTAGCAGCTTTGACCAATATTATTCGTATTGCAACCAAATTTTCATCAATTACATAGCCTCGTTCTTAGTCAAACCTTGTTTTAACTTTTTGGTTAAAGTCAATTTTTGTCACGACCCGTTCTACCAAAATCACTACAAATTTTTCGTTTTTTCATTTCCTTACCCGTTATGAACAGTTTCACCACTAACAGTTGGGCTATGAGTCGATGTTAGTCCCTCTTGTCATGTTACTTACCTTAACATCTATTTTCCATATTTCATTTACATATCAATTTATTTTAACTAAATATATCTCCCAATATTACATCCGTGTACAGTATTGTGCCTCTATATGTTCAGATACAAAAATTATACAAATGTGTATACCTGGTCTTGATAAGAAGTAGCGGATAACCGAAATACAAAACTACTATCGCTCTCTTCTACTGAATGTACCCTGTAGGGTGGAAAATGAAAGGGTGAGCGAAACTTGCTCAGTAAGGTAATAATGTAAGCAGGTAGATAACTATACTATCTACGTGCTGATAATGTCATGATATAAAATCGTTTATATTTGGAGCATGAGGTAAGACTAAAACGATGCCACATGTATGTCTATATCATATAAGAGAAATCATGAAATCGACATATAAATCAAACATGGAAAAATCATCATGTATGACATCTCATGCTCGTCACATAAAAACTTATTTGTGTTCATCATAAACTCATCATGTTAAAACTTATTTGTTTCATCATAAACTCATCACGTTAAAAACTTATTTGTTTTATCGCAAAACAACCACATCAAGGCTAAACCCATCTCTCGAGAATACCTTGATTCATTAAATCGCATCTCTTTTAAAAGCATAAATCGGGACATTACCCCTCCTTCGGGTTTGTCCTGATCTATTCAGACCATATGATATTATGTGAGGCATGTAGGTTACTGTATGAAAATCGAGGACTATGGCCATATTATGTCCCTGTGATCCCAGGCTACACGGATCCCGGTGTGCGGGGCATCACAACTGCAACAGGAGGTAGGGTCAAATCCTACCTGTCAGAATATCAAGTAACATCATCGAGTCATCATGACTGCATGGTACAGTGTACTCCGTGTGACATACACAGTACAACGTACTCCGTGGACCCATATCATAGTCTGGAGGTACCTGCTATAGGTCTTACCCACCCAATACTATGTCGATAACCAACCCGTCTCAAAGTATACGTGCGAGCATATCAACTCTCTGCGACACACAGTCTACAGAAGGCTTCCGCACAACTATATGCATGTCAAATCACGTCTAGTGCGAGTGAAGCTCCAGCACCACGCTATGCATATCATGATATCTAAAATCTCATGCGAGCGAAGCTCCAGCATGGTTTTGTGCGCACACAAATTTCTCGTACGAGCAATACTCCAGTACGGCTTTTCATGAGTAATAAATCAGTAAACTTTAGCGCGAGTAAGACTCTAGCACTCTTTTTACTCGAGTAAATATGATAGGTGGCTCAATCTTGATAAAACATCTTTTAAAATCGTAACCGGTACAAACCGATACCCTTTCGTATAATTCATAAAATCAACAGCCAACCTATGTGCATATTTGCTTAAATCAAAGCAATACATTCATATAAAACATGAAAACATGATAATCATGCAATTTATCTGCCTTACTACCCTTTTTGTAAATTTTACTCCCAGGGGCAATATCATCTTTTTCTTTATTCACCCATGCCCTCGATTTTCGTAAAAATTATTATTTCGTTTCTAGATACTTAAAGAAATTCTAGGCCCTATAAATTCGCTCAAAAATACGTATAGAAATCTCTATGCGCCTACAAAATTCCCATACCTCAAATTACGTCGAGCGCGTATCTAAATTCCACTGTCGGAGGCTCGTCCAATCCGATTTGCTGCTAATCCAGTCTCTGGGGCTGCATATAATTATTTATCATGTCAATTTAACCCAATAAATATAATTCTCACGTTTACTACAGTTGATTTAACTAATTAGGTCAATTTACTCTTATTGGGCTCGATCGCACCTTAATGGGCCTCAACCCATTTTCATCCCGTTTCTATGTAAGACCCGAATTTAATTAAAATCATAAAATGAATGAGTATTCGTGAAGGGAAGTCAGGTTAAATTAATCCTGAACACGTGTAAGGACAAAATGGTCAAAAGACCGAAGGTCGGTGTAAATTCGATAAGAAAATTTAATTTAAAAACATGGATTTGAGAAATCTTGGTCAATAAAGGTGAAATAAATTTATTTCGGATTAAATTGATCAAGATATTAATTTATGGGAATTAATCGGGATTTTTAGTTCAGAAAAATAATCTCGAAAATAATCGAAAAATATGCCGAAAAGTCATTCGGGACAATATCCCGAAAATACGGAGAAATTATACCCGAAAAAATGATTAAAAATATATTAAATAAATTAAATTTATTTATTTGGAATAAATAATAATATTGTAGATATTTTCAGATTTTTTTGGACTATTTTAATGAATATTTTAATAATAAAATAAATTGTTAAATAATAATGATAATTCAAAAAAAAAAAACAAATCAGAAAACATGTTATCGGGGAGAGAGAAGAAGAAACGGAAACCGAAAAGGGAGACTGCGCGTGGCCGACCGACAAGCCACCACCGGGCACCGACGACCTCCGACGAAGGGCCGAGCAGCAAGAGGAGAGGCCGGCGAAGCCATTGGCACCGGTGACGCGCGCCGACGATGGCCGTGTCCGACGAACGGAGGAAGAGAAGATCGCGGGGAAAACGGAGTCGGTACCGACGATCCACGGCAGCTGGGGGCGAACGGCGGGTACCGGCATGATCGGGAAGAGGAGCCGATTCTTTTGAGACGGGTGTTGGCCAGCGAAACCGTCGGAATCGATCGGATCGAGAGGTGGCAGCCGCGGGGGAGAAGAGGTGATTCGCCGGTGATGGCTGCGTTTCGACCCCAGCCGAGGCCCGATTCTGAATGCCCAGGTGTAGCCGAGCCGAACGGCACCGAAATCGTACCGAGAACCGACCGGACGGCATCGGAATGAGCAAATGGGGATTGAACCGGTCGAACCGGCCTGAACCGATCAAAACTGAACCGAACCGGACCGAGCTGAACCGGTGATCTGAACCGGTCCGAATCGGACTGAACCGGTTCAGCCAAAAAGAGGGGAAAAAGGAAGAAAAAAAGGAAAAAGAAAAAGAGAAAAAATTGGAGAAAAATTCCTGTGATGCAATCGAGCTTCAGGTAAGTCAGTAGTGGTCGAAATTGACCCGATTTAAATTTCGGAGTATTTAATTTAATTTATTTGGGGCTGAAAACTTACCCGAAAAATTTTGGAATTGTGTAGCTCGACGATTGGCATCCACCGAGGGCTCGAGACAGCCTCGAATTTCGTACTAGGATGGAATCTCGGGTAAGTGACCCTTATTTATGATAATTGCCTCGTTATGCGTGATATTGAGTTAATTTTCGCATAAATTGAATTAAATTATGGAAATTTAGATAAATTGTCGTAAATAATGAATTTAGCTATTCGAGAGCTAGAATGAGGCCCAATAAATTATTGGTGGGCCCAATGAGCCCAATAGACCTCGATAATGTAAAAATTAAGTGGTAAACGGGCTTAAGGCCGATTAAGGCCCATTAAGGTGCAATCGGGCCCAATAGGGGTGAACGGGCCCAATGATTTAAATTAAGCCCAGAAAGTATTAAATACAATTAAATTGTATAATATCTGACCTGAGGAATATGGATACGCAGTTCCGGGCATTTGATTGAGAGCATAACGGACTGCGCGACGTGACAACAGTGGAAAAGAAAAGGTCAGACTCGACAGGAAAATCAGGTAAGGGAATTCTGCGGACTGCTAGAGGTAAACTTTACGAAGTTTTAAATTCATTGCAGTCATTTAAAAATTTATCTGAAGGGTCTAGAGGTCGAAGAATAATTTTAGTGCCCCGTATGGGCAAAATTACTAAAATACCCTTGTTAAGGGTAAAATTTACAAAGTTAGGAAAAATTGGGAGGAGCAAGAACAAAAGGTTTCTGCTCATTCTGGAGGTGTTTTGATGCATGCATGAGTAGGCTGGCTCACCTTGAAAGAAAATGCACAGCATTGCATACTTTCAACGTGATATTGTTTTGAAAACTGTTTTGAGGAAACAGAGCTGCCTACGTGTTTTTATTGACATGTGACGTGCTAGAGCTCAGCTCGCACGATGTTGTCGATTTGTGTGATGCACGCATTAGTGCTAGAGCGAGAGCTCGCACTAGAGTTTTACATGCATAGGTGCTGGAGTACAACTCGCGCCAGATTTCATATGCTTTTTCGAGTCAGGGTGCTAGAGTTTAACTCGCACCAGATTTTATAAGATTTTCATGTGATTTATATACAGAGTGCTGAGCTTAGCTCGCACTAGTTTTACCGGATTTGTGGAGTAGCGCTGTCTGCCCTTGGAGTCAGCCAAAAGGCCCAACAGACTCAAGAGACCTCTTAGGTGGGGTGAGAGTGAGGGATGAGGTTGGCGGCCTTGTGGGGATGTAAAGCGGGCTCTGCCAATTTTATTTGAGTTGATGAGAGTGCTGAGCATCGCTCGCACTGATTTTATGAGAACATGCGATGAGCCGTGCTTGGAGCATCGGGTAGACTGTGTGTCACCGATTTAATAGGCTCGCACGTGCGTTTTGAGACATGGCATGAGTATTGAGAAACAAACCTCTGTGGGAAGCAGGCCAATTGGGCTAGAGTACCTAGAGATATTATATGGGTTCACGGAGTACGATGTACCGTGCAAGTAGCATGGAGTACGATGTACCGTGTGGTATCTTCGGATACGGCATCTCCGGATGCAGCATCTTCGGATGCCTGGGATCGGATAAGACTGACGGGATGGATTGACCCACCTCTTGGGCGGTTCCCGATCATGGTGAGAACCCGCACACTAGGATCCGTGTAGCTGAGGAACTCCCGAGGACAGATATGGCCATAGTCCTAGTTATTGCCGTTATACAGATATTGCCTCGTCTCACATGTCGACGATTTCGATGATTTAAACTGGGTTTTTAAACTAAATTTGCATGATGGTATTTCCATGCTTTTCAAACCCACGTGTGATGTAAACCGTTTTCATGGTTTTGTGTGAGTCAGGATCACCCGCAGGAGGGGTCGAGTCCTGACTTTATTGTGAAAATTTTAATTGAGAAAGAAATGATTTGTAATAATTGCATGTTGATTTTCCGTGCAAATGTGTTTTACATAACATCATAACGCATATCATTGTTTTAAAATGTGTGGAGAAAGGGTGGTTTATGCATGGCACCACGTTCATGTAGGTAGTATGGTTACCTACTTGTTCGTAGGATTGCCTTACTGAGCTTGATGTGCTCACCCCTTTCATTTTCTCCCACAGATAATCTCCAGTTGAAGTTGCGACGACTCAGTACTGCATTCCGGATATCCGCTGCTGCCCATCAACATAAGGTATATACACTTGTACATATTGTATCTACATAAGCATAGCACAGTAACATGTTTGTAAGTAACTTTAGGGGATGTATAAATAATGTAAACAATTATAAATGACTGGAGAAGAAATAAGTTAGATGGTAATTGAATGGTGGGGCTGGCATTGACGCACAGCCCAATTATTAGTGGAGTGTGGTCACGATTCGAGGACAGGTAAGAAGTTAAGTAAGAAAATAATAAAACGCGAAAAATTAACTCTGATTTTTGGGTAGTTTGGGTCGTGACATATAAAGGTGGTATCAGAGCAGTAATTGGTCTGATGTGTGTCAGTGTCAGTAATTAGGAAATTACATCCCCGTGTTACTGTGCTTAGTTAGATACAATAGTGTATATCGAGATGGGCTTGACTAAGAAATGGTTGAGAATGCAGGAATGCTTAATATGAGTCGCGTTAGATGAGATAGTGCACGAGGCAGAGGTCGTAGAGGTAGACCTGAGTCTGCTAAGTCGTGCTGAGTTTAACTATGAGAATCATGATGAAATTGAAATGGAGGCTAATGTTGAGCATGCCTCACAAAGTCCGACAGAGAGATCGGACAGTATTGAGACACGCTTCGCGAGATTGGAGCGGAGTGTGGAGATTATTTTGAGGAGCAAATTGCTCAGAGTATACATAAGATCAGAGGGCGCAGCGAAATATTGGTGGAAAACCCGCTCGACCCATCTTAGGAGCTGATATGAGAAATATCTTAGATATATTCCGGTGACAGGATATCCCGGACACTGTTTAAAGGGAGTGATAGATAAAAGTCCTTACTCTGACCCAGAGGATTTAATTTATTGACGAGTATGGAGACTCGGTTATATTCTTTGGCAGATATTACCTCGACACTATGAACAAGTGACTGTCGAGATGTCTAAAAGTTTATGAAAGGGCTCAGATTTTCAATTAGAGTCCGATTGGCCCGTGAGATATTACCTATACCGAGGCAGTGCGCAGATTTACAGTTGGGTAAATAAGAATATGAATTGCACGCCTCTGAGATTGGGAAAGGTAATGAGGGCTGAAATAGTGACAGAAAAGAGAATCGAGAAATGATAGAGATGTTAAAATGGAAAAATGGTAATTGGTAAGAGATTTAGTTTGATGAGTCATGGAGTAAGATAATTGGTAAGACCCCAGTGCATCCAATTTTGGCACTCTTGAGGGACATTGTGATTGGAGGACCCTGATCTGCTACGAAGTAGAGTAGCAGCATGATCACTGTAGAATGTGTGGTGGATACCACGGAAGGAGGGTCTATACCTACACTGTATTGATGAAAATGGCCGTTAAGTGTGGTAAGACGGACCATTGATTTTGATTTCACAGAGTTGGGCGAGATCGCCCCACAGAAAAGTAAAGAGACAAAGAAAAATTTCATTGGTATAGCTGCAACGAGAAGGGCGGCAATAGCAGAAAAGAAAAAGGAAAGTAGATTGTTGGACGAAGGCGAGAGGACGTCTTGGACCAGGACGCTATTGATGTTTCATGGATGTGGTGTAAGATACCACACTTGTTATGAATAATGAATTACATATGTTCATTAATCCTGGTACCACACATTTATTCATACCGCCTTCATTCGCATATAAGTGAGTAAAAGGCATGAATGCCTACATCATTGGGCAATACTGATAAATGAGTACCCCAATACAGGAGGATTAATTAACAGAATATGGATATAGAGATTTTAAGTAATAAAAAGGGGGGGTGCAACAGTTGAAATTAAAGGAGTAAAGGATTGTACTCATGGAATGAATAATGACAAGAGTTTCGTCATGATTGATATACGAAGGAGATAATCTTTGAGATAAGATAGATCCTAAATACAAGATGTATTGGAGTAAGAGGCGTATGCTAGGTAATAATATCCTTAAGATATGAAGTCATTAGGATTAGAGCAATTAGTAGCGAATATAAATTGTGACCACATAGACTGAGATATAACGTAGTTGTGGTTAAGTCTGAAGGTTAATAAAGGTATTTCAAAATACCTCCCCGCCTGAAGACTTGACAGCGTCTAAAAGTATATATAGATATATAACCTATAACGTGAAATCGATCGTCGTAATAATTACCTTTAGCATTAGGATACCTTTACTAAGACGATAAGAATATTAAAATTTGACAAATCATAAAGGTTAACATAGTAAAATTTAATAAGAGCCGTTAAGATAAGAAAAGGAAATAGCGCAGGTTAGTACCTGAAAAACGTAAGCAATTTTGAAGGATCTTATACGCTTATGTGTAAATAAGTCAAGGATATAGGCGATTGAATTATGCAGTGGAGCTCAATTATGATGAGTTATTTAAACTTTACCTGGACCGACTTGTAATGATCATTATTGATGATATATTGGGTGTAGTTAAAGTCTAGGGCAAATTATAAGCAACAATTGAGAAATGGCTTTTACAAATGGGTTGCTGCGAGTTCAAAAAGGATATACTTGGTTGACACGTTTAATTAAGAAAACGTGATCTTTGAATGAGATGATAAATAAGATGATAGATGTGACATGAATTTCGGTGCAGTGAAGTATGAACTGACCACCGTGATTAATTTCACCATACCCAACAGCTCAATAGGTTCTCAGTGAGTATGGATACCTCAAAATTATGAATGAGCTGTGTATTGATGTATAATGGGAAGATACCCATGATTTAAAGTTGGTAGCAACAGTATTTGTACCGAGGATATGGTACTATTATGTACATGGTGAGAAATTATGGATATGCACTGATCATAAAGCCCGAGTATCTGTTTTCACAGAAAGAGACGAATATGAGAATGCATAGTGGGTTAGAGCTTCTGAGAGATTTTGATTTGTGAAAATTATGCCACCCAGGAAAGGCTAATGTGATTGCTGATGCCTCGAGTATAAAGAGCCTTGGGATGGTATTACATATGATGGTCAGGGAGTGTGAGCTGCTAGAGCAGTTATGAGCCTCAATATTGATGTGATCCCTTCTGATGATGACAGTGATTGTGTGACAGCTAGCTTGATGACTAGAACCGGATGAGAGTTCTCGAATTTGCCAGGCTTAGCGTGATGATCGGCAGGATGTCGATAGTTTGGGTCAGATTCAGAAGGGTACAGTGACAGAGTTCACAGAGTATGATAATGATTTACAGAGAGGTTCAGAGACAATATAAGTGCTCCCCAGGACCACAGTTGATGAGATAATAATAATATTGCCAGAAGCTCACTCTTCGGGATATACAGTGCATACAAAAAGTGACGAATATATATATATGAAAATCTCTGAAAAGGGTATGGGTGGTCAGATGTGAAAAGAGACATGGTAGAGATTGTGGAAAAGTGCCTAGTATGTCAGCAGAATAAGGTAGAGTATTAAAAGTCTGCAGAGTTATTGCAGCACCTACCTATATCGACACGGCACGAAAAAAATGAGAGCAAATCTCCATGAATGTCGTGATGGGTTACAGAGAACCCAGGTGAATTACGAGGCTATTCGGATGATAGTCAATAGAGTGACTAAGTCTACCCACCTTTTGGATATGAAATCCCCAAATACTCAGAGTATATATGAGGATTTATGTGTAAGGAAGATTGTGGAACATTATGTAGCGTTCCAGTGAGCATGGTATCAGATAAGGATTCCCGCTTCATTTCCCACCTCTGAGGATATTTTTAAGAAGCTATGGGAACCCGACTGAGTATTAGCACAGCTTTTCATCCTCAGACAGATGGTCAGTCAGAGAGGACTGTACAAGTTCTGGAGGATCCGATGAAAGCGTGTGCCATTGATTTTATAAGCTCCTGGAATGATCAGTTGATTTCTAATTGAAGTTGCCAATAACGACAGTTGGCAGTTGAGTATCGGGATAACAAGATATGAGTGTATGGCTGTAGGGGTTGTTCCCCAGATTGGATAAGAAAAGTGGGTGACAAAACTGAATTAATTTCGACCTTGGATAATAAGTCTCTGAGGATGTTTAGTTAAGGATGAAAGATTAAGAACACCTCAAAGCAGTTAGAAAAGTATTGGAATTCACCCTTGGTGAATTAGTATGGTTGAAAGTTACTCGTCCTAAGGGAATAAGGACATAGCGAGCTTTTGGAAGAAGGTAAATTGAGTTGCGCTGGATGGAATATTTTGAGAGATTGGACAAGTGGGAGATAAGACCTGTAGGTTGGTGTTATCACTTGAATTAACAGGCACCCACAATGTGTCCCATCTTTTGGTGTTTCGGAAATACTATCCAGATCCAGCATAGGTAATCGAATATGAACTCCAAAAGTTCAATCTAATGAAAATATAAGTATATTGAAGAAGTTGATTCGGGCATTAAACAGGAAAGAGATAGTATTGAGGTTTAAGACGATCTCCCTAATTAAAGTCTTTTGGTAGTAATACACTCCGGAGAAAAGATCACATGAGAATTAAAGGAGTATGATACGATCGATGTACCCGGAGTTGTATAGGGACTCATATGATTTGGTTCTAATTTGGAGGACCAAATTCCTTAAGTGGGGGAGAGTTGTAAGACCCGAATTTAATTAAAATCATAAAATGAATGAGTATTCGTGAAGGGAAGTCAGGTTAAATTAATCCCGAACACGTGTAAGGACAAAATGGTCAAAAAACCGAAGGTCGGTGTAAATTCGATAAGGAAATTTAATTTAAAAACATGGATTTGAGAAATCTTGATCAATAAAGGTGAAATAAATTTATTTCGGATTAAATTGATCAAGATATTAATTTATTGGAATTAATCGGGATTTTTAGTTCAGAAAAATAATCCCGAAAATAATCGAAAAATATGCCGAAAAGTCATTCGGGACAATATCCCGAAAATACGGAGAAATTATACCCGAAAAAATGGTTAAAAATATATTAAATAAATTAAATTTATTTATTTGGAATAAATAATAATATTGTAGATATTTTCAGATTTTTTTGGACTATTTTAATGAATATTTTAATAATAAAATAAATTGTTAAATAATAATGATAATTCAAAAAAAAAAAACAAATCAGAAAACATGTTATCGGGGAGAGAGAAGAAGAAACGGAAACCGAAAAGGGAGACTGCGCGTGGCCGACCGACAAGCCACCACCGGGCACCGACGGCCTCCGACGAAGGGCCGAGCAGCAAGAGGAGAGGCCGGCGAAGCCATTGGCACCGGTGACGCGCGCCGACGATGGCCGTGTCCGGCGAACGGAGGAAGAGAAGATCGCGGGGAAAACGGAGTCGGTACCGGCGATCCACGGCAGCTGGGGGCGAACGGCGGGTATCGGCATGATCGGGAAGAGGAGCCGATTCTTTTGAGACGGGTGTTGGCCCGCGAAACCGTCGGAATCGATCGGATCGAGAGGTGGCAGCCGCGGGGGAGAAGAGCTGATTCGCCGGCGATGGCTGCGTTTTGACCCCAGCCGAGGCCCGATTCTGAATGCCCAGATGTAGCTGAGCCGAACGGCACCGAAATCGCATCGGGAACCGGCCGGACGGCGTCGGAATGAGCAAATGGGGATTGAACCGGTTGAACCGGCCTGAACCGATCAAAACTGAACCGAACCGGACCGAGCTGAACCGACGGTCTGAACCGGTCCAAACCGGACTGAACCGGTTCAGCCAAAAAGAGGGGAAAAAAGAAGAAAAAAGGGAAAAAGAAAAAGAGAAAAAATTGGAGAAAAATTCCTGTGATGCAATCGAGCTTCGGGTAAGTCAGTAGTGGTCGAAATTGACCCGATTTAAATTTCGGAGTATTTAATTTAATTTATTTTGGGCTGAAAACTTACCCGAAAAAATTATGGAATTGTGTAGCTCGACGATTGGCATCCACCGAGGGCTCGAGACAGCCTCGAATTTCGTACTAGTATGGAATCTCGGGTAAGTGACCCTTATTTACGACAATTGCCTCGTTATGCGTGATATTGAGTTAATTTCCGCATAAATTGAATTAAATTATGGAAATTTAGATAAATTATCGTAAATAATGAATTTAGCTATTCGAGAGCTAGAATGAGGCCCAATAAATTATTGGTGGGCCCAATGAGCCCAATAGACCTCGATAATGTAAAAATTAAGTGGTAAACGGGCTTAAGGCCGATTAAGGCCCATTAAGGTGCAATCGGGCCTAATAGGGGTGAACGGGCCTAATGATTTAAATTAAGCCCAGAAAGTATTAAATACAATTAAATTGTATAATATCTGACCTGAGGAATATGGATACGCAGTTCCGGGCATTTGATTGGGAGCATAACGGACTGCGCGACGTGACAACAGTGGAAAAGAAAAGGTCAGACTCGACAGGAAAATCAGGTAAGAGAATTCTGTGGACTGCTAGAGGTAAACTTTACGAAGTTTTAAATTCATTGCAGTCATTTAAAAATTTATCTGAAGGGCCTAGAGGTCGAAGAATAATTTTAGTGCCCCGTATGGGCAAAATTACTAAAATACCCTTGTTAAGGGTAAAATTTACAAAGTTAGGAAAAATTGGGAGGAGCAAGAACAAAAGGTTTCTGCTCATTCTGGAGGTGTTTTGATACATGCATGAGTAGGCTGGCTCACCTTGAAAGAAAATGCACAGCATTGCATACTTTCAACGTGATATTGTTTTGAAAACTGTTTTGAGGAAACAGAGCCGCCTACGTGTTTTTATTGACATGTGACGTGCTAGAGCTCAGCTCGCACGATGTTGTCGATTTGTGTGATGCACGCATTAGTGCTAGAGCGAGAGCTCGCACTAGAGTTTTACATGCATAGGTGCTGGAGTACAACTCGCGCCAGATTTCATATGCTTTTTCGAGACAGGGTGCTAGAGTTTAACTCGCACCAGATTTTATAAGATTTTCATGTGATTTATATATAGAATGCTGAGCTTAGCTCGCACTAGTTTTACCGGATTTGTGGAGTAGCGCTGTCTGCCCTTGGAGTCAGCCAAAAGGCCCAACAGACTCAAGAGACCTCTTAGGTGGGGTGAGAGTGAGGGATGAGGTTGGCGGCCTTGTGGGGATGTAAAGCGGGCTCTGCTAGTTTTATTTGAGTTGATGAGAGTGCTGAGCATCGCTCGCACTGATTTTATGAGAACATGCGATGAGCCGTGCTTGGAGCATCGGGTAGACTGTGTGTCACCGATTTAACAGGCTCGCACGTGCGTTTTGAGACATGGCATGAGTATTGAGAAACAAACCTCTGTGGGAAGCAGGCCAATTGGGCTGGAGTACCTAGAGATATTATATGGGTTCACGGAGTACGATGTACCGTGCAAGTAGCATGGAGTACGATGTACCGTGTGGTATCTTCGGATACGGCATCTCCGGATGCAGCATCTTCGGATGCCTGGGATCGGATAAGACTGACGGGATGGATTGACCCACCTCCTGGGCTGTTCCCGATCATGGTGAGAACCCGCACACTAGGATCCGTGTAGCTGAGGAACTCCCGAGGACAGATATGGCCATAGTCCTAGTTATTGCCGTTTTGTGTGAGTCAGGATCACCCGCAGGAGGGGTCGAGTCCTGACTTTATTGTGAAAATTTTAATTGAGAAAGAAATGATTTGTAATAATTGCATGTTGATTTTTCGTGCAAATGTGTTTTACATAACATCATAATGCATATCATTGTTTTAAAATGTGTAGAGAAAGGGTGGTTTATGCATGGCACCATGTTCATGTAGGTAGTATGGTTACCTACTTGTTCGTAGGATTGCCTTACTGAGCTTGATGTGCTCACCCCTTTCATTTTCTCCCACAGATAATCTCCAGTTGAAGTTGCGACGACTCAGTACTGCATTCCGGATATCCGCTGCTGCCCATCAACATAAGGTATATACACTTGTACATATTGTATCTACATAAGCATAGCACAGTAACATGTTTGTAAGTAACTTTAGGGGATGTATAAATAATGTAAACAATTTTAAATGACTGGAGAAGAAATAAGTTAGATGGTAATTGAATGGTGGGACTGGCATTGACGCACAGCCCAATTATTAGTGGAGTGTGGTCACGATTCGAGGACAGATAAGAAGTTAAGTAAGAAAATAATAAAACGCGAAAAATTAACTCTGATTTTTGGGTAGTTTGGGTCGTGACATTCTACTTATTAAATCCCTTCTTCGGGTTTACTGGGCTCATTCAGCTTACCAATAATCATCGGACTTCGTTCCAAACTCATTGGATAGCCCGTATACTATTTACAGTAATTACGTTACAATTTCGATTAATATTCCTTTTTATACAGAATCAATTCGTAAATTCTGTAAAATAATCGAAACTCTGTATTAAAGGACTCATATTATCGAAATTAAAATGTACTTACCCAATGTTATGCGGGGTACAAAAATCGAAGCTCAATTGGCTCTCGTTCGGGCTTTATCGAAAAACTACACAATTAGGTAAATTCGAGTTATTTTTCATTAAATATAATATTAATTAAATTTTTAAAATTTACCCGTAGATCAATCTCGACAATTGGTCAACTTACCTGAATCTCGAGTCGTCCCCGGTAATTTTCTTTTCTTTCCTTTTCTTTTTTTTCCTTTTTTCTTTCTTTTCTTTTTTTTCCTTTCCTTCCCCTTTTCCTTCCTTTTCCTTCCTTTTCCTTCCCTTTCCTTCCTTTTCCCTCCAGCCAAACGGTGCCGTTTCAGTCTTTTGTCGTCGTCGGCGTTTTCGACGATTTTGTCGACCGATACCGGTCTCAAAAGAACCGGTTCCTCCTCCTGAACTCGTTGGTAGCCTCCGTTCAAGCCCAGTCGCCGTAGATCGTCGAAAATCAGGCTGTTTCTCCCACGGTTTTCCTTTGCTCCGATCGGCGTACTCTGACCTCCAAACGGCGCGTCTCCAGTGTCTTCAAGATCGTCGGCCTCTCCTCTTCCTCCTCGGGTCTTCGTCGGAGTTCTTCGGTCACCGGTGTGTTGGGATTGTCATCTGTTTCTCGTGGGTCGGTAGTCGATTTTCTGTCTTGGGTTCTCTCGATTTCAGATTTTCGTTCTTTTTTTTAATTATTATTATTATTATTTATAAATTATTTTATTATTAAAGTAATCATTAAAATATTCAATTATATTCTAAAATATCTACAAAAATCAGTTTTTTTATTCCAATTAAATTTATTTAATTTATTTATTATATTTTTAACCATTTTTTCGGTATAATTTCTCCGTATTTTCGAGATATTGTCCCGAGTGACTTTTTGGTATTTCTAAAAATTCCAAATCTTGATCAATTGGACTCGAAATTTAATTATTTCTTCGTTATTGATCAAGATTCTCAAATCCATTATTTTTAATTAAATTTTCTTATCAAATTTATATTGACTTTCGATCTTTTGACCGTTTTTCCCTTCAACGTGTTCAAGAATTTCATTTCAATCCTTTTTCATTTTTTTAATTTCATGTTTTGAATCCTTATCTCCAATCCGAATTCCGTTCATTTAATTTGGGACTATTTCAATCATTCCTTTCACGAACATACTCATTTCGTATTTTAACTAAATTCGGGTCTTACATAATCTCCCCCACTTAAGAAATTTAGTCCTCCAAATTAGAACCAAGTTAAATGGATCCATAGACAACTCTGGGTACGTCTATTGTATCATATACTGTCATTCTCAAGTGACTTTTTCGGAGTGTACTACTACCAAAGGACTTTAATTAGGGAGATCATCTTAAACATCAATACTCCATCTAATACCCGAATCGATTTTTCAATATACGTTATACTTTCATTGAGCTAAGCTGTTGGAGCTCATATCCAATCACATATGTTGGATCCGGATAGTATTTCTGAAGCATCAAAAGATAGGACATATTGTGGATGCCTGCTAATTCAGGTGGTAACGCCAACCTACAGGCCTTGTCTCCCACTTTGTCTAATCTCTTTCTGAATCTCGTTACGTCCTTATACTATGTCCTAAGGGCATGTAACTTCCAACAATACTAATTCACCCTCGGTGAATTCCAATGGTTTCTGTCTTTTGTAAACATAGCTTTTCTATATGATCTGAGGTGTTCTTAATCCTTCACAATTAACTGAACACCCTCAGAGGTTTGTCTTACCAATTCGGGAACAATTTTCTATCTATCACCCACTTCTTCTTATCCAAGTAGGGAAATAACCCCTACGACCATACAATGCCTCATTTGAAGTCATCCCGATACTCAAGTGACAACTGTCATTATTGGAGAATTCGATTAGTAACAATTGATCATCCCAAGAGCTTATCAGATAAATGGCATATGCTCTCATCATATCCTTCAGAACCTGTACAGTCCTCTATGACTGACCATCTGTCTGAGGATGAAAAGCTGTGCTAACACTCAGTCGGATGCCCATAGCTTCCTGAAAAATATTCCCAGAAGTGAGAAGTGAAGCGAGAATCCCTATATGATACAATGCTCACTAGAAAAATATTTGGTGTTCCACAATTTTCCATACACATAAATCCGCCTACACACTCAGAGTATCTGGGGATTTCCTAACCAGAAGATGGATAGACTTAGTCAATCTATCGACTATCACCCAGATAGCCTTATGATTCATCTGGGTCCTCTGTAACCTATCACGAAATTCATAGTAACTTGTTCCCATTTTTGTGTCAATATAGGTAGAAACTGCAATAACCCTGCAACTTCTTTTACTCTACTTTACTCTGCTGACATACAAGATATTTTTCCACAATCTATACTATGTCTCTTTTCATATCTGACTACCAATACCCTTTTCTAAGATTTCAATATATTTATTACTTCTCGGATGCACTGTATATCCCGAAGAGTAAGCTTCTAACAATAACTCTATCTCATCACTATGGTCCTGGGGAGCACTTATACTATCTCTGAACCTCAATAAATCATCATCACTCTCTGTGAACTCTGTCACTGTACCCATCTGAATCTGACCCACACTATCGACACCTTGCCGATCATCACGCTAAGCCTGTCAAATCTGGTCACTCAAATTCGGTTCTAATCTCAGGCTAGCTGTCACACAATCACTGTCATCATCGGAGGGGATCACATCACTACTGAGGCTTACAACTGTTTTAGCAGCTCACGCTCCCTGACCATCATATGTAATACCATCCCGAGGCTCTTTCTGCTCAAGGTATTAGCCATTACATTAGCCTTTCCTGGGTGGTACAATTTTCGCAATCATAATCTCTCAGAAGCTCTAACCCTCTTTGTGGTACAATTTCCACAATCATAATCTCTCAGAAGCTCTAACCCTCTTTGTTCTCATATCCGACTCTTTCTGTGAAAACAGATACTTGGGGCTTTTATGATTAGTGCATACCTGAAATTTCTCATCGTATACATAGTAGTGTCATATACTTAATACAACCACTATCGCTGTCAACTTTAAATCATGGGCCGAATAGTCCTTTCATGATCCTTGAGTTGTATGGATTCTTAATCGACTATCTTCCCCTTTTGCATCAATACACAGCCTATTCATTATTTTGAGGTATCCACAGACTCATGAGAAACCTCTTAATCTGTTGGGTATGGTAAGAATAAATGCGGTGGTCAATTCATACTTCAGTACACCAAAACTCCTGTCACGTCTATCATCCCATTCAGATACAACTTTTTCTAAGTTAAATATGTCAACAAAGTAGTGCATTTCAAGAACTCTCAACAAATCATCTATAAAAATAATTTTCAATTGTTGCTTATAATTTTTCCTGGACTGTAAATACACCAAAAATATCATCAATATGGATGATAACAAATCGGTCAAAGTAAAGTTTAAATACCTCATCGTAGTTATGTTCCACTAAATATTTCAATCCTCATATCCTTGACCTATGTACGCATAAACGTATAATATCATTTCGAAATCGCTTCCGTTCAAGATACTAACTCGTGTCATTTTCTTTTTCTTATATTAACGGCTTTTATAAAATTTTTAATTAATTTTGTTGTTAAACCTTAACGATTAATCGAATTCTATATTTCTTTATCGTACAAGTAAAGGTACCCTAATTTTAAATGTATATATTACGACTGTCGATTTCAATTTATAGGTTGTGTATACTTTTAGACACTGTCAAGTCTTCAGGCGGGGAGGTATTTTGAAATACCTTTATTAACCCTCAGACTTGACCACAATTACTTTACATATCAGTCCAGGTGGTCACAATTCATATTCGTTACTAATTGCTTTAATCCAAATTATTTCACATATCAGAGATATTTGTACCTTGCATACGCCTCTTATTCCAATAGATTTTGTATTCAGGATCTATCACATCTAAAAGCTTATCTCCTTTCGTATATCACTTATAACAAACTCTGTCATCACTCATTCCGTGAGTACAATCATTTATTCCTTTAATTTCAATCGCTACACCCCTTTTTTGGTACAGAGATACCAATAGGGTTTTCTCTGTCTCATTACCCTTCTGTGGGGCAATCTCACCCAACTCTGAGCAATCATTAAATAATTGGCCCGTCTTACCACACTTAACGCCTATTTTAGTCAATAAAGTGTAGGTGTAGGCCCTACTTCCGTGGTATCTACCACACATCCTACACTGCTTACACTGCTACACTGCTTACACTGTTACACTATTACACTGCTACACTGCTTACCTTGCTAACATTGCTCCACTACTCACCCTGCTAACATTGCTCCACTGCTTACATTGCTCCAGTGCTCACTCTGCTACGGAGCAGGTCAAGGTCCTCCAATCACAATACCCCTCAAAAGTGCTAAAATTGAATACATTGGGGCCTTACCAATCATCTTATCCCGTAACTCATCAACTCTAATCTCTTACCAACTGGTCTCTTTCCTGCTCTGACATCTCTGTCATTCTCTATTCTCTTCTGTCTCTATTTCAACCCTTACTACCTTTCCCAATCTTAGAGGAGTGCAATACATGATATTATTCACGCAACTGTATTCTGCGCACTACCTCGATATAAGTAGTGAGCCAATCAGACTCTAATCGACAATTTGAGCCCTTCTATGAACTTTTGGCTTCCCGACTCTTACTGCCCATAGTGTCAGGGTAATACCTGGGTAGGTATATAAACTGAGATTCATACTCGTCAATCAACTAGTGTCTCTGGGTCATTGTAAGAAATTTTATCTGTAATTTCCCTTAAGTAGTGTCTGAAATATTCTATCACCGGAATACATCTAGAAATATTTCTCATGTCGGCTCTAGACGTCTAACTCTTTAGATGGGTCAAGCGGACTTCCACTAATGCTCCGCCTCGCCTCCAACATAAACGTATTTAAAAGTCACCTTCTCAGTCGACATACACCGAAAGAATCCATACAACTTCGCTATCTTATTCACCCAGTCCTCAGCAACTATTGGTTTCTTTACTTCGCTATATACCGGAGGGGTGTGAAAATCTCTATAGTCTTAGGCATCTGTTTAGGCTTTACCCTGCCTATCCTCAACTACCTGCATAGATTGAGTAAATAACTCCAAAATATTTTCTACACTCCACTCCATCCTCTCGGAGCGTGTCTCAATACTGTTTGGTCTCTTTATAGGACCCTATGGAGTATGCTCAACATTAGCCTCCACCTTACTCTCATCTTGAGTCTCATGTGACGACTCATTCAACTCTCAGACCTATCTCTACGGCCTCGAGCATGTGTACTCGCCCCTCTACCATAGCGGCTATCAATTATAAAAAATATATTCTTGCATTCGAAACTAAATTCTTAGCTGCAGTTCTATCTTGATATACACAATTGTATCTAAACAATGCACAGTACATGGGGATGTAAATTTACTTAACCACTAATATCGACTCATATCAGGCCAACTCTGCTCTAATACCATCTTTTGTCACGAAATCACTATGAATTTTTTGCTTTTTCATTTCCTTACCCGTCGTGAACAGTTTCACCACTAACAGTTGGGCTATGAGTCGATGTTAATCCTTCCTGTCATGTTACTTACCTTAACATCTATTTTTCATATTTCATTTACATATCAATTTATTTTAACTAAATACATCCCCCAATATTACATTCGTGTACAGTACTGTGCCTCTATATGTTCAGATATAAAAATTATACAAATGTGTATACCTGGTCTTGATAAGAAGCAGCGAATAACCAAAATGCAAAACTACTGTCGTTCTCTTCTACTGAATGTACCCTGTAGGGTGGAAAATGAAAGGGTGAGCGAAACTTGCTCAGTAAGGCAATAATGTAAGCAGGTAGATAA
The DNA here is from genome assembly GCA_033439115.1 of Firmiana major. NCBI lineage: Eukaryota > Viridiplantae > Streptophyta > Magnoliopsida > Malvales > Malvaceae > Firmiana > Firmiana major. The sequence continues at coordinate 63,573,228 of CM065899.1, forward strand.
CTATATTATCTACGTGCTGATAATGTCATGATATAAAATCGTTTATATTTGGAGCATGAGGTAAGACTAAAACGATGCCACATGTATGTATAGATCATATAAGAGAAATCATGAAATCGACATATAAATCAAACATGGAAAAATCATCATGTATGACATCTCATGCTCGTCACATAAAAACTTATTTGTGTTCATCATAAACTCATCACGTTAAAACTTATTTGTTTCATTATAAACTCATCACGTTAAAAACTTATTTGTTTTATCACAAAACAACCACATCAAGGCTAAACCCATCTCTTGGGAATACCTTGATTCATTAAATTGCATCTCTTTTAAAAGCATAAATCGGGACATTACCCCTCCTTCGGGTTTGTCCTGGTCTATTCAGACCGTATGATATCATGTGAGGCATGTAGGTTACTGTATGAAAATCGAGGACTATGACCATATTATGTCCCTGTGATCCCAGGCTACACGGATCTCGATGTGCGGGGCATCACAACTGCAACGGGAGGTGAGGTCAAATCCTACCCGCCAGAATATCAAGTAACATCATCAAGTCATCATGACTGCACGGTACAGCATACTCCATGTGACATACACGGTATAACGTACTCCGTAGACCCATATCATAGTCTGGGGGTGCCTGTCGTAGGTCTTACCCACCCCAATACTATGTCGATAAACAACCCATGTCTCAAAGTATACGTGCGAGCATAGCAACTCTCTACGACACACAGTCTACAGGAGGCTTCCGCACGACTATATGCATGTCAACTCAAGTCTAGTGCGAGCGAAGCTCCAGCACCATGCTATGCATATCATGATATCTAAAATCTCGTGCGAGCGAAGCTCCAGCACAGTTTTGTGCACACACAAATTTCTCGTACGAGCAATACTCCAGTACGGCTTTTCATGATTAATAAATCAGTAAACTTTAGTGCGAATACAACTCTAGCTCTCTTTTTACTCGTGTAAATATGATAGGTGGCTCAATCTTGATAAAAACATCTTTTAAAATCGTAACCGATACAAACCGATACCCTTTCGTATAATTCATAAAATCAACAGCCAACCTATGTGCATATTTGCTTAAATCAAAACAATACATTCATATAAAACATGAAAACATGATAATCATGCAATTTATCTACCTTACTACCCTTTTTTGTAAATTTTATTTCCAGGGGTAATATCATCTTTTTTTATTCACCCATGCCCTCGATTTTCGTAAAAATTATTATTTCGTTTCTAGATTCTTAAAGAAATTTTAGGCCCTGTAAATCCCCTCAAAAATACGTATAGAAATCTCTATGCGCCTACAAAATTCCTTTATCTCAAATTACGTCGAGCGCGTATCTAAATTCCACTGTCGGAGGCTCGTCCAATCCGATTTGCTGCTAATCCAGTCTCTGGGATTGCAGATAATTATTTATCATGTAATTTAACCCAATAAATATAATTCTCGTGTTTACTACACTCGATTTAACTAATTGGGTCAATTTACTCTTATTGGGCCCGATCGCACCTTAATGGGCCTCGACCCATTTTCAGCCCGTTTCTACTTATTAAATCCCTTTTTCGGGTTTACTGGGCTCATTCAGCTTACCAATAATCATCGGGCTTCGTTCCAAACTCATTGGATAGCCCGTATACTATTTACGGTAATTACGTTGCAATTCTGATTAATATTCCTTTTTATACAGAATTAATTCAGAAATTCTGTAAAATAATCGAAACTCTGTATTAAAGGACTTATATTATTGGAATTAAAATCTACTTACCCAATGTTATACGGGGTACAAAAATCAGAGCTCAATTGGCTCTCGTTCGAGCTTTATCAAAAAACTGCACAATTAGGTAAATCCGGGTTATTTTTCATTAAATATAATATAAATTAATTTTTTGAAATTTACCCGTAGGTCAATCTTGACCCTCGGTCAACTTACCCGAATCTCGAGTCGTCCTTGGTAATTTTCTTTCCTTTTCTTTTTTTCCTTTTTTCTTTCTTTTCTTTTCTTTTCCTTTCCTTCCAATTTTCCTTCCTTTTCCTTCCTTTTCCTTCAAGCCAAACGGTGTCGTTTCAGTCTTTTGCCGTCGTCGGCGTTTCCAATGATTTTTTTGGCCGATACCGATCTCCAAAGAATCGGCTCCTCCTCCTGAACTCATCGGTAGCCTCCGTTTAAGCCCAGTCGCCATAGATCGCCGGAAATCAGGCCGTTTCTCCCACGATTTTCCTTTGCTCCGATAGGCGTACTCCGGCCTCCAAACGGCGCATCTCCAGTGTGTCGGCCTCTCCTCTTCCTCCTCGGGTCTTCGTCGGAGGTCGTCGATCGCTGGTGTGCTGGGATTGTCCTCGGTTTCTCGCGGGTCGGTAATTGATTTTCTGTCTCAGGTTCTTCGATTTCAGATTTTCGTTCTTTTTTTTAATTATTATTATTATTTATAAATTATTTTATTATTAAAGTAATTATTAAAATATTGAATTATATTCTAAAATATCTACAAAAGTCAATTTTTTTTATTCCAATTAAATTTATTTAATATATTTTTAACCATTTTTTCGATATAATTTCTCTGTATTTTCGAGATATTGTCCTGAGTGACTTTTCGGTATTTCTAAAAATTTTGGATCTTGATCAATTGGACTTGAAATTTAATTATTTCTTCATTATTGATCAAGATTCTCAAATCCATTATTTTTAATTAAATTTTCTTATCGAATTTATATCGACTTTCGATCTTTTGACCGTTTTACCCTTCAACGTGTTCAAAAATTTCATTTCAATCCTTTTGCATTTTTTTAATTTCGTGTTTTGAATCCTTATCTACGGTCCGAATCCCGTTCGTTTAATTTGGGACCATTTCAATCCTTCCTTTCCCGAACATACTCATTTCGTATTTTAACTAAATTCGGGTCTTACAATTTTTGATCAAAGTTAGAGTTTGACTCGGTCAAACCCTAAGTTAACTTTTCTGAAAGCTCGCTTAAACCCCACTTTCATCAATATGAGATTCGAATCTCACTCCAAACCCTAAATTACCATAAGTCAACATTGTTACCAAAAGTCAAACCTTAAACAAAAAGTCAACCTTTCGACCTTTAAACCCTATCTTCTCTTTCTTAGTTTCAAATGGCGACAAACCCTTAATTAAGCTTAATTATGATTTTTGACCTCAAAAATTGACATATGAACCCTTATTTTTGTGTGTTGACTAGATTTTGGTCATAAGATTTCTAACCCCAAATTCAACCTTTTTGCTATTTCAATAATTATACCACTGCATGTTCTTCAACCTAGGAAGCCACAACTAGGGGTGTAATCGATACATCTATGCTTTCAAGCTACTTGGGCTCAACTAAAAAAAAAACTTGAACTTGACCCGATTTTAGCTGAGCCGAGCTCAGGCTCGAGTAGCTCGAGCTATCAAGCGAACCGAGTTCGAGCATTCTTATACCTAACCCGCATAGCTCGTGGGTCTAATTGAGCTTTTTTTATTTTAATATATATTTTTGTTTATTAAATTACATATTTACCCTTAATATATATTATACTAAACTAAAAACCCTAAATCCATTTATCACTTACACACCCTAGCTAGCCACTTCCAACCAGATACCATTCACTCTACCTAACTCCCTTTCCCAAGGTTGCTCAAGAAATTACACTAACCAATTATTCTCTCACTTCTCCAAGCCAACCATTCTCTCACTCCCCTCAGCCCGCCATTTTCTCACCCCTAAGCCAACCTCTAGTGACGCTCCAACGACCCATTCCTCTTTTACGTTGCTCTCTTACTCCCCTAGGCTAGCCTTCAGTGACACTATGTCACGACCCTTTTTATCCAATTCGTCTAAAAATCACTACAAATTTTTTGCATTTTTCATTTCCCTTACCCGGTCGTGAATAACCCTCACCAATAACAGTTGGGCTATGAGTCAATATTAACTATCATTTCTCATTCATTTCAAATTAATCAAAAACCATGTCATATATTTGAAAGTTAAGTCGTACACTGATACAAGACATGTTTACTGACATTTACATCCCCCACATTACAATTCAAAATGGTTACTGTGCCTTTACATGTTTAGATACAAAAAGAATCTTGTGTGTATACCTTTTGGCGATGGAGTGCAGCGGATGGCCCAATACAACACCTCAGTCCTCACTGGGCTACTATGTACGCTCTGTAGAGGGGAAAAGTAGAGGGATGAGCAACCACACGCTCAGTAAGGCAATAATGCAAGCATGGTATATAACAACACTATCTACATGTTGATAATGTAATGTCATAAATCATTTATAGTCGGAGCATGAGGAAATAAAACTATGTCGCATGTATATACATATAGCATGTACTGAAAATAGGGAAACAAGTATGTAAAACATGGTAAAATCATCATGTAAAACCTCCCATGCTCATCGTTATTAAAACTCATCATGAAAAGAGAAATTCAATACGAAACATCCTTTAAGATTTATCACTTTCACAAAACACATCAAATCTCATCACAAATAGATTATCATTTCTTTAAACAGAATCCCACAAGGCTCGACCCCTCTCTCGGGTCGACCTTGGACAACACAATCACACTCAATGCATAAAACCATGTGGTACTATATAATATTATGTGAGATAGGCGGTCACTATATCTCAAGGACTATGTTGGCCAACTATGTCATAATCATCTCAGACTACACAGATCCCGATGTGCCGGGCATCATGCTGGAATGAATGTGGGTTAGTTCTTCGCCAGACTTTTCAAATTAACATCTCCACCACGCGGTACAACGTACTCCATGTGATCTACACGGTACAACGTACTCCGCGGACCCATATCATGGTTGGGGGTGCCAGCCGTAGGTCTTATCTACCTTATACCATGCATAACCTTCACAGTCTCAAATGCACATGGGAACGTTTCGTTTTCATGTAAGAGAGCCTCCCCACCAACAGAGCCTCCCTACCCCAACGAGCTTAAAGATGTTGGCTTAAGGATCTTACCATAAGAGAGCCTCCCCACCCCGTCGGGCTTAAGGATATAGGGCTTGAGGATCTTACCATCTCCACGGCATCATACATACCACAGTGTGAAAAGCTATGCGAGCTAAGCTCTAGCACGATTCATGTATCATCAATAAATCTTCTCGTACGAGCAATGCTCCAGTACGACCTTATACATAAAATTATGAAGAAATCAAGTACGAGCATAGCTCTAGTGCGGTTATATGCATAAGAAAGTAAATCAAAATTCACATACGAGCGGAAGCTCCAGAACAGTTTATGAAACATCATCAAAACTCAAATCCAAGAGCGAGCTAAGCTCCAACACGTTTCATACATGTGAAAACACCAAAATCCAGTGCGAGCGAGGCTCCAGCACGATTTTAACTCACGTAAATACGATAGACGGCTCTATTCAACACGACTTATTTCAAATCAAAGTCAGCACATGCCTCGTGCTATTTCATGAAGTTACAAAAATCAAATGGCTAGCCTATCCATCAATTTGCTTAAACCAAAGCAATGTGTTTCATAAAACATTAAAAAATGTGATTTATGCAATTATTAGCCTTACTATCCCTTTTATAAGAATCACTTCAAAACCAAATCATATACAAAAATACTTGTAGTCGTTCACACATACCATCAATCACTTTCTTAAATCACCATGCATTTTACAAAGCCCTATATTCACCCATAAAATACGAGCAACTATCTCTATACACTCACAGAAATCCCTTGGAAATCGCGTCGTGTGATCCCACTTCCTTAAGGCTGCTTAATTGCGCGATTCGATTCACCTCCAACGAAGTCTCTGGAACTACACGAGATTACGTTTCATGTCAATTTAGTCCAATATAACATAACTTTTACGTTCACTATAGTCGATTCAACCTATAGTCTTTATTATTTCTTGTAAAATCCCTTTTTGATTTCTCCACTTATCTCTCAGGAGTCTATTGATTCATACTAAATCGATATTTAAGCTCATAGTGTCTCTAGTTCATCATTTACTTCACTATGGCATTTTGTCAAGCACCTTATATACTCATTTTCATAAATTGACCATCTTTACAATGTAACTTCATTTCATCATCTTAAGATCATACATATTACCTTATTAACACCTTAGTATAGTCCATTTATCATTAACTCAACTATATCACATTTTCTCACTCTAAACCCATTCTAGGTCATTCTTGTTCCATTACATTCTAGGTAGTTTCTATCATAAATTCATATACCCATCTACTCATAATCAATAACTAAATAATGTACTTTGAGTTGGAGTGTTAGAAACTCACCTAGCTTGATTTCTTTCATGCTCCAAGTAAGAACACTCCTTGTTCCTTCAATCCAACCAATAGGGTATTGATTTCAAACTATGTTGTTCTTTTCTTTGTAATGAACAACTTTGCTCTAATGACTTTTTCTTAAATCCTTATAGAAATGAGATGATTTTTGAGTGAGAAAGCTAGGTTTTAGATTGAAGATGGAAGAATGAAGTTTGTTCCCATGAAATGCAGATCCAACTGCTCTCTTTTTATAGAAATGACTTGATAAGATCGATCTATATAGGGTGGAGATCGATCTGGCCCTCTTGAATCCTTCAGTTTTCTCGACATTTTGCAGGCATGAGATCAATCTATTGATTGCATGAGATCAATCTGTCGTGTTGCATGGGATTAATCTGCTCAATGGAACAAGATCAATTTGTCTCAGGTAGAGAGCTTAGGAGATTGATCTGGCCTTAAGGGGAGATCGATCCGGTCCAGCCCGAGAGTAATGGAGATCGATCTGCTTGGGTGAGGGATCGATCTCCCTCTTACAGGATGCATGATATTGTGTTTTCCTGGCCATGAGATCGATCTCTCCTTGCATGAGATCGATCTAGCCTTTATCCTGCACCCTTTTTGCTGTAAATTCCGCATTCAAACTCATACTCAATCATTTCAACACCCAATTATCAGTCCATTCACACTTAGAACTCAAAAACATTTATTTCTTGTAATTCATATGTAATTTAACTTGTCTGTACATCAAATAATCATATACATTACATAGAAATTTACGGGTCTTACAGTCCTCCCTTCTTTCGAGGAATTTGGTCCTCTAAATTAGAACCAAGTTAATCTGAAAATAACTCCGGGTACTTCTCTTGCATCATGCTTTCCAACTCCCATGTGGCTTCCTCCGGAGTGTGATATTGCCAAAGGACTTTCACTAATGGAATTGTCTTTGTCCTTAACACCTTCTCTTTCCTATCCAATATCCGAACTGGCTTCTCAACATACGTTATACTCTCATTAAGCTCCAATGGCTCATATATTATCACATGCGTCGGGTCCGGGTGATACTTACAAAGCATAGAGACGTGGAAGACGTTATGAACACTTGCTAAATTTGGTGGCAATGCCAACCTATAAGCCTTATCTCCCACTCTCTCCAAAATCTAGAAGGGTCCGATATATCGAGGGCTCAACTTTTCCGTCTTACCAAAGCTCATAATCCCTTTGAGGGAGAAACTCTTAGAAATACTGACTCACCCACATCAAACTCCAGTGGTCTTCGTCTCCTGTCAGCATAACTCTTTTATCGGCTCTATGCTGTCCGTAATCTCTCACATATCAGTTAGACATCCTCAGAGGTCTACTGCACTAAATGGGGAGCAAAAATCTGTTTATCACCAACCTCTTCCCATCTAATAGGGGATCGACATCTACGTCCATACAGTGCCTCATATGGTGCCATTTCGATACTCGTATGATAGCTGTTATTATAGGCGAACTTGGCTAACGGTAGGTGATCATCTCAAGAGCCTCTGAAATCTAGCACACACGCTCTCAACATATCCTCCAAGGTCTGTATAGTCTCTGACTAACCATTTGTCTGAGGATGAAAAGTGATGCTAAAACTCAGTTGGGTCCTTATCGCTTCCTGAAAATATTCCCAAAAGGGGGAAGTGAAGCGGGTATCCCGATCATAAACAACGCTCACTGGTACATCATGCAACCGATCTATCTCTCGAACATATAAGTTCACCAACTGACTCAGAGTATTAGTAGCTCTCATAGCCAAGAAATGGGCTGACTTCGTCAACCGATCCACAATAACCCAAATGGCATCATGTCCTCTTCGAGTCCTTGGTAATCCCATCACAAAATCCATGGTGACGTGCTCCCATTTCCATATCTGTATTGGTAGAGGCTGTAATAACCCTGCAGGCTTCTGATGCTCTACCTTTACTTGCTGACAAACGAGACACCTAGCGACATATTTGGCAATATCTCTTTTCATTCCAGACTACCAATAAACTTTTTGAAGGTTCTAATACATCTTAGTACTCCCCGAATGTATCGTGTACTTCGATGAGTGAGCCTTTGACAAAATTAACCTTCTGATCTCTGAATCCTCGGGAACACATACTCTGCCCCTGAACCTCAATAATCCATCTGTACTCAACTCAAAATCAGTACCCATACCTGTCTGAGCCTGACTTAACCAATCAATGCACTGCCGATCGCTCTGCTGAGCCTATCGAATACAATAAATCAGCTCTGGCTCCAATCTGAAACTAGCCATAATATCCAGTCTCTTTGAACTAGGTGGGGTTATATCCAAATTGAGGTTCACAAATTGCTCCAACAACTCATGTTTCTGAACCATCAAATGAGACACTAACTCGAGGTTCTTCCTGCTCAAAGCATCGGTGAATACATTCGCCTTACTCGGGTGGTACTACCTAGGGTATTTTGATGTTCAGCCAGGATGTGATTAGTTGGAAAGAGTTTCAGACGGCATTTAGAGCCCAATATGTACCACGAGCTGCTCAGAGATGGAAGTAGGCAGAGTTTTTGAATCTGGTATAGAGCAATATGTCTGTGGATGATTATGATAGTCGATTTACCGCTCTATTGAGATATGATCAAGAGACCTTCAAAAATGAAGAGCTCCGCACTAAGAGATTTGTGTATAGATTGAAGCCCATCATTAGAGATCGATTGATAGGGCTGTGTATTACTGAGTTTGGAGATGCACTGAGACGAGCACAAGAGATCGAGAGGGGAATCAAAATTGTATAATCCCAGAATGAGTTCAGTGCAGTGACTCGGGATAAGGGCAAGAGGTCAATGATTTCCCAAGTAGATGTTCGGAGAGGTTCCTTCAGAACAGGGAGGATTGAGGTACAAAAGGGCAGATTGGAGAGACCCAGAACTTATCTTATCATCAGAGAGATCCCTCGAGATGTCAGGCCTGAGATAAGGGTTTGCAAAAATTATGGTCGATCACATGAGGGAAGTTATACTGGGTTGATCCATGGATATTTTAGATGTGGAGACATGGGTCACGGAGTAAAAGACTACCCTCAACCTCAGAGACCACATGCTCTAGAGCCTACTAGACAGCAGCCTTAGAGAGTGAATCCCCCGAGATAGGCCACTGCAACAGAGAAAGGAAAGAATCTCGTTACAGTGGGATGTGTGTTTGCTCTAGATAAGGAAATAGCAGACACTTCTGCAGAAACTATAAGAGGTACACTCTCTGTCTGTAATCATAAGGCTCATGTGTTGATTGTTCAGGGTCCACACATTCATTTATTTCTGAGCATTTTGCATGTAGATTAAATTTGAAGTTTAAACCTCTAGAGTATGTACTACATGTAAATACCCCTATATGTGAGTCTTAGAGAACTGATTTAATCTGTAAAGGGTGTGAAATAAAGGTGGGAGATAGAATGATGTTAGTAGATCTAATGATGTTAAATATACATGGATTTGATGTAATTTTGGGAATGGATTGGCTGGCAACCAATTGAGTAAGTTTAGACTGCTACACTAAGATTGTAACTTTCTCCCTACCTAAACCTTACATTGTATGTTTGAAATATTGAGGAAATAAATGTGTGGAATTTTTAGTAAGTAAATTGAAATTTTGATGTTGCTTTTGAGAGTACTAAATATAATTGTTCATGTGAAGGTTATGAAACACTCATCTCAGATGATGAGCGAGAACATCCGAGGATTGAGGATATACCTGTAGTGTGTGAATTTCTGAATGTCTTCCCAGATGAGTTGCCGAGTTTACCACCAGAGAGAGAGCTGGAGTTTACCATTGATTTAGTACCAGATACTCAGCCAATCTCTAGACCTCCATATAGGATGGCATTAGTGGAACTTGAGGAACTGAAGAAACAACTACAAGAGTTATTGGATCAAGGATTTATTAGACCCAGTGTCTCATCTTGGGGAGCACTGGTGTTATCCGTGAAGAAGAAGGATGGTAGTCTCAGATTATGCATAGACTACCAACTGTTGAATAAAGCCACGGTGAAGAATAAATACTCATTGCCCAGGATTGATGACCTACTTGATCAGCTGAGAAGGGCTTCAGTCTTCTCTAAGATTGATTTAAGATCGGGCTATCACCAATTGAGGATTAAGGAAGAAGATATTCCGAAGATGGCCTTCAGGATAAGGTATGGCCATTACGAATTTCTAGTGATGCCCATTGGATTGACGAACGCCCCTATGGCCTTTATTAGGTTAATGAATAAAGTGTTCAGAGTCTATCTAGATAAGTTTATGATAGTCTTTATTGATGATATCTTGGTGTACTCTCGATCTTATGAGGAGCACGCATAACATTTGTGGTTAGTACTTCAGATACTTCGAGATAAGCAATTATATGGAAAGCTTGGTAAGTGTGAGTTTTGGCTAGATCGGATAGCTTTCTTTGGTCATATAGTTTCAGCGGAGGGAGTATCAGTTGATCCGATTAAAGTAGAGGTTGTGCTTAATTGGGAAAGATTGAAGACAGTTACTGAGGTACGAAGTTTCCATGGTTTGGTAAGGTATTACAGAAGGTTTGTTGAGGGATTTTCCAAGATTGCCGCTCCTTTAACCAAGCTCACATGCAAGGAGACCCCGTTCGTATGGACTGATTAATGTAAGCTCAATTTTTAGGAATTAAAGATGAGATTAATAGCGGCACCTGTGTTGACTATCCCTGAGGGATCATGAGTATTTTCAGTATATAGTGATGCTACCCATCAAGGATTTGGATGTGTGCTTATGCAGCATGGAAGAGTGGTCGCCTATGGTTCGCGACAATTGAAAGATCATGAGCAGAATTACCTCACGCACGATTTGGAGTTAGCTGCTGTGGTGTTTACCTTGAAGATCTGGCAGCACTACTTATATGGGGAAAGATTTTAGATCTTCATTGATCACAAGAGTTTGAGGTATCTCTTTGATCAGAAAGAGCTGAATATGAGACAAAGGAGATGGATGGAACTCCTTAAGGATTACGACCGCGAGATTCTATACCATTCAGGTAAGGCAAACGTAGTTGTTGATGCCCTAGGCAGGAAGAGTATGATATCTGCTATGATGATCAAGGAATGGATTTACTGGAGCAGTTCGTCAAACTCTGGATCATAGTTAAAGTGGTAAAAATTGGATTTCTGGATAGCCTGTGAATAGAGCCCAAGATCATAGATCAGATTAGAACTGGGCAGCGTAATGATCAGAGGTTAATCGATATGGTTAGCCAAGCTGAGCAGACTTCACAGTCAGATCTCACAATCAGTGAGGATGGGTTGTTGAGATTCAGAGGATGAATTTATGTACCGGACAATGATACCCTGAAGAGACAGATATTGAGAGAATCTCACTACTCGTGATACACCATGCACTCAGGGAGTACTAAGATGTATCGAGACTTGAAAAAGGTGTATTGGTGGAGTGGTATGAAGCGAGATGTGGTAGATTTTGTGGCCAGGAGTTTAGTGTACCAGCAAGTGAAAGTTGAGCATCAGAAGCCCAGAGGATTATTGCAGCCTTTACCTGTGCTTACATGGAAATAGGAGCATGTCACCATGGACTTTATTATGGGTTTATCGAGGACCCGAAAGGGTCATGATGCGATATGGGTCATAGTGGATAGACTAACAAAAAGTGCCCACTTCCTTGCCATCAAGAGCATGGATACTGTGGATGCCTTAACTGCGTTATATGTCAATGAGATAGCTAGATTACATGGGGGTTCAGTGAGTATTACTTCTGACAAAGATTCTCGATTTACTTCAAGATTTTGGACCCAATTTCAGGAGTCCATGGGATCTCGATTGAGCTTTAGTACCGCCTATCATCCTTCGACAGATGGTCAGTCAAAGATGACTATTCAGACCCTAGAGGATATGTTGAGGGCATGTACGATAGATTTTAAGGGATCATGGGATGATCACCTGCCCCTAGCAGAGTTTGCGTACAATAATAGTTATCATGCGAGTATTGGAATGGCACCTTTTGAGGCTCTATATGGTAGGAGGTGTAGATCCCCTGTAGCGTGGGAAGAAGTAGGTGACAGAAAGATAAATGCTCCTGAACTTGTTGAACAGGCTGTACAGAGTGTGAAACTCATATGTGAGAGATTACGGGCTACACAAAGTAGACAGAAAAGCTATGCGGATGTGCGTAGATGGCCGCTAGAGTTTGATGTTAGTGATGCAATATTTCTGAAGATATCACCGAGTAAGGGTATCATGAGATTTGGAAAGAAAAGGAAATTGAGTCCTCGATACATTGGACCATTCGAGATTCTTAAGAGAGTGGGAGAGGTAGCCTACAGGTTGGCATTACCCCCACAGATGTCTGAAATACACAACATCTTTCATGTATCTATGTTGAGGAAGTACCACCCGGACCCTTCTCATGTCACAGAGTATGAAGAGATGGACTTACAAGAGGACATGAGCTACACTGAAGAATTCGTCTGGATTCTCGATAGAAAAGAGAAGGTACTTAGAACCAAAAGCATCCCATTAGTGAAAGTTTTGTGGAAACATCACTCAATAGAAGAGGCAACTTAGGAATTGAAAAGCCTCATGAAGGAGAAGTACCCTCATCTATTTGACGAGTTGAGTTGAATTTGGAAGACCAAATTCCTTAAAGGTGGAGAGGATGTGAGAACTGAGAATTTTGTATACCCCATTTATGAGAATTGTAATTTGGTGTATGTAATTATGATATGTATATGTACACACAAGTTTTAAATATGATGAAGTATAAGAAGATGAGGTTTTTAAGTATTGAATGTGTATGGATTGAATTATGGACTATGGGGTAGATTTTTAGGAAGTTTTACATTGAGTTTTCTATAAATTAATGCAGCAGCAGTATAATCTGTGAAGGCCAGATCGATCTCCAAGGATGAGAGATCGATCTCATAGCTCCAGAATGCAGAAAATGTGTAAGAATTGATAGGCAGATCGATCCCATAGGCAAGAATATTGATCTCATGAAGCATTCTATAAATAGAAGATCGATCTCCTCAAGGAGCAGATCTATCCCATGAAGCAATTAAGAGATAGATTTCACTCCACGATAGATAGATCTCCTAGGCATAAAATTGCCCTAAAACGTTCCCAAATTCAAAAAGAGATCGATCTCATCAAGGACCAAATCGATCACCTACCCTCCGTCTATAAAAGGACCCCTGCGTTTTTCCTGCATCTCAAATTTTCTCTCTCCAAAAACCTCATTTCAATCGAAATCCTAGCTTTCTCTCTCCTTCAAACCCCCATTTGTCACGACCCTCAACTTACTAAAATACGTGCAAATTTTTCACATTTTCATGCATCATTTATTATTTGTCCTTACCTCAATCGTGAACAGCAACTCTCCTCAATAGTTGGGCTGTGTGTCGACATCTAACTCACTCCACCATACCAATTCTATTTGTATATTATTTATGAGTAAACACTTGTATAAATGTATATATATCAGAGTTGTTACATGTGTTTACATTATTTTACATTCCCAATAGTTACATACAAAATGCTACTGTGCTATCGTAAGTTTAGATACAAAATTACAACAATGTGTATACCTTATGCGATGGGATGCAGCGAATTACCAAAAGGGAATGCCTCCAGTCACGCTCAATCTATACTCAACACTTTGTAGAGAGGGGAAAAATAACGGGGTGAGCAAACCACACGCTCAGTAAGGTAATCATGCGAACAGCTAGATACTGCACTATCTACGTGATCGTGATGCCATGCTCAAAAACATTTAGTTCATCATTTATCTCAAAACATGAGTGTATGATTGTGTTAATGGTATGTAAAGCATTCATGCTATTAAAATCCAGTGCATAATTCAGTTCAAAGCATGGTATAAATCATCATGCATAATTCACAATAAAGCATGGCATTACCCATCTTGCATCTTTCTCAAATAAGCATTAACCATCATGCATTTTTCTCAAATAAGCATGGCATTAACTATCATGCTTTGGTGTACTTTAAACCATTAACAATCAATATCTCAAAACATTTCAACACTTGTCAAGTCTCAGCCCCTCCCTCGGATTGTCCTAACCCACAATCATTTTAAAACATGGATTTATTCTCAAAGAAATAGACATGTGAGATAGGCAATTCAATAATAAGTAATAACCTCAAGGTCTATGACCATAACCTGTGATACCGGCTACACGGATCAGGTGTGCGGGATATCACCACTATCTGCTTCCACACAGGAGGTGGGTCAAATCCAACCCGTCGGTCCATAGCAGATCTCGTCCGAAGACGACATATCACAATCTCAACATGGTATAACGTACTCTATGCTACATGCACGGTACAATGTACTTCGTAGACCCAATCAACACATCATATCAAACCACATCTCAAAACGCACGTGTGAGCCTATTTAATCGGTACGACCTCTTGTCTACCCGAAGCTCCTAACGCAGATAATCAATCATGTCAAAATAATACACGTGCAAGCCTATTTAATCGAAGTGACACCCAATCTACCTGAAGCTCCAAGCACGGCCATAAGCAAGGTGGGCATCTAGTGCAAGCCAAGCTCCAAGCACCATGCCAAAACCAGTATGAAATCCATGTGAAAACTAGTGCGAGCTAAGCTCCAGCCCTTGTGCGTATAAAACACATCAAATCTTGTGCGAGTCTTACTCTAGCATGCTTTCATTCTCACGAAATCATGTAGGTGGCTCAATTCTTTGCAAAGTATGGTTAACAAACTAAAACAACTCATTTCTTTTGCAAATCATTTCAAATATTAGCCAACCTACCAAATCATTTGCTAAAAAGCAATAAAACATGATTTTTAAAGCAACATGCTTTTGTTTTCATACACATTTCTCAAACACCCAACTTTTGCCCTTCAATCACCCAATTTCATTTCCTAACATCTCATGCATTCTAGCAAAGCATTTAAACGCCCAAATTGCGCACAAATATCTCTAAAAGTCCACACAATTCCCTTACCTCGATTTACTTAGTGTAACTCTTTTCCTCTTAGCTTCTTACGCTCTTGGCTCAACTCTCTCCGGCGTATCCTCGGAAGCTGCAAATTTATTCATCATACGTTCGAGTTAGTATTGCTAACTCTCGTTCAACTATACATTCCATCCAAAGCCTTAAACACTTATTTTACCCTTTTTTGGATAAGCCTCTCTATTCATTCCATATTATTATCTTAACATTATCTCCTCAACACTATTATCATCTCAAGATATCCCATTCATCATTTATTCCACCACATTTCACTTCTCACACTAACCCATTTCTAGGTTATATTCATTTCATGGTATTCTAGGTAGTTTTACCCACAATGTGCACACCCAAATCAACTTCATAATCATCAACTAAACAAATGTACTTGGATTTGTGCACTAGAAACTTACCTCTTTGGATTTCCTCTTTGCTCCAATTAGAAATGCCCTTTGTTCCTTCAATCCAATAAATGGGGAAATGCCTCCAAACTATGTTGTTCTTCTCCTTGATGTGAATAACTTTGCCTCTAATAGTCTTCCTTCAAATCTCCTTGAAAATGGTTGGATTTAGAGAGAGAAAACTAGGTTTTGGGTTGGAAAGGGAAGGAAATGGTTTTGTCCCGAAATCTGCAGATTTTCAATGCCATTTTTATAGAAATAGCTTGAGGAGATCGATATGCACAAGGAGGAGATCGATCTGGTCCCCTTAAATTCCTCTTTTCCATGACATTTTAAGCATGAGATCGATCTGTCGAAGCTTGAGATCGATATGCTCCAAACAGAGAGCTAAGGAGATTGATCTGTGTACTTGAGGATCGATCTTTTCATTATAGAATGTTTAGGAGATCGATCTGGCCCTATTGGAGATCGATCTGCCCTATTCTTTTGCTCAAATACAAGCATTTTGGCTCATCCAGATCGATCTCTCATCCTATGAGATCGATCTGGCCTGCATAATTTTCAGATTTTACTGCAGTTTCCTGCAGAAACTTACACCAAAACATCCTTAATTTGCTGCCATGGTCATTTTCTCATCCAATCATCTTTGAGACTTGAAAATGGCATCCATTAGTACTTCATACACATTAGAACTTGTGTAGAATCTTTGTATGACCAAAGGTACTTAATATAAACCAGACGAAAATGCATACTTATGTAAATCTTCATTCCTTTTACCACACTATCCATTTTCTATTCTACTTCCATTCTTCACATGTTTAAGTCCATTTCTTCATATTCATACATAATGTAACTTGTATGTACAATCACAACTCTTATTACAAGTGTGTACATTAACTTATGGACTTACATCATTTATACTTCACATTACAAGCACATCACTATTTACATATATACAAAGTCGTGCTTATACATCTATAGGATCTCACATTCTCCCCCACTTAGAAAATTTGGTCCTCCAAATTGGAACCAATCATTCTGTGAACAACTCGGGATACTTCTCCCACATTAAACTCTCCAATTCCCATGTGGCTTCTTCCACCGTGTGATGCTGCCAAAGAACCTTCACAAAGGGAATTGTCTTTGTCCTCAACACTTTATCTTTTCTATCCAGTATCCGAACTGGCTTCTCAACGTATGTCATACCCTCATTGAGCTCCAAAGGCTCATACTTTATCACATGCGCCGAGTCTGGGCGATACTTCCTTAACATGGATACGTGGAAGACGTTATGCGCACTTGCCACCTCTGGTGGCAATGCCAATCTATAAGCCTTATCTCCCACCTTATCAAGTATCTCAAATAGCCCTATATATCGAGGGTTCAACTTCCTCTTCTTCCCGAATCTCATAATTCCCTTAGTAGGAGAAACTTTCAAGAACACTAACTCACCCACATCAAACTCTAGTGGTCTCCGTCTCTTATCAGTGTAACTCTTTTGCCTGCTCTGAGCTGTCCATAACCTCTCACAAATCAACTGGACATCCTCAGAGGCTTGTCTAACCAAGTCGAGAGCAAAGATCTGTCTGTCACCAACCTCTTCCCATCCAATAGGGGAACGGAATCTATGCCCATACAATGCCTCATATGGTGCCATCCCGATACTCACATGAAAACTGTTATTATAGGGGAACTCTGCGAGTGGAAAATGGTCATCCCAAGAGCCTTCAAAATCTAATGTACACACTCTTAACATATCCTCTAGGGTCTGTATAGTCCTCTCTGACTGACCATCTGTCTAAGGATGAAACGCGGTGCTAAAACTCAACTAGGTCCCCATCGCTTCCTGAAAACGTTCCTAGAAGTGGGAAGTGAAGCAGGCATCCCTATCAGAAACAACGCTCACTGGAATTCCATGTAGCCTCACTATCTCGCGCACATACAAGTTCGCTAATTGGCTCAGAGTATCGGTAGCTCTCATAGCTAGAAAATGGGCTGATTTCATCAACCGATCCACAATCACCCATATGGCATCATGACCTCTGCGGGTCCTCGGTAATCCCATCATAAAATCCATGGTGACATACTCCCACTTCCATGTAGGTATCAGTAGAGGCTACAATAACCCTACAGGCTTCTGATGCTCTACCTTCACCTGCTGACAAACGAGACACTTAGCAACATATTCAACAATGTGCTTTTTCATCCCAAACCACCAATAAACCTTTCGAAGGTTTTGATACATCTTGGTATTTCCAGGATGTATCGTATACCTCGATGAGTGAGCCTCTGTCAAGATCAACCTTATGATCTCTGCATCATTAGGAACACATATCCTACCTCTGAACCTCAACAATCCATCTGAATTCAACTCAAAGTCCATCTTTGTACCCCTCCATATATGCCCGACTATATCACTGCACTGCTGATCAACTCGCTGAGCCTGTCGAATTCGATCTACCAGATCTGGTTCCAACTACAGGCTAGCTACTATAAATCCACTATCAGCTTCAGGCGAGGTCATATCCAAACTGAGGTTCGTGAACTATTCCAACAGCTCGTGTTCCCTGACCATCATGAATGATACCATCTCGAGATGCTTCCTACTCAATGCATCAGCAACCACATTTACTTTGCCTGGGCGGTACAGGATCTCACAATCATAATCCTTTAACAGCTCGAGTCATCTCCTATGTCTCATGTTTAACTCTTTCTGCGAGAACAGGTATTTAAGGCTATTGTGATCTGTGTAAACCTGAAATCACTCACCATAAAGGTAGTAGCGCCATATCTTCAGCGCAAACACCACCGCTGCCAACTCCAAGTCATGGGTCTGGTAGTTCCTCTCATGATCCTTCAATTGTCTAGACCCATATGTAACTACCTTCCCATCCTGCATCAGTACACAGCCCAATCCGAGGTGTGAAGCATCCGCATACACCGAGAAACCTCCTGAGCTGGTAGGAATGGTGAGTATCGGAGCTGTAGTCAACCTCCTCTTCAACTCATTAAAACTTTCCTCACACTTATTGTCCCACACATACTCCACATTTTTTCTCGTGAGACATGTCAAAAGAGCAGCTAACCTTGAGAATTCCTCTACAAACCTTCGGTAATACCCAGCTAAACCCAAAAAACTTTTGATCTCTGTCACTGTCTGGGGTCTCTGCCACTGAACTACAGCCTCAATCTTTGATGGGTTCACTGACACTCCATCCTTCGACACTATGTGACCCAGAAAAGAGATCTGTTCTAACCAAAAGTCACACTTACTGAGTTTAGCGTACAACTTCTTCTCTCTGAGGGTCTGTAGCACTATCCTTAGATGCCTCTCATGCTCCTCTCTAGATCTTGAGTACACCAGTATATCATCAATGAACACGACAAAAAATCGATCAAAACACTGGTGGAATACCTCATTCATCAACGACATAAAAGCTACGGGAGCATTCGTCAACTCGAATGGTATTATAACCATAAACTCATAATGTCTATACCGGGTGCGAAAAGCTGTCTTGGGTACATCTCCACCTCGTATCTTTAACTGATGGTACCCTGATCTCATATCTATCTTGGAAAAGACTTGCGCTCCCTTAAACCGATCCAACAATTCATCGATGCGTGGAAGGAGATACTTATTCTTGATGGTGGCCTTATTCAATAACCGATAATCTATACACAATTGGAGGCTTCTATCCTTCTTCCTTACAAACAAAATCGGTACTCCCCAAGGTGAGACTCTCGGCCTGATAAACCTCTTCTCCAGTAACTCTTGTAACTGTTTCCTTAATTCTTCCAACTCAACTTGAGCCATTCTATACCTTGAATTGGATATTGGCTCTGTACTAGGTGCTAAGTCTATACCAAACTCCATCTTCCTATCTGGAGGTAACCCTGGTAACTCATCCGAAAAGACATCTGGAAACTCCTTAACCACCGGTATGTCTCCCAATTTCAGACGTGCCTTATCCGTCTCAATCACATAAGCGATGAACCCTTCACATTATCCTTTCCATCGTTAGTAATCATAAATCATCATATTCACACACAAGATTGATAAACAAATTTATCTTTCATACATCATGTATCAAGATTGTACTCATCACACTTATAATACTCGTGTTCCTTAATTTCATTTCACAAAATGTACTACAAGGTTATCTATCTTTAGAAACATCAAAGTTTTTGCATGACAATCCATAATAACATGATTTGCAGCCAGCTAATCCATCCCTAGGATTCCATCAAAATCACCCATATTTAGTAAAATTAAATCGTTGCCATTTCTTTACCTCCTATCCTCATCTTACAATCTCTATATACATGCTCAGTCAACTGACTATCATTCATAGGGGTAGATATCAACAACATCTTATCAAGCAGTGTAGGTTTTACATGCTTCAACAAGTTACATGCAAAGGATGGCGAAATAAAGGAATGCGTGGCACCAGGATCAAACAATACACATGCTTCTAAATCAAAGATTTGGATGGTACTTTTACCACATCCGATAACTGATCTACAGTGTCCTGGTCCAGTGCGTGCACTCGTCCTATGCTCACACCCACTGCTTGCTTCCCCTTTTCCTCAGCTGTAGCCCTCCTCCTCGGAGCAGCTATACCTACTGGAGCTCTCTCTGGCTCCTTGCCCTTCTGTGGAGCTCTCTCTGTCATCTCTAGGCAATCTCTGATTATGTGCCCTGGCTTCCTAGATCTAAAGCATACTGCAGGCTGTCCATAGCAAGGTCGAGTACCATGGTACTTGCCACACTTATTGCACTACTCTGTCATAGGTCGTGGCCCTCCAATCACAATTCTCTTAGCTGGAGCAATGGCTGGATACATGGGAGTATTATCTGTCCTCTCCCAGATCTCCTCGATCCTCGGCCTCTTCTCAACAAACCTCTTGCTTCCTTTATAACTGAAGCTTCTATCCATCATTGGTCTCTTCTTATCTTTGTCTCTCATCTTACCAACCTTCCCAAACTCTGAGGCGATTCTGTCAACATCTTGCTCACATAATTGCTCCCTGTGCACTACCTCTCATAGGTTGGTATGTTTCGAGGAACCAATTTGGACCTGATGGTCGGTCTCAATCCATCCACAAACTTTTGGATTTTCTTGACCTCATTACTCATTGCGTTGGTATCATATCTGTCCAGGGAGATAAAGGTCGTCTCATATTCATCCACAGTCCTACTCCCTTAGGTTAGTCCCAAGAATGCCATTTTCATCTTCCATTGTGTGATATCCAGAACGTACTATCTCCGGAAGGCCTCCAAAAATATATCTTAGCTAATCTCAGTATGTCGGGCTCTTAAAATAGGCCTGGTGGATTTCCACCAATGTTCAGCTGATCCCTTCAGCATAAAAGCGGCAAACGCTACCATCTCAGTGGTATTGCACTCGAAGAACCCATATAACTTCTCAATTTCACTAATCCAATCCTCAGCTGCCACTGGGTCCTTAACTGCGCTGAAAGACGATGGTCCAAACTTTTGGAATTGCCGTAATCTATCCAAATCACATCCATATCCCCAACCTCTACTGCCTGGTGTAGCAATTGGCGTAGGCACATCCTGTGTAGGTGGGGCCTTTAGGCTTCCCTTGCCCGTGCCTCAGGAGCTGCTGCCTGCTTGGCATCACCCTGTGTAGCGGGACTCCGTCTACCACCAACTCCAGGTAAGGATTGGGTGACCAACTCCAATATCATCTCAATGCTCCTCTCAATCTTCGCGAAGCGAGCCTTAGTACTCTTGGGCCTCTCCTCTGGACCTTGTGGAGCATGCTCAACATCAGCCTCCACCTCAATATCATCTTGAACCTCGTGTGTTTCTAGCTCAACATGACCTCCAAGCCTACCTTTACGGCCTCGAGCCTGTGCTCTCATCCCTTACCTCGACTGGTATTAGGCATTATACTCAATTCCCTACATTCACAGAAATTTCTTAGTCAACCCATCGACACACACACAATTTTTATCTAAACAAGCACAGTAACATGGAGATGTAATTTTCTAACTTTTTAAGTATTTTAGACACGACACACGTCAGACCAACTTAAGCTCTGATACCAACTTCTGTCACGACCCTCAACTTACCAAAATACGTGCAAATTTTTTGCATTTTCATGCATTATTTATTATTCGTCCTTACCTCAATTGTGAACAGCAACTCTCCTCAATAGTTGGGCTGTGTGTCAAAATCTATCTCACTCTACCATACCAATTCAATTTGTATATTATTTATGAGTAAACACTTGTATAAATGTATATATATCAAAGTTGTTACATGTGTTTACATTGTTTTACATCCCCAATAGTTACATACAAAATGCTACTGCGCTACCGTAAGTTTAGATACAAAATTACAACAGTGTGTATACCTTACACGATGGGATACAGCGGATTACCAAAAAGGGAATGCCTCCAATCGCGGTCAATCTATACTCAACACTCTGTAGAGAGGGGAAAAATAAGGGGGTGAGCAAACCACACGCTCAGTAAGGCAATCATGCGAACAGGTAGATACTGCACTATCTACGTGATCGTGATACCATGCTCAAAAGCATTTAGTTCATCATTTATCTCAAAATATGAGTGTATGATTATGTTAATGGTATGTAAAGCGTTCATGCTATTAAAATCCAGTGCACAATTCAGTTCAAAGCATGGTATAAATCATCATGCATAATTCACAATAAAGCATGGCATTACCCATCATGCATCTTTCTTAAATAAGCATGACATTAACCATCATGTATTTTTCTCAAATAAGCATGGCATTAACCATCATGCATTTTTCTCAAATAAGCATGGCATTAACCATCATGCTTCGGTGCACTTTAAACCATTAACAATCAATATCTCAAAACATTTCAACACTTGCCAAGTCTCAGCCACTCTCTCGGACTGTCCTAACCCATAATCATTTCAAAACATGGATTTATTCTCAAAGAAATAGACATGTGAGATAGGCAATTCAATAATAGGTAATAATCTCAAGGTCTATGGTCATAACCTGTGATACCAACTACACGGATTAAGTGTGTGGGATATCACCACTATCTGCTTCCACACGGGAGGTGGGTCAAATCCAGCCCGTCGGTCCATAGCAGATCTCGTTCGAATATGGCATATCATAATCTCAACACGATACAACGTACTCCATGCTACATGCACGGTACAACGTACTCTGTAGACCCAATCAACACATCATATCAAGCCACATCTCAAAACGCACGTGTGAGCCTATTTAATCGGTACGACCTCTTATCTACCTGAAGCTCCTAACACGGCTAATCAATCATGTCAAAATAATACACGTGCGAGCCTATTTAATCGAAGTGACACCCAGTCTACCCGAAGCTCCAAGCACGGTCACAAGCAAGGTGGGCATCTAGTGCGAGCCAAGCTCCAAGCACCATGCTAAAACCAGTATGAAATCCATGTGAAACTAGTGCGAGCTAAGCTCCAGCACTCATGCGTATAAAACACATCAAATCTCGTGCGAGTCCTGCTCTAGCACACTTTCATTTTCATGAAATCATGTAGGTGGCTCAATTCTTTGCAAAGTATGGTTAACAAACCAAAACAACTCATTTCTTTTGCAAATCATTTCAAATATTAGCCAACCTATCAAATCATTTGCTAAAAAGTAATAAAACATGATTATCAAAGTAATATGCTTTTGTTTTCATGCACATTTCTCAAACACCCAACTTTTACCCTTCAATCACCCAATTTCATTTCCTAACATCTCATGCATTCTAGCAAAGCATTTAAGCGCCCAAATTGCGCACAGATATCTCTAAGAGTCCACACAATTCCCTTACCTCGATTTACTTAGTGTGACTCTTTTCCTCTTAACTTCTCACGCTCTTGGCTCAACTCTCTCCGGTGTATCCTCGAAAGTTACAAATTTATTTATCATACATTCGAGTTAGTATTGCTAACTCTCGTTCAACTATACATTCCACCCAATGCCTTAAACGCTCATTTTACCCTTTTTGGATAAGCCTCTTTACTCATTCCATATTATTATCTTAACATTATCTCCTCAACACCATTATCATCTCAAGATATCTCATTCATCATTTATTCCACCACATTTCACTTCTCACACTAACCCATTTCTAGGTTATATTCATTTCATGGCATTCTAGGTAGTTTTACCCACAATGTGCACACCTAAATCAACTTCATAATCATCAACTAGACAAATGTACTTGGATTTGTGCACTAGAAACTTACCTCTTTGGATTTCTTCTTTGCTCCAATTAGAAATGCCCTTTGTTCCTTCAATCTAACAAATTGGGAAATGCCTCCAAACTATGTTGTTCTTCTCCTTGATGTGAATAACTTTGCCTCTAATAGTCTTCCCTTAAATCTCCTTAAAAATGGTTGGATTTAGAGAGAGAAAATTAGGTTTTGGGTTGGAAAGGGAAAGAAATGGTTTTGTCCCGAAATCTATAGATTTTCAATGCCCTTTTTTTATAGAAATAGCTTGAGGAGATCGATCTGCACAAGGAGGAGATCGATCTGGTCCCCTTAAATTCTTCTTTTCCATGGTATTTTAAGCATGAGATTGATCTGTCGAAGCTTGAGATCGATCTGCTCTAAACATAGAGCTAAGGAGATCGATCTGTGTGCTTGAGGATCGATCTTTTCATTATAGAATGTTTAGGAGATCGATCTAGCCCCATTGGAGATCGATCTGCCATATTCCTTTGCTCAAATACAAGCATTTTGGCTCATCCACATCGATCTCTCATCCTATGAGATCGATCTAGCCTGCATAATTTCTAGATTTTGCTGCAGTTTCTTGCAGAAACTTATACCAAAACATCCTTAATTTGCTACCATGGTCATTTTCTCATCCAATCATCTTTGAGACTTGAAAATGGCATCCATTAATACTTCATACATATTAGAACTTGTGTAGAATCTTTGTATGACCAAAGGTACTTAATATAAACCAAATGAAAGTGCATACTTATGCAAATCTTCATTCCATTTACCACACTATCCATTTTCTATTCTACTTCCATTCTTCACATGTTTAAGTCCATTTCTTCACATTCATACATAATGTAACTTGTATGTACAATCACAACTCTTATTACAAATGTGTACATTAACTTATGGACTTACATCATTTACACTTCACATTACAAGCACATCACTATTTACATATATATAAAGTCGTGCTTATACATATATGGGGTCTCACACCATTTCCGTCCAAATCTCAGGCAAAGGCAAGAAGGAAAGTTGTTCTCATCCAAAGGAGAACAACATACTTGAAAATCAAAGGACGAATCAAATCGAGGTGTGAATAGAGCTCTCCATAAGTTTTGGGTAAATTTTTAAACTTAAATCTTTAATATTTAGGTGATTGTGACTATGGGTGTTGTGATAAAATAGCTAGGAAATGATTAGAGTTGATGAGATTGTGATTTTGTTGGAGTAATGATGATATTATACAATTTGTAGTAATTTTGAGATTTTGGCTATAAATTGGAATTGAGGCAATGAGATGATTTTGGCATGGATATTAAGCATGAAAAATGTAGGAATTGAAATGTAGTGGATGAGAATGTGGATTATGATAGGAATATGAGAAAAATGAGATTTGTAGTATTAAACGAGAATATGAGCAAATATGTGCTCGATGATGTGATTGAGATGAATTATTGATGTTTTAGCATCGTTTGGACAGCCCAGAGTTCTTGAGAGGAATGCGTGGCTAGTCCGTCGTTTGGGGGAACGATTGCACTATACGAGGTGCAACGAGGTAAGGAAAAACTTAAACTCATTTATGTATGTGATTTTGTGATGACATTGTAGCATGAAATGTGATTTGAGAAAACAAGCATGTTTTATGAGTTGAGAATGAGTTATTGCACACGGTTTTATAGTCGATTAGGGCCCAATTTTTATGAGTTGTAAACTAATATGCGAAATTGTTTTACAACTGTTTTGAGTTAAGAAAAAGGTGAAAAAGTGATTTGGGCTCTACGTTAAGGTGTACTAAGATTTGAGAAATTTGTGCGTGATTTTACAGGTTTGAGCTCGGTTTTGACATGTTTTGTGTTGAGTGCAAAATGGTTTTGAGTTGAGTTTTATGAGAAAAAACCATTATGAGTGCTACGTGAAGGCAAAACGATTTTTAGTTGATAATGGCTATTACTGAGACTTAGGCGTGTCCTGTTGAATACACATCGGGCTTTGCTCTTATAGCATGTAAGACTGGGTCGTGCTCTAGCAACACGTAAGATCGACTCCTCCATTCTGGTAACGTGAGATGACCTCGCTCCGCGGTAGCATTGGGTGGCATTGCTCTAATAGCATGTAAGACCGAGTTGTGCTTTAATAGCATGTAAGATCGAATGTTGTACGACTCTGATCAAGTCTACAGCGAACCATGATCATGGGTGTATTATTGTCAACGAAATCTCTCGATTGGGGATGTCAGCCTAGGGGAGGAGTTCAATCGTTTTGATGTACCATGACGAATTTTTATATGAGTTTTATTTGCCTAGTCTCATTTTACACATGAGATTGTGTTTTGTGGTTGCACCATGTGCATTACTATTGCAGTAATTTTTATCACGTTTTATGAGAAAAGCCATTATCGCATCCTATTTTCTACATGCTTGTAACTGTGGTTTTATATTAAACCAATTATTATCATGTTTCTACATGAGCTTTGAGAAATGAGTTGAGATGATATTTTGATTATTCATGCTACACTTTTCTTCTGAGTTTTATTGGGTTTTCACCCACAAAACAAAATAATTGTGCTGTCACATCATTATTTTATAAATGAGTCCCTTAACCCCTTACTGAGCGATTTAGAAGCTCACCCTGTTTTATCTCCCCCTAGATTTCTTCAAGTGAAGAGAGTTTCCCTGCGATGTATGGAGTAGTGGCTAGTGGAGGACTTGAGCTCCAAGCTATATATTATACTTTGAGGTATATTTTAATATTTCATATACCCAAACTTAAGTTGTATTTACAAACACTTGATATACAATGATGTATGGGATGTATTAGGATTAATTAACCTTGAGTTGAGTAATGTATATGGTATGAAATATAACTATGAGATCCTAAGGTGAAAGTTTGGTAACATATGTCTTATGATGTATGACACTGCACAGGAATGCACCCTTAATTATGAATGGATGTGAAAAAGTTTTAAATTTGCCCTGTTTTTCGCGCTTCCGGGGCGTCACATCTACCTCTTCCTTTGTCTCCTTTGCCAAAATTTGAACTGGTGGAAGCCTTCAAAGCTTTCTCCTCTTTATCTTGCTGGTTAATTTTTCTTTCATGAATCAGCAAGGAAATCTACAATTTGTCAATTGAAAGTTCCTCAATGTCATGAGCTTCCTCGATTGAGCAGACAACAAAATTAAATTTTAGATTCATGGACCAAAGAATCTTCTCAACGATAGCGATGTCCTGTGTCTTGTCACCATGGATCCGCATTTTGTTAATGATTGCCATCATCTGTGAAAAATAGTCTGTGACTCACTCACCCGATTTCATTCGTAGCGTTTCAAACTTCGAACGAAGTGCTTGAAGCTGCTGCCTCTTTACCCTTGCAGAACCTTGGTATTTCTTTTTCATGGAATCCTAAATGTGCTTGGATGTATCCTTGCAAAGAATGGTTTCCAAGATTGAGCAATCAATTGCTTGGAAAAGATAATTCTTTGCTTTGATATCCTTCAAACACTGCCCTTCTAGTTTTGTTTTTCGTGCATCTGTCATGGTTGTGCCAGCCGCTGGTTCTGCAATTCCATCATAAACAACTTGTCAATACTTCTTTGGCCTCAAGAAATTCTCCATCAACATGCTTCAATGATCATAGTGACCATCAAAGCGGGGAATAGCTGGTTGAACAAAGTTGTCAGTGACCATCATCTGCTACTGCTGCTGCTGCTACAAAAAATAAAAGCTGAGATATGCAACTCTCTCACTCACTCTTAACCAAGCTCGGGTACCACTAATAACAATGATACAATAGAAGGACATGTAATAGTAAGATTTGGCACTCACATTTCATTACTCTATTAGCCTTTAAATATGTAATACAACAACTAAAAAATAGGACCACTACTATACCCACTAACTCCTATAACCACATTTTTTTCCAACTAAAAGATTAAACCACTACTTCACCATGTCCATTACTCCACTATTCCACTATCAAATTAATTCCTAAATACTAGGATAACAAAGCAAGTAAATAACAAACTCAGTTAACATAGAAAAATATGACTTAATTACTTATTAATCGGGTAAGATGAAAAACAAGGACTGAATGGCATTTTTTTCAAGGGCTAAAAGTTAAGTTTTATAGGTTGAAACTTACAAGGTTGCTAAGGCTAGTGGGGGCTGTAATGTGGTTGTATAAAGGCTAAGTTAGTGACTGTTTCAAGGTTGTAACACAAGGGGCAGAATAGGGCTGAAGGTTGGGTTTTGGTGACTCTACATGGGTGTTAAGGGATGCTGCTTGGGGTTGTTGTTGGCTGTTGTATAAGAGCCGTGTAGGCTGTCACGACCCTCAACTTACCAAAATACGTACAAATTTTTCGCATTTTCATGCATCAATCCTTAATCATCCTTCCTCGATCGTGAACAACCACACACTTAACAGTTGGGCTGTGTGTCGACGTCTAACTCACTCCACCATACCAATTCAATTTGAAACATTATTTATGAGTAAACACTTGTATAAATGTATATATATCAGAGTTGTTACATGTGTTTACATTGTTTTACATCCCCAGTGGTTACATACAAAATGCTATTGTGCTATGTCTAGTTTAGATACAAAATAATCCAAGTGTGTATACCTTTAGCGATGGGATGCAGCGGATTACCAAAAAGGGAACGCCTCCAGTCACGTCCAATCTATACTCAAATCTCTGTAGAGAGGGGAAAATAATGGGGTGAGCAAACCACACGCTCAGTAAGGCTCATGCGAACAGGTAGATACTGCACTATCTACGTGATCGTGATGCCATGCTCAAAAGCATTTAATTCATTGTTTATCTCAAAACATGAGTGTATGATTGTGTTAATGGTATGTTAAGCATTTATGCTATTAAAATTCAGTGCACATTTCAACTCAAAGCATGGTATAAATCATCATGCATAATTCACAATAAAAGCATGGCATTAAACATCATGCATTTTCACAATAAAGCATGGCATTAAACATCATGCATCCGTGCACTTTAAAAACCATTAACAAATCAATTCATCACTGGTCAGGTCTCGGCCCATCCCTCGGGCTTTCCTGACCCACAATCATTTCAAACATGGATTTAATCTCAAATAGCAGTAGACATGTGAGATAGGCAGTTCAACAATAGGTAATAACCTCAAGGCCTATGTACATAACCTGTGATACCGGCTACACGGATCAGGTGTGCGGGATATCACCACCATCTGCTTCCACACGGGAGGTGGGTCAAATCTTACCCGCCGGTCCATAGCAGATCTCGTCTGAAGACGGCACATCACAACTCAACATGGTACAATGTACTCCATGCTACATGCACGGTACGACGTACTCTGTGGACCCAATCAACACATCATATCACGCCACATCTCAAACGCACGTGTGAGCCTATTTAATCGGGGTGACCTCTTGTCTATCCGAAGCTCCTAACACGGCTAATTAATCATGTCAACACAATGCACGTGTGAGCCTATTTAATCGATGTGACACCCAGTCTACTCGAAGCTCCAAACACGGCAACATACAAGGTGGGCATCCAGTGCGAGACAAACTCGAGCACAATGCCAAAACAATTATGAAATCCATGTGAAAACTAGTGCCTATTGCACTCTTTCATACTCACGAAATCATGTAGGTGGCTCAAAACTTGCAAAATATGATTAACAAAACCAAAACACACTCATCTCTTTTGCAAATCATTTCAATATTAGCCAACCTACCAATCATTTGCTAAAAGCAATAAAACATGATTTTCAAAGCAATATGCTTTTGTTTTCATGCACATTTCTCAAACTCCCAACTTTTACCCTTCAATCACCCAACAACATTTCCTAGTCTCATGCATTCTAGCAAAATATTTAAGTGCCCAAATTGCGCACAGATATCTCTAAGAGTCCACACAATTCCCTTACCTCGATTTACTTGGTGTGACTCCTTTCCTTTTAGCTTCTCACGCTCTTGGCCCAACTCGCCTCGACGTATCCTCGGAAGCTGCGATTCATTCATTAAATCGATTGAGTTAATGTATTTAACCCATAATTGACCTCACTAGTCAATATTATTCACTTATGCATTTTACAAATGCCTTAATCCACATTTTACCTCTTTTAGGTAAATCTCACAATTTATCCACTAACCACATCTTAAAATCATACCACAACACTATAAATGATTTCTACATATCTCATTCATCATTAACCTCCATACATTCCACTTTCTCACTCTAGACCATTTCTAGGTCATAATCATTCCAATGTATTTAGATAGTTTCTAACCATCCATACTCATGCCAAACAACTCCAAAATCAATTATATAAACAATGTACCATAGTTGGAGTG
Source organism: Firmiana major (assembly GCA_033439115.1). Lineage (NCBI taxonomy): Eukaryota > Viridiplantae > Streptophyta > Magnoliopsida > Malvales > Malvaceae > Firmiana > Firmiana major. The sequence goes on from CM065899.1 coordinate 63,603,535, forward strand.
TTAGAATCTTACCAAATTTGATTTCTCTTCTTGCTCTAATGGCAATGCCCTTAACTCCTTCAATACCAACAATGGGAAAATGCTTTCCAACTATGTTGTTCTTCTCTTTGATAGGAACAACTTTGTCTCTAATGGTCTCTCTTCAAACCTCACTGAAAATGGCTGATTTTAGAGAGAGAAAGTTAGGTTTTTGGGTTGAAAGTGGAAGGTTTGTGTTTTTCCCGAAATTTTTTGATTTCCAGCACTCTTTATATAGAATTAGCTTGAGAAGATCAATCTGGTCCAAGAGGAGATCGATCTGGTCCCTTAAAATCCCTCTTTTTCACGGCATTTTTAAGCCTGAGATCGATCTATCGAAGCATGAGATCGATCTGTCGAGGCATGAGATCGATCTGTCGAAGCATGAGATCGATCTGCTCCCAAACAGAGAGCTAAGGAGATCGATCTGGCTCCATTGGAGATCGATCTGCTCTATTCTTTTGCCCAAATAAGAGCATTCTGGCTTTTCCAGATCGATCTCTCATCCCATGAGATCGATCTGCCCTTCAAAATTTCCAGATTTCCTGCAGTTCCTCTGCAACAACACTTACCAAACATCCTTAATTTGCTACCATGATCATTTCCTCATTCATTCATCTTTGAGACTTGAAAATGGCATCCATCCTCACTTCATACACATTAAAACTTCTGTAGGATCTTTGTATGACCAATGGTACTTAATATAAACAAAAATGGAAGTGCACATCTTATGCAATTCTACTTCCATTTTACCAAACTATTCATAATCCATTCTACACACATTCTCCACATGTTTAAGTCCATTTCTACACATTCATACATAATGAAACTTGTATGTACGATTACCACTCTCATTACAAGTGTGTACATTACTTATGGACTTACATCACATATACTTCACTCATGAATTCATAGTACAACTCTATTTACACTTCTATATACATATATACCCTTATACATATACGGGGTCTCACATTCTCCCCCACTTAAAAAATTTGGTCCTCCAAATTGGAACCAATTATTCTGTGAACAACTCGGGATACCTCTCCCGCATCAAACTCTCCAATTCCCATGTGGCTTCTTCCACAGTGTGATGTTGCCAAAGTATCTTCACCAAGGGAATTGTCTTTGTCCTCAGCACTTTCTCTTTTCTGTCCAATACCCGAACTGGCTTCTCAACATAGGTCATACCCTCATTGAGCTCCAAAGGCTCATATCTTATCACATGTGCCGGGTCCAGGTGATACTTCCTCAACTTGGATACGTGGAAGACGTTATGCACACTTGCCAACTCTGGTGGCAATGCCAACCTATACGCCTTGTCTCCCACCTTATCAAGTATCTCAAATGGCCCTATATATCGAGGGCTCAACTTTCCCTTCTTCCCAAATCTCATAATTCCCTTCGAAGGGGAAACTTTCAAAAACACTGACTCACCCACCTCAAACTCTAGTGGTCTCCGTCTCTTGTCAGCATAACTCTTTTGCCTGCTCTGAGCTGTCCGTAACCTCTCACATATCAATTGGACGTCCTCAGAGGCTTGTCTAACCAAGTCGGGAGCAAAGATCTGTCTGTCACTAACCTCTTCCCATCCAATAGGGGAACGGCATCTACGCCCATACAATGCCTCATATGGTGCCATCCCGATACTTGCATGAAAACTGTTATTATACGCGAACTCTGCGAGTGGCAAATGGTCATCCCAGGAGCCTCCAAAATCCAATGCACACGCTCTCAACATGTCCTCCAGGGTCTGTATAGTCCTCTCTGACTGACCATCTGTCTGAGGATGAAACGCGGTGCTAAAATTCAACTGGGTCCCCATCGCTTCCTGAAAATGTTCCCAAAAGTGGGAAGTGAAGCGGGCATCCCTATCAGAAACAACGCTCACTGGAATTCCATGTAGCCTCACTATCTCGCGCACATATAGGTTCGCTAACTGGCTCAGAGTATCGGTAGCTCTCATAGCTAGAAAATGGGCTGATTTCGTCAATCGATCCACAGTCACCCATATGGCATCATGACCTCTCCGGGTCCTCGGTAATCCCATCACAAAATCCATAGTGACATGCTCCCACTTCCAAGTCGGTATCGGTAGAGGCTGCAATAACCCTGCAGGCTTCTGATGCTCTACCTTTACCTGCTGACAAATGAGACACTTAGCAACATATTCAGCAATGTGCTTTTTCATTCCCGATCACCAATAAACCTTTCGAAGGTTTTGATACATTTTGGTACCCCCTAGATGTATCGTATACTTCGATGAGTGAGCCTCTGTCAGGATCAACCTTCTGATCTCTGCGTCATCAGGAACACATATCCTACCTCTGAACCTCAGCAATCCATCCGAACTCAACCCAAATTCTGTCTCTATACCCCTCTGTATCTACCCGACAATATCACTACACTGCTGATCAACTCGCTGAGCCTGTCGAATTCGATCTACCAGATCCGGTTCCAACTGCAGGCTAGCTATCATAAATCCACTATCAGCGTCAGGCGGGGTCATATCCAAACTGAGGTTCGTGAACTGTTCCAACAGCTCGTGTTCCCTGATCATCATGAATGATACCATCCCGAGATGCTTCCTACTCAATGCATCAGCAACCACATTTGCTTTACCCGGGTGGTATAGGATTTCACAATCATAATCCTTTAACAGCTCGAGCAATCTCCTCTGTCTCATGTTCAACTCTTTCTGCGAGAACATGTACTTAAGGCTCTTATGATCTGTATAAATCTGAAATCTCTCACCATAGAGGTAGTGGCGCCATATCTTCAGCGCAAACACCACCGCTGCCAACTCCAAGTCATGGGTCGGGTAGTTCCTCTCATGATCCTTTAACTGTCTTGATCCATAGGCTACTACCTTCCCATCTTGCATCAATACACAGCCCAGTCTTAGGTGTGAAGCATCTGTATACACCGAGAAACCTCCTGAGCTGGTAGGAATAATGAGTATTGGAGCTGTAGTTAATCTCCTTTTCAACTCCTCAAAACTGTCTTCACACTTTTTGTCCCACATAAACTCTACATTTTCCTTGTGAGACGTGTCAAAGGAGCAGCTAACCTCGAAAATCCCTCTACAAACCTTCGGTAATACCCAGCTAAGCCCAGAAAACTCCTGATCTCTGTCACTGTCTGGGGTTTCTGCCACTGAACTACGGCCTCAATCTTAGATGGATCCACTGATACTCCATCCTTTGATACTATGTGACCCAGAAAAGAGATCTGTTCCAACCAAAAGTCACACTTACTGAGTTTAGCGTACAACTTCTTCTCTCGGAGGGTTTGTAGCACTATCCTTAAATGCCTTTCATGTTCCTCTCTAGACCTTGAATACACCAGTATATCATCAATAAACACAATAACAAATCGATCCAAGTACTGGTGGAATACCTCATTCATCAAAGACATAAAAGCTGCGGGAGCATTCGTCAACCCGAATGGCATAACCATGAACTCATAATGTCCATACCGGGTGCGAAAAGCTGTCTTGGGTACATCTCCATCTCGTATCTTCAACTAATGGTACCCTGATCTCAGATCTATCTTGGAAAAGACCTGTGCTCCCTTGAGCTGATCCAACAAATCATCGATGCGTGGGAGGGGATACTTATTCTTGATGGTGGCCTTATTCAACAACCGGTAGTCTATACACAGTCGGAGGCTTCCATCCTTCTTCCTTACAAACAGGACCGGTGCTCCCCAAGGTGAGACGCTCGGCCTAATGAACCCCTTCTCCAGCAACTCTTGTAATTGTTTCCTTAACTTCTCTAACTCAACTTGAGCCATTCTGTATGGTGGCTTGGACATCGGCTCTGTACCAGGTGCCAAATCTATACCAAACTCCATCTCCCTATCTGGAGGTAACCCTGGTAACTCATCCGGAAAGACATCTAGAAATTCCCTAACCACTGGTATGTCTTCCAATTTCGGACGTGCCTTATCTGTCTCAATCACAAAAGCGATGAATCCTTCATATTATTCTTTCCACCATTAGTATCATAAATCGTCACATCACACACATAAATGAAATCAAATTTATCTTTCATACATCATGTATCAAGATTATACTCATCACACTTATAAAAATCATGTTCTTTAATTTCATTTCACAAAATTAACTACAAGATTGTCTATCTTTGGAAACATCAAAGTTTTTGCATGACAATCCATAACAACATGATTGGCAGCCAACCAATCCATTCCTAGGATCACATCAAAATCACTCATGTTTAATAAAATTAAATCGGCTGCCATCTCTTTACCTCCTATCTTCATTTTACAATCCCTATATATATGCTCAGTCAATTGACTATCATTCATAGGGGTAGATATCAACAACATCTTATCAAGCAGCGTGGGTTTTACATGCTTCAACAATTTACATGCAAAGGATGGCGAAATAAAGGAATGCGTGGCACCAGGATCAAACAGTACATATGCTTCTAAATCAAAGATTTGGATGGTACCTTTTACCACATCCGATGACTGATCTGCAGTGTCCTGGTCCAGTGCGTGCACTCGTCCTCTGCTTACACCCACTGCTTGCTTCCCTTTTTCCTCAGCTGTAGCCCTCCTCCTCGGAGCAGCTGTACCAACTGGAGCTCTCTCTGGCTCCTTGCCCTTCTGTGGGGCTCTCTCTATCATCTCTGGGCAATCTCTGATTATGTGTCCTGGCTTCCCACATCTGAAGTATACAACCTGAGGTCCATAACATGGTCGAGTACCATGGTACTTACCACACTTGCCACATTGTTCTGTAGTAGGCCGTGGTCCTCTAATCACGATTCCCTTAGCTGGAGCAATGGCCGGATACATGGGAGTATCAACTGTCCTCTCCCGGATCTCATCAATTCTCGACCTCTTTCCAGAGAATCTCTTGCTTCTTTTATAGCTGAAGCCTCTATCCATCATAGGTCTCTTCTTATCTCTGTCCCTCATCTTACCAACCTTTCCAAACTCCGAGGCGATTCTATCAACATCTTGTTCACATAATTGAGCCCTGCGCACTGCCTCCTCATAGGTCGGTATATCCAGGGGAACCAATCTAGACCTGATGGTCGGTCTCAATCCATCCACAAACTTCTGGATCTTCTCGACCTCATTACCCATCGTGTTGGGATCATACCTGCCCAGGGATATAAAAGCAGTCTCATACTCATCCACAGTCCTGCTCCCTTGGGTCAGTCCCAAAAATGCAATCTTTAGCTTCTGCTGTGCGGTATCCGGGACATACTGTCTCCGGAAGGCCTCTAGAAACACATCCCAGCTGATCTCAGTATGTCGGGCTCTCAAAATAGGCCTGGTGGATTTCCACCAATGTTCTGCTGATCCCTTCAGCATAAAAGCGGCAAATGCTACCATCTCGGTAGTAGTGCACTCAAAGAACCCATATAATTTCTCGATCTCATTGATCCAATCCTCAGCCGCTACTGGGTCCTTTACTCCACTGAAAGACGGCGGTCCAAACTTCTGGAACTGCTGCAGTCTATCCAAATCACATCCATATCCCCAACCTCTATTGCCTGGCATAGCAACCGGCGTAGGCACATCCTGTGTGGGTGGGGTATTTGTCGTCTGTGGCCTCTGGGCTTCCCTTGCCCGTGCCTCAGGAGCTGTCGCCTGCTCGGCATCACCCTGTGTAGCGGGACTCTGTCTACCGCCAACTCCAGATAAAGATTGGGTGACCAACTCCACAATCATCTCAATGCTCCGCTCAATCCTCGCGAAGCGAGCCTCAGTACTCTCGGGCCTCTCCTCTGGACCCTGTGGAGCGTGCTCAACATCAGCCTCCACCTCAACATTCTCCTGAGCCTCGTGTGTTTCTGGCTCAACACGACCCCCAGGCCTACCTCTACGACCTCGAGCCTGTGCTCTCATCCCTCTACCATGACTGGTATTAGGCATACTTACTCAGTTCCCTACATTCACAACCAATTACTTAGTCAACCCATCGACATACACTATTTGTATCTAAACAAGCACAGTAACTTGGGGATGTAATTTTTCACTTATTAAGTATTTTAGACACGACACACGTCAGACCAACTCGAGCTCTGATACCAACTTTTGTCACGACCCTCAACTTACCAAAATACGTACAAATTTTTCGCATTTTCATGCATCAATCCTTAATCATCCTTCCTCGATCGTGAACAACCACACGCTTAACAGTTGGGCTGTGTGTCGACGTCTAACTCACTCCACCATACCAATTCAATTTGAAACATTATTTATGAGTAAACACTTGTATAAATGTATATATGTCAGAGTTGTTACATGTGTTTACATTGTTTTACATCCCCAGTGGTTACATACAAAATGCTACTGTGCTATGTCTAGTTTAGATACAAAATAATCCAAGTGTGTATACCTTTAGCGATGGGATGCAGCGGATTACCAAAAAGGGAACGCCTCCAGTCACGTCCAATCTATACTCAAATCTCTGTAGAGAGGGGAAAATAAGGGGGTGAGCAAACCACACGCTCAGTAAGGCAATCATGCGAACAGGTAGATACTGCACTATCTACGTGATCGTGATGCCATGCTCAAAAGCATTTAATTCATTGTTTATCTCAAAACATGAGTGTATGATTGTGTTAATGGTATGTTAAGCATTCATGCTATTAAAATTCAGTGCACATTTCAACTCAAAGCATGGTATAAATCATCATGCATAATTCACAATAAAAGCATGGCATTAAACATCATGCATTTTCACAATAAAGCATGGCATTAAACATCATGCATCCGTGCACTTTAAAAACCATTAACAAATCAATTCATCACTGGTCAGGTCTCGGCCCATCCCTCGGGCTTTCCTGACCCACAATCATTTCAAACATGGATTTAATCTCAAATAGCAGTAGACATGTGAGATAGGCAGTTCAACAATAGGTAATAACCTCAAGGCCTATGTACATAACCTGTGATACCGGCTACACGGATCAGGTGTGCGGGATATCACCACCATCTGCTTCCACACGGGAGGTGGGTCAAATCCTACCCGTCAGTCCATAGCAGATCTCGTCCGAAGACGGCACATCACAACTCAACACGGTACAATGTACTCCATGCTACATGCACGGTACGACGTACTCCGTGGACCCAATCAACACATCATATCACGCCACATCTCAAACGCACGTGTGAGCCTATTTAATCGGGGCGACCTCTTGTCTATCCGAAGCTCCTAACACGGCTAATTAATCATGTCAACACAATGCACGTGTGAGCCTATTTAATCGATGTGACACTCAGTCTACTCGAAGCTCCAAACACGGCAACATACAAGGTGGGCATCCAGTGCGAGACAAACTTGAGCACAATGCCAAAACAATTATGAAATCCATGTGAAAACTAGTGCCTATTGCACTCTTTCATACTCACGAAATCATGTAGGTGGCTCAAAACTTGCAAAATATGATTAACAAAACCAAAACACACTCATCTCTTTTGCAAATCATTTCAATATTAGCCAACCTACCAATCATTTGCTAAAAGCAATAAAACATGATTTTCAAAGCAATATGCTTTTGTTTTCATGCACATTTCTCAAACTCCCAACTTTTACCCTTCAATCACCCAACAACATTTCCTAGTCTCATGCATTCTAGCAAAATATTTAAGCGCCCAAATTGCGCACAGATATCTCTAAGAGTCCACACAATTCCCTTACCTCGATTTACTTGGTGTGACTCCTTTCCTTTTAGCTTCTCACGCTCTTGGCCCAACTCGCCTCGGCGTATCCTCGGAAGCTGCGATTCATTCATTAAATCGATTGAGTTAATGTATTTAACCCATAATTGACCTCACTAGTCAATATTATTCACTTATGCATTTTACAAATGCCTTAATCCACATTTTACCTCTTTTAGGTAAATCTCACAATTTATCCACTAACCACATCTTAAAATCATACCACAACACTATAAATGATTTCTACATATCGCATTCATCATTAACCTCCATACATTCCACTTTCTCACTCTAGACCATTTCTAGGTCATAATCATTCCAATGTATTTAGATAGTTTCTAACCATCCATACTCATGCCAAACAACTCCAAAATCAATTATATAAACAATGTACCATAGTTGGAGTGTTAGAATCTTACCAAATTTGATTTCTCTTCTTGCTCCAATGGAAATGCCCTTAACTCCTTCAATACCAACAATGGGAAAATGCTTTCCAACTATGTTGTTCTTCTCTTTGATAGGAACAACTTTGTCTCTAATGGTCTCTCTTCAAACCTCACTGAAAATGGCTGATTTTAGAGAGAGAAAGTTAGGTTTTTGGGTTGAAAGTGGAAGGTTTGTGTTTTTCCCAAAATTTTCTGATTTCCAGCACTCTTATATAGAATTAGCTTGAGGAGATCGATCTGGTCCAAGAGGAGATCGATCTGGTCCCTTAAAATCCCTCTTTTTCACGGCATTTTTAAGCCTGAGATCGATCTGTCGAAGCATGAGATCGATCTGTCGAGGCATGAGATCGATCTGTCGAAGCATGAGATCGATCTGCTCCCAAACAGAGAGCTAAGGAGATCGATCTGGCTCCATTGGAGATCGATCTGCTCTATTCTTTTACCCAAATAAGAGCATTCTGGCTCTTCCAGATCGATCTCTCATCCCATGAGATCGATCTGCCCTTCAAAATTTCCAGATTTCCTGCAGTTCCTCTGCAACAACACTTACCAAACATCCTTAATTTGCTACCATGATCATTTCCTCATTCATTCATCTTTGAGACTTGAAAATGGCATCCATCCTCACTTCATACACATTAAAACTTCTGTAGGATCTTTGTATGACCAATGGTACTTAATATAAACAAAAATGGAAGTGCACATCTTATGCAATTCTACTTCCATTTTACCAAACTATTCATAATCCATTCTACACACATTCTCCACATGTTTAAGTCCATTTCTACACATTCATACATAATGAAACTTGTATGTACGATTACCACTCTCATTACAAGTGTGTACATTACTTATGGACTTACATCACATATACTTCACTCATGAATTCATAGTACAACTCTATTTACACTTCTATATACATATATACCCTTATACATATACGGGGTCTCACATAGGCTATTTTGAGGCTTTACTTAAAGGTCAATGGGCCTGAAGAATGTAGGTTTGAATTGGGCCAAGGATAGACGAGGTAATGGGTAAGTGTGGGTTGCATGAAACAAAGGTGGCTAAGGTTAAAATCGAAGTAAAGGAGGAAGAAAGAATGGAAAAAATAAAAGAAAAGAAAAGAAAGGAAAATAGACAAGAAAATAAGGAGGTGTCTTAGAGATTTTTCCCTAGTTTAGGAAAAGTAAAAATGTTTATATTATTGCTTCTATAAATTATTATGCAATTTTTTGTGAATTGTTCTAAGTGTATATACGTGTGAAATTATAGTGAACTCTTAGGTTGGTGATTTTGGAGGTTGACAAAGCTTGTGGGTGGCTTGGTTTCTAACATTGTGGATTTTGGTAAGTTGCTTTTATAAAGTGGTGTTATGTTATATCGTATAGGTGAAAAGGATGATGATTGAGTGAATTGTTGAAATCATGAATGTGATGAAATGTAAAATAATATGTGAGTTGAGAATTTGATTGTTATGATTTGTTAAATAAATTAATTTGTTAGGATGAATTATGCAGGGATTATATTGATAAATTTGTGGTGTTGTGTAATAATGGCACTATATTAAAAGTTTATTAATGAATTGGTGTTGGAACATTGATACACAATAAATTAAAAGCATTGTGGAATTGTAGAGATGGATTATGTAAGTTGGCTATTTGAGTTAGTGTGATATTGGCGCCTTGGAAACATTATGTACTATGAGTGGAATGTGATTAATGGTTATGAGAATATTATTGAACTATGGTGAGGTATTGTTGGGAAATAATTAGCTAATAGGTGAGATATGAAATATGTCTTGTGGAATATTATTGTTATATCGATAGTAAATTGATAAATTGATGTTGGAGTTGTGAAAACTCCGAAATCCGGCTCTTGGTGAATGGAATCAATTTATTCGAAGCCTCAAAATTTAATATGGATGACTGGAGAATCATGAAATTAACGACTTAACAAGAGAATTTATAAATTAAAAGATTTTATGTGAACATCATGAGGATTTAAGATTAAAAGAATTAAGTGAGATGATGAAATTAAGGATATAATTTCTAGTGTACCTAGTGCCCATGACAAGTGAACTTCATAACTAAATAATAGGAATAAATGAAATTAATATGTATAATAACATGTATCTGTATTGATTAAACAAAGGTATACGTATGTGTACATATAACAAACAATACATGTATTATATATATATATATATATATATATATATGTATATGTATAAACTAAATAAATGAAAAAAGGGAAATATTGATACATAATATATAAATATATATATATTTATATATATATATATATATATATATATATATATATATATATATATACATACATACATATAGTGATTTCCTACCCACAACCTAAATCTGATCAAAAATATTTTGCAAAAAAGACTTTTCAATTTATGGTTCTTATTGAGCCCGAATATTTTCATGATAATCCAAACGATATTATCAAAAGGATTTTCAATGGTTTCAATTACAAATCTTGGGACCAACAAAAACCTCAAAGATTTTATGAAAACATTTTGATCGAAACAAGATCATTAGCCATCAAACATTATGCCACAAAAGAAAACCCAGATCATATTACCCATTCAACTGCCCAAATCCTCAAAGTCTTACGACCAATTGACTGGGGAAATTACCCAAACAGCCTCAAAAAATTTCCAGTCCATTTCAATACCAGACTCCAACATTGTTCCACATTCAACTATTGGGGCTATCAACAAGCCTCATTCAATACCTTTACCTTCCAAAACAATCACAACCACCATTCTTGGCTCATCTATTTCAAAAGAGGAACCCGTTACCAATTTCCAGTATGGTTTACCCATTGGTGGCAATGGTATGGTCCCAATCATGAAATTTTGCCCCCTTAAATATGGGAGGCATACGAACTCTTCAGTGAACACTTTCAACTAGAACAGGGACAAGAAGGTTTTCAGAAATCTCTAATATTCTGTTCTACCTTTAGCCTCTCATGGATAACCTCATGGCATTATGAGTTCATGAATGAGCCGATCTCCAACAACAAACAAATCATCAGGAGATTCAAAACAAAGTGGTGGGAAAAATTCGACTATTCAAAATGTACCAAACAAATTGTTAAGGAGTGGTTCCAAAGCCATCCATCCAAATGAAAATCAGCACAAACATCAGGAACAACACAGTTCCTCCAAGCTAAATCTCATGCCAGTGCTTTGCTAGCACAAGCTAAGACCAAAAAATAATACAAGCAACTGATGTAGCAAATTCTTGAAACAATCGACTCTGATAATGACAGTGATGACCAGAGTAGCGAGAATGAAGAGAGCACTGGATCTCTCTTATCCATTGACCTGGAAGAAGACAAAGAGGATGATTGCCTTGGGATTCTGCCTCCAATACAAGCCAAAGTAACAAAACAGAAAAAGCAAATGTGATTCTACAAGAAATGCGTGAATCAACAGTAAAAGATTCCATCTGACATGACTCCAGACAAAACGTGCAAAACATGACTCTACAGGGAACGCGTGAAGCTACAAGAAGATTCCGTCTGATATGACCTTCAGACGTGACTGTGCTTGTAGGCCAGAACTTGTCTTGATAATTGTAAAAGAATCCTCTCTATATAAAGGATTCTCAATCTCTATGAAGAGCATTCTCTGAAACTTTGTATCCCTCTTTTTATCGTTGTAAACCAATCTTTTATGAAATAAAAAGATTTTATTCCAAAACTTTTAGCATTCTATGTGAAACAAATGATTCCCAAACACTTTCATTTTGACACTTTTATTACAAACGATTTTTATTTTCGATTTTTATTTTCAATTTTCATTTTCAATTTTCCAACTCCTTACAGACGATCCCGGGGCACGTTGGTATCAGAGCCACTGTAGCAAGGAGTATTTAGAGGTAAATATAGGATTTATTTTGATTAGTATCCTCTCAATTATTGTGGTTTTGTGTTGCTGAGTTTTAAAGCATTTGAATACTGAGCATAGAGATAGTTCCATTCAGTCATGGGATAGGCAATAGGAAATGATCTCCCCTTCCGTAGGTATTCAACTAGCTTTTCTCCCCTGTAGGCAGCATTAAACTTAGATAGTTAAGAAAGTACTTTCAAAATGAATCCTTTCTTTAGATCTGATTCTTCTGCTTCTAGTAGACTAAGACCAAACGAACCTGACGATAATGAAGAAGAAATTAACATGACAAACATATTCCAAGACATAGATAATTGGGAAATCCCTAAAATTCATTTAAACGAAATTTATAGACAAAAAAAAAATCTTTGTTAAGACACTTAACCAGAACAGATTATACTATCCAAATGAAAGAAAAAGATCTTCCTATAGGAAATTCTTATGAATCAATACAGCTATTAGAAAAAGAATCAATCTGCAAACATATTCAACGAAAATACAAGTATATCCATTTAGGATTAATCCAAGTAGGTGTAAAACCGCTTTCAAAATAAGGATTAAACACTTCAATTTTTATGACATTAAGAGATAATAGGTTTTTAGACTTTAACGATTCCTTATTAGGAACTATTGAATCTAGCATATGTATTGGCCCAATCTATTTCAACTGTTTTTCAAACTATACTGTATCTTTAAGAGATAAGAACATTTTAGATGTTTTGACCCTCCAAATAAAAACCCATAACTATAAAATGCAACCAGGATCAGTACCCCTAGCCTTAGTTTACAGAATTTATTATAAAGCTATGACCTATGCCTTAGGATCAGATGCCTTAATCCATAGTCCGAAGGAGAAACACTTCTTTTTCAAACAGACATGACAAAATCTAGGATTAATATCCCAAAACCTATTAAATGGCATGATGTGTCTCTTCCTGAAGAGTGGATTTTAGAAAGAGCAGTTCAACTCGTAACACAAGAAGCAACCGAATTAAAAATTATTTCTCAATCTAAAAATGGAGATGTTAGGATTTCCTTCAACAGAAATACTTCTGTAAACCTAGGACATCCCTCACACATTCAAATTCATTTACCATACAGGAGCTTTAGATCAGACGAAAGTTTCCAAACTGCTAGGCACTCTACATCATCAATCCCCTCAACTTTGCAAGACTTCTAATCAATGAGAACTAATCTCCAATCAGTCAATACATCTACAAGCATTCCTAAACCAATCTATCAAAAGAAAAAAGAACCTTTGTATCCCCAAAATAAATCTGAAAGTGATGAAGACCAACCAATATCACCAACATATTCATCAATGACAAACCATCCATACAAAAGGAATTTGAAATTAACAAAGAAAAGGCAAGAAAAGAATTTTATTCTAAAAAGAATAAAACCAAACGGGAAATATTCCTACAAAAACATAAAGAAAACAAACAAGAAGTCCAAGAAGAATACTAGGATTTCATGAATACTCATAAAATCTGAATAACATTTTTCAAGTGGTATGAAGAATATTATGGTAATTGTATCGATACCAATAATATTACAAATACTTGGCAAACAAGCAGAAATCAAATAGAATCACAACATCCGCCATTAATCGAAATCCAATATGAACATAAAGGTGTTGTCCTCAAAGCATCCCCATTGAAAATTCCAAACGTTGAAAGGGAAAATTCACCGGTCTTGAACAAAGATCTAAAACCCTTAATTGAACATAGCAACTATTCAAATTTACACCTGCATACAATAGGACAACAATTAAAGAGAATTGAAACAAAGATAGATAATTCAGCGATCCAAATAAATAAAAAAGAAGAAAAACAAAAAACTAAGTCCTCAAAATTACCTTTGTTTAAACCACATGAAATTTCATCAAATACACAAAAAGATTTTATGAATGAAATACAAAAGAGATTGAATGCATTAAAATCAAAAATAACTTGTGAAAATTTTAATGGCGATACATACCAGAAACCCCGAAACAAACGCACCAAAGATCAATTAATACATTAAAAGACTGATTCTGAAACTATACGAAGTTGGTGTGCTGTCGCAAGCAACCAAAAAAATAAAACCTATACTCAAAGAAAATAAATATACGTGGTGCTATGAGTAAGGATCCTTCCCACAGAGAGTATCTAGCCTTGTTTTATGCTACATGAACACTAATGGAGGGATTTGAGTTCAATGAAATCAATTCTAAGAAAAACAACTAAAGAACAATTCAAATTAAAATATCAAAATCGATCAAAAGAACAAACCTTTGTCTAAGTCAACATCCACTGTCGAAATTTTACAACTGATCATTGATACAAAAATATATCAATTCACACTTTGAATATTCACCGTTAGAATTGTATTTTTTTTTTCTCATCTTAGTCATAATTGATTAGAAAACAAGCGATCTAATCAACCCTAACTACTAAACAACCCAAGACAAGCATCAAAGATTTAATCTAGTAACAGCCTTAAGAATTAGAGAGGTCGATGAATCTAATAAAACACAAGCACAAGCAGTCGTATTTAATTTAATCAAATGTTCTTCCTAAGATATAATAATTTTTGACGCAGCAAATTATTAAATCTTAGTTGCTTCACAAATTAAAGGGATCAAACAATTACAGATTTGATATCTAACTTAGCAGTAGATTGCAACGAATAATAAACTAGTAGGCCTCCTAGTAATTAACTAAACAATCATGTAAATAGGTGTAGAAGAACATCTGATATTCAAAGCATAAATTGAATTAAAAAAACACAAATTAGATCTCACAGTTTATTAATTCTGAGGCTTCCGTTTCCTTCAACCAAGTGAAAATTTAGCCACGCAGGGCCATGATCAAAACTCAAAGAAGAAAATTAGAAAAGAGAGCAGAGAGAGGCATCCCCCCAGGTCTGATAATTTCTCCTCTTTTTATACACATTCATTCCATATCGAAAGCCTACAAAATCTCCTAAAAATATGCTAATTATCTTCCTAAAATATCAATATTCAATTTTGACTAATTAAGGAAAATACTACAAAATAAAATAGAGTCCTAATGTAATCAGGAAAGTGGTGATTTTAGATGGAATTTTTGTGCACCAGATCTGGAAACTTCAGAGAATACACCACGTCATATCTGCATGTTAGAATTGCAGGCCAAGAAACTGTCTAGACGTCAACAATGTAGGTGCAGCAAATTCAAGCCCGATTTCAACCTTGATGCCGCTAGTATCTCTCGAAACTCAAAACATTAAAGTTATAGATCTATTTCTTGTCGTTCCATATCATTTTGAATCCTCTCAATCGGAGCTCGGACGGGAAGTTATGCCCAAATTACGAAGTAATGTCGAAACTTCAAAATGGCCCAATTAGCTCATTTTGCACTTAACACCTCCATTTGTATCTTAATAACAGAATATGAGAATAATGAGTATATTTAAGCACCAAGTAAGAATAAAAACTAAACATTAAAGGAGAAAAATATAACATTTTGCATTCTCATCAAATTCCCCCACACTCAACTTTTGCTCGTCCTCGGGCAAAATTCAAATTCACTTTCCCAAAAGCATTAAGGTTGTAACACCATCAACAAAGAACAACCAAGCTCTTCAAAACTCATAACACATCATGAACAAACATTCTTGCACAACTTACAATCACCTAGTAAGAATTTTCACTCGAAAATGGAATAAACCAAATACATAGTCCCTCACAGAAATAAACACTCGACTCTCATGTGGTTGAAGGGTATGCATTTTGCTCAAATTCATTCCAATGGAAATGATCTACCATAGGCTTGCATATCTTCTAATTCTCCACCACTGCGATCACATGCATAACACAAATCATAAGGACTTTCCAAAGGTTGTAACAGGGTTTAGGATCAAGGTGGATAATATTTGGGAGTGTAGCTTAAAAGCCATCGAAACTAGTGGAGCAAAAATAAATCAACTCAAGCTTGAATATATAAAACATGTACAACCAAACACTCCATTCAATAACTTCTTCAATTTGGCTTTAAAGTATTCAAATCATGTAACAGTACTCTTGCATTGAAGAAGAGATCATTCAAAGGAACACTTTTGTTTGCTACAAGGAATAATCCTTCACAACAGCTTTCACCTTTTTATATATCACATATAAACAAACCCTTTCTTGAAATTTTAGGAGGAATTATGAACAAGGACAGTTTGTATCATTAAAAGCAATTTCCTCCGTCACCCTTTTTTTTAAAAGAAAAAACAAAAGTGGAACTCACGAATGGAGAATGTAAGCTTGTTTCATTTCACTAGTCATAGCCATACCACAATTATAGATACCCCACACTTATTACTTGCACATCCATACATATCATAATGATGAGTATTGCTCCACTAACTCTACGGCTTGGGAAAAGACATTGTTTTTTTTTTGTGTTTAAAGGTTGCAATGTGGGTTCCCAATAAATGACAAAGGTCACTAAAGCTCAAGGGGTTCACCAAAAGGAAGAATTAATTATAAGGTAGGCTATTTGGCTCATGTAGCTCATAACAAGAGGGCCTTAATCATGTTTATGCATGCATGTGTCAATATGACCTCAAAAAGAATCAAAGCAAGTTCTAGAGAAACAAATTCATGGAATAGTATCTCTCTTGAAAGAAAATAGCGAGACTGATATGGATGTGTCAGTCTAAAGGCTCAAAATCTCACCAGCTTGTGTCTACTATATTTAGTCACTCTCATTCTCAAGAAAATAACTAAACTAAGTAATTATGAGTTAGAAGATAACTTATTCAATCATGTTATGAATTTTTCAAGCTTAATTGAATCGTGCTCATGATATACACAACCAAAAATTGTTGAAAACCATATAAACCAAGAGCAAAAACCCTTTTTTTTAAATCACGAAATTTTTTTTTTATTCAAGAATTAAAACACAACCTGAATCCCTTCCCTCATTCTTAAAACTTACATTGTCCCCAATGTAAGGAGAAATGCAAGGAAAAGGCAAAAATATCCAAAATATAAATGTGAAAAGAAAAAAAGAAAGAAAAACGAACTCCCCTGGGGTTGCCTTCCAAGCAGCGCCTTTGTTTACCATCATTGGCTCGACTTTATTCTTCTCTTTTTCAATTAGTATAAACCGGATCCTCAAGATCCAATCTTTCCACATCTGCTACTTGGAAACCTTCATAAAAAGGCTTAAGTCTATGACCATTTACCTTGAACACTTTAGAAGTTGCTAAGTTTTGCATTTCAACTGCACCATGAGGAAAAACATTAGTAACAATAAAAGTCCAATCCAACGAGACCGCAACTTACCTGGAAACAAACGAAGTCGTGAATGGTACAGAAGGACTTTTTGACCAACTGTGAACTCCTTCCTAGAAATCATTCGGTCATGAAAAGCCTTTGTCTTTTCCTTGTAAATCCTTGTACTCTCATAGGCATCATTTCGAATTTCCTCTAACTCTTGTATTTGTAACTTCCTGTGTTCTCCACTCTCGTCCATTTTCAGGTTGAAACTCTTGATAGCCCAATAAGCCTTGTGTTCTAACTCCACCGGAAGATGGCATGGTTTCCCAAACACCAACCGGTAAGGGGACATACCAATGGGTGTCTTATACGCAGTCCTATATGCTCATAAGGCATCATCCAAGCGCAAACGCCAATCCTTTCTACTTGAATTGACTGTCTTTTCAAGGATTGACTTGATCTCTCAATTGAATACTTCCACTTGTCCACTAGTTTGCGGATGATAAGCAGTTGACATTTTGTGGTTCACATGGTACTTTCTTAGTAAAATCTTAACAGTTAGGTTACAAAAATGAGTTCCTCGATCACTTATTAGAGCTCTTGGAATTCCAAACCTGGAGAATATGTTAGACTTGATAAAATTTGCAACAACTTTAGAATTGTTAGTCCTGGTAGCTTTAGCTTCTACCCATTTTGAGACATAATCAACAGTAAGCAAAATATAAACATAACCAAAAGAGACAAGGAATGGTCCCATGAAATCGATGCCTCAAACATAAAAAATTTCACAAAATAGTATGGGGGTTTGTGGCATCTCATTCCTTTGGGATATATTACTCGTCTTTTGACATTGATCGCATGACTTGCAAAAAGAATATGAATCTCGAAATAAAGACAGCCAGTAGAAACCACATTCTAGCACTTTTCTCGCTGTCCTTTTAGCTCCAAAGTGACCTCCACAAGCATAAGAATGACAAAAGGTGAAAATAGAAATAATTTCATTTTCAGAAATGCACCTTCTTATCACTTGATCTGCACAATGCTTCCATAAGTATGGGTCATCCCACACATAGTATTTAGCATCGCTCTTGATCTTATCTCTTTGAGCCTTAGACAAACCAGGAGGTAACATATTAGTAACCAAATAATTGACAATATGAACATACCAAGGTAATGTGACACTTGCAGAGAACAATTGCTCGTCAGGGAATGTTTCTTGCAAAGGAAGTTCATCCTTCACATGAGTTAAACGACTCAAATGATCTGCAACATGATTTTTGTCCCTCTTTTGTCCTTGATTTCCAAATCAAATTCACTCAAAAGAAGTATCCATCTTATTAATCTTAGTTTTGCCTCTTTCTTCATCATCAAATAACGAAGAGCTGCATGATCAGAGTAAACAATGACCTTAGTACCAAGTAAATAAGATCGAAACTTTTCTAAAGCAAATACAACAGCTAAAAGTTCTTTTTCAGTAGTAGAATAATTTCTCTAAGCTTCATTCAAAGTTCTCGAAGCATAATAATTGGCATGAGATGTTTTTCCAATTCTTTGACCCAAAACAGCACCTACTGCATAGTCGCTTGCGTCGCACATTATCTCAAAAGGAACGTTCCAGTCAGGAGGTTGGATAACTGGTGCGGAAGTCAGCAGTTCCTTTAACTTATCAAATGCCTGTTTACACGCTTTATCGAACTCAAAAGCCACATCCTTTTGTAGCAACTTGCATA